>CAUEHS010000088.1:0-128492 GCA_958510865.1 Myrrha octodecimguttata | reverse complement strand
AGGGTAAGGGTAAGGGTAAGGGAAGGTAAAGGTAAGGGTAAGCCAAAGAGTAAAAGCAAGGGTAAGGGTAAGGTAAGGGTAAGGGTAAGGGTAAGGGTAAGGGTAAGGGTAAGGGTAAGCTTAAGGGTAAAAGCAAGGGTAAGGATAAGGGTAAGGGTAAGGGTAAGGGTAAGGGTAAGGGTAAGGGTAAGGGTAAGCTTACCCTTACCCTTACCCTTACCCTTACCCTTACCCTTGCTTTTACCCTTAGGCTTACCCTTACCTTTACCCTTACCCTAACCCTTACCCTTACCCTTACCCTTACCCCACCCTTGCTTTTACCCTTAAGCTTACCCTTACCCTTACCCTTACCCTTACCCTTACCCTTACCCTTACCCTTACCCTTACCCTTACCCTTACCCTTGCTTTTACCCTTAAGCTTACCCTTACCCTTACCCTTACCCTTACCCTTACCCTTACCCTTACCCTTACCCTTACCCTTACCCTTGCTTTTACCCTTAAGCTTACCCTTACCCTTACCCTTACCCTTACCCTTACCCTTACCCTTACCCTTACCCTTACCCTTACCCTTACCCTTACCCTTACCCTTACCCTTACCCTTGCTTTTACCCTTAGGCTTACCCTTACCTTTACCCTTACCCTTACCCTTACCCTTACCCTTACCCTTGCTTTTACCCTTAAGCTTACCCTTACCCTTACCCTTACCCTTAAGCTTACCCTTACCCTTACCCTTACCCTTACCCTTACCCTTACCCTTACCCTCACCCTTACCCTTACCCTTACCCTTGCTTTTACCCTTAAGCTTACCCTTACCCTTACCCTTACCCTTACCCTTACCCTTGCTTTTACCCTTAAGCTTACCCTTACCCTTACCCTTACCCTTAAGCTTACCCTTACCCTTACCCTTATCCTTACCCTTACCCTTACCCTTACCCTTACCCTTACCCTTACCCTTACCCTTACCCTTACCCTTACCCTTGCTTTTACCCTTAAGCTTACCCTTACCCTTACCCTTACCCTTACCCTTAAGCTTACCCTTACCCTTACCCTTACCCTTACCCTTACCCTTAACCTTACCCTTGCTTTTACCCTTAAGCTTACCCTTACCCTTACCCTTACCCTTACCCTTAAGCTTACCCTTACCCTTACCCTTACCCTTACCCTTACCCTTGCTTTTACCCTTAAGCTTACCCTTACCCTTACCCTTACCCTTACCCTTAAGCTTACCCTTACCCTCACCCTTACCCTTACCCTTACCCTTACCCTTACCCTTACCCTTGCTTTTACCCTTAAGCTTACCCTTACCCTTACCCTAAGTAAGGGTAAGGGTAAGGGTAAGGGTAAGGGTAAGGGTAAGGGTAAGGGTAAGGGTAAGGGTAAGGGTAAGGGTAAGGGTAAGGGTAAGGGTAAGCTTAAGGGTAAGGGTAAGGGTAAGGGTAAGGGTAAGCCTAAGGGTAAAAGCAAGGGTAAGGGTAAGGGTAAGGGTAAGGGTAAGGGTAAGCTTAAGGGTAAAAGCAAGGGTAAGGGTAAGGCTAAGGGTAAGGGTAAGGGTAAGGGTAAGGGTAAGCTTAAGGGTAAAAGCAAAGGTAAGGGTAAGGGTAAGGGTAAGGGTAAGGGTAAGGGTAAAGGTGAGGGTAAGCCTAAGGGTAAAAGCAAGGGTAAGGGTAAGGGTAAGGGTAAGGGTAAGGGTAAGGGTAAGGGTAGGGGTAAGAGTAAGGGTAAGGGTAAGCTTAAGGGTAAAAGCAAGGGTAAGGGTAAGGGTAAGGGTAAGGGTAAGCTTAAGGGTAAAAGCAAGGGTAAGGGTAAGGGTAAGGGTAAGGGTAAGGGTAAGGGTAAGGGTAAGGGTAAGGGTAAGGGTAAGGGTAAGGGTAAGGGTAAGGGTAAGGGTAAGGGTAAGGGTAAGGGTAAGGGTAAGGGTAAGGGTAAGGGTAAGGGTAAGGGTAAGGGTAAGGGTAAGGGTAAGGGTAAGGGTAAGGGTAAGGGTAAGGGTAAGGGTAAGGGTAAGGGTAAGCTTAAGGGTAAAAGCAAGGGTAAGGGTAAGGGTAAGGGTAAGGGTAAGGGTAATGGTAAGGGTAAAGGTAAGGGTAAGCCTAAGGGTAAAAGCAAGGGTAAGGGTAAGGGTAAGGGTAAGGGTAAGGGTAAGGGTAAGGGTAAGGGTAAGGGTAAGGGTAAGGGTAAGGGTAAGGGTAAGGGTAAGGGTAAGGGTAAGCTTAAGGGTAAAAGCAAGGGTAAGGGTAAGGGTAAGGGTAAGGGTAAGGGTAAGGGTAAGGGTAAGCTTAAGGGTAAGGGTAAGGGTAAGGGTAAGGGTAAGCTTAAGGGTAAAAGCAAGGGTAAGGGTAAGGGTAAGGGTAAGGGTAAGGGTAAGCTTAAGGGTAAAAGCAAGGGTAAGGGTAAGGGTAAGGGTAAGGGTAAGGGTAAGGGTAAGGGTAAGCTTAAGGGTAAGGGTAAGGGTAAGGGTAAGGGTAAGCTTAAGGGTAAAAGCAAGGGTAAGGGTAAGAGTAAGGGTGAGGGTAAGGGTAAGGGTAAGGGTAAGGGTAAGGGTGAGCTTAAGGGTAAAAGCAAGGGTAAGGGTAAGGGTAAGGGTAAGGGTAAGGGTAAGGGTAAGGGTAAGGGTAAGGGTAAGGGTAAGGGTAAGGGTAAGGGTAAGCTTAAGGGTAAAAGCAAGGGTAAGGGTAAGGGTAAGGGTAAGGGTAAGGGTAAGGGTAAGGGTAAGGGTAAGGGTAAGGGTAAAGGTAAGGGTAAGCCTAAGGGTAAAAGCAAGGGTAAGGGTAAGGGTAAGGGTAAGGGTAAGAGTAAGGGTAAGGGTAAGGGTAAGGGTAAGCTTAAGGGTAAAAGCAAGGGTAAGGGTAAGGGTAAGGGTAAGGGTACGCCTAAGGGTAAAAGCAAGGGTAAGGGTAAGGGTAAGGGTAAGGGTAAGGGTAAGGGTAAGCTTAAGGGTAAAAGCAAGGGTGAGGGTAAGGGTAAGGGTAAGGGTAAGGGTAAGGGTAAGGGTAAGGGTAAGGGTAAGGGTAAGGGTAAGCTTAAGGGTAAAAGCAAGGGTAAGGGTAAGGGTAAGGGTAAGGGTAAGGGTAAGGGTAAGGGTAAGGGTAAGGGTAAGGGTAAGCCTAAGGGTAAAAGCAAGGGTAAGGGTAAGGGTAAGGGTAAGGGTAAGGGTAAGGGTAAGGGTAAGGGTAAGCTTAAGGGTAAAAGCAAGGGTAAGGGTAAGGGTAAGGGTAAGGGTAAGGGTAAGGGTAAGGGTAAGGGTAAGGGTAAGGGTAAGGGTAAGGGTAAGGGTAAGGGTAAGCTTAAGGGTAAGGGTAAGGGTAAGGGTAAGGGTAAGCTTAAGGGTAAAAGCAAGGGTAAGGGTAAGGGTAAGGGTAAGGGTAAGGGTAAGCTTAAGGGTAAGGGTAAGGGTAAGGGTAAGGGTAAGCTTAAGGGTAAAAGCAAGGGTAAGGTTAAGGGTAAGGGTAAGGGTAAGGGTAAGGGTAAGCTTAAGGGTAAGGGTAAGGGTAAGGGTAAGGGTAAGCTTAAGGGTAAAAGCAAGGGTAAGGGTAAGGTTAAGGGTAAGGGTAAGGGTAAGGGTAAGGGTAAGGGTAAGGGTAAGGGTAAGGGTAAGGGTAAGGGTAAGGGTAAGGGTAAGGGTAAGGGTAAGCTTAAGGGTAAGGGTAAGGGTAAGGGTAAGCTTAAGGGTAAAAGCAAGGGTAAGGGTAAGGGTAAGGGTAAGGGTAAGGGTAAGCTTAAGGGTGAAAGCAAGGGTAAGGGTAAGGGTAAGGGTAAGGGTAAGGGTAAGGGTAAGGTTAAGGGTAAGGGTAAGGGTAAGGGTAAGCTTAAGGGTAAGGGTAAGGGTAAGGGTAAGCTTAAGGGTAAAAGCAAGGGTAAGGGTAAGGGTAAGGGTAAGGGTGAGGATAAAGGTAAGGGTTGGCCTAAGGGTAAAAGCAAGGGTAAGGGTAAGGGTAAGGGTAAGGGTAAGGGTAAGGGTAAGGGTAAGGGTAAGGGTAAGGGTAAGGGTAAGGGTAAGGGCAAGGGTAAGGGTAAGGGTAAGCTTAAGGGTAAAAGCAAGGGTAAGGGTAAGGGTAAGGGTAAGGGTAAGGGTAAGGGTAAGGGTAAGGGTAAGGGTAAGGGTAAGGGTAAGGGTAAAAGCAAGGGTAAGGGTAAAGATAAGGGTAAGGGTAAGGGTAAGGGTAAGGGTAAGGGTAAGGGTAAGGGTAAGGGTAAGGGTAAGGGTAAGCTTAAGGGTAAAAGCAAGGGTAAGGGTAAGGGTAAGGGTAAGGGTAAGGGTTAGGGTAAGGGTAAAGGTAAGGGTAAGCCTAAGGGTAAAAGCAAGGGTAAGGGTAAGGGTAAGGGTAAGGGTAAGGGTAAGGGTAAGGGTAAGGGTAAGAGTAAGGGTAAGGGTTAGGGTAAGCTTAAGGGTAAAAGCAAGGGTAAGGGTAAGGGTAAGGGTAAGGGTAAGCCTAAGGGTAAAAGCAAGGGTAAGGGTAAGGTTAAGGGTAAGGGTAAGGGTAAGCTTAAGGGTAAAAGCAAGGGTAAGGGTAAGGGTAAGGGTAAGGGTAAGGGTAAGCTTAAGGGTAAAAGCAAGGGTAAGGGTAAGGGTGAGGGTAAGGGTAATTGTAAGGGTAAGGGTAAAGGTAAGGGTAAGCCTAAGAGTAAAAGCAAGGGTAAGGGTAAGGGTAAGGGTAAGGGTAAGGGTAAGGGTAAGGGTAAGGGTAAGGGTAAGGGTAAGCTTAAGGGTAAAAGCAAGGGTAAGGATAAGGGTAAGGGTAAGGGTAAGGGTAAGGGTAAGGGTAAGCTTAAGGGTAAAAGCAAGGGTAAGGGTGAGGGTAAGGGTAAGGGTTAGGGTAAGGGTAAGGGTAAGGGTAAGGGTAAGGGTAAGGGTAAGCTTAAGGGTAAAAGCAAGGGTAAGGGTTAGGGTAAGGGTAAGGGTAAGGGTAAGGGTAAGGGTAAGCTTAAGGGTAAGGGTAAGGGTAAGCTTAAGGGTAATAGCAAGGGTAAGGGTAAGGGTAAGGGTAAGGGTAAGGGTAAAGGTAAGGGTAAGCCTAAGGGTAAAAGCAAGGGTAAGGGTAAGGGTAAGGGTAAGGGTAAGGGTAAGGGTAAGGGTAAGGGTAAGGGTAAGGGTAAGGGTAAGGGTAAGGGTAAGGGTAAGGGTAAGGGTAAGCTTAAGGGTATATGCAAGTTTAAGGGTAAGGGTAAGGGTGAGGGTAAGGGTAAGGGTAAGGGTAAGGGTAAGCTTAAGGGTAAAAGCAAGGGTAAGGGTAAGGGTAAGGGTAAGGGTAAGGGTAAGGGTAAGGGTAAGCTTAAGGGTAAAAGCAAGGGTAAAGGTAAGGGTAAGGGTAAGGGTAAGGGTAAGGGTAAGGGTAAGGGTAAGGGTAAGGGTAAGGGTAAGGGTAAGGGTAAGGGTAAAGGTAAGGTTAAGCCTAAGGGTAAAAGCAAGGGTAAGTGTAAGGGTAAGGGTAAGGGTAAGGGTAAGCTTAAGGGTAAAAGCAAGGGTAAGGGTAAGGGTAAGGGTAAGGGTAAGGGTAAGGGTAAGGGTAAGGGTAAGGGTAAGGGTAAGGGTAAGCTTAAGGGTAAAAGCAAGGGTAAGGGTAAGGGTAAGGGTAAGCCTAAGGGTAAAAGCAAGGGTAAGGGTAAGGGTAAGGGTAAGGGTAAGGGTAAGGGTAAGGGTAAGGGTAAGGGTAAGGGTAAGGGTAAGGGTAAGGGTAAGGGTAAGGGTAAGCTTAAGGGTATATGCAAGTTTAAGGGTAAGGGTAAGGGTGAGGGTAAGGGTAAGGGTAAGGGTAAGGGTAAGCTTAAGGGTAAAAGCAAGGGTAAGGGTAAGGGTAAGGGTAAGGGTAAGGGTAAGGGTAAGGGTAAGCTTAAGGGTAAAAGTAAGGGTAAGGGTAAGGGTAAGGGTTAGGGTAAGGGTAAGGGTAAGCTTAAGGGTAAAAGCAAGGGTAAAGGTAAGGGTAAGGGTAAGGGTAAGGGTAAGGGTAAGGGTAAGGGTAAGGGTAAGGGTAAGGGTAAGGGTAAGGGTAAAGGTAAGGTTAAGCCTAAGGGTAAAAGCAAGGGTAAGTGTAAGGGTAAGGGTAAGGGTAAGGGTAAGCTTAAGGGTAAAAGCAAGGGTAAGGGTAAGGGTAAGGGTAAGGGTAAGGGTAAGGGTAAGGGTAAGGGTAAGCTTAAGGGTAAAAGCAAGGGTAAGGGTAAGGGTAAGGGTAAGGGTAGGGTTAAGGGTAAGGCTAAAGGTAAGGGTAAGCCTAAGGGTAAAAGCAAGGGTAAGGGTAAGGGTAAGGGTAAGGGTAAGGGTAAGGGTAAGTTTAAGGGTAAGGGTAAGGGTAAAGGTAAGGGTAAGGGTAAGCTTAAGGGTAAAAGCAAGGGTAAGGGTAAGGGTAAGGGTAAGGGTAAGAGTAAGGGTAAGGGTAAGGGTAAGCTTAAGGGTAAAAGCAAGGGTAAGGGTAAGGGTAAGGGTAAGGGTAAGGGTAAGGGTAAGGGTAAGGGTAAGGTTAAGGGTAAGGGTAAGGGTAAGGGTAAGGGTAAGGGTAAGCTTAAGGGTAAAAGCAAGGGTAAGGGTAAGGGTAAGGGTAAGGGTAAGGGTAAGGGTAAGGGTAAGGGTAAGGGTAAGGGTAAGGGTAAGGGTAAGGGTAAGCTTAAGGGTAAAAGCAAGGGTAAGGGTAAGGGTAAGGGTAAGGGTAAGGGTAAGGGTAAGGGTAATGGTAAGGGTAAAGGTAAGGGTAAGCCTAAGGGTAAAAGCAAGGGTAAGGGTAAGGGTAAGGGTAAGGGTAAGGGTAAGGTTAAGGGTAAGGGTTAGGGTAAGGGTAAGGGTAAGGGTAAGGGTAAGCTTAAGGGTAAAAGCAAGGGTAAGGGTAAGGGTAAGGGTAAGGGTAAGGGTAAGGGTAAGGGTAAGCTTAAGGGTAAGGGTAAGGGTAAGGGTAAGCTTAAGGGTAAAAGCAAGGGTAAGGGTAAGGGTAAGGGTAAGGGTAAGGGTAAGCTTAAGGGTAAAAGCAAGGGTGAGGGTAAGGGTAAGGGTAAGGGTAAGGGTAAGGGTAAGGGTAAGGGTAAGGGTAAGGGTAAGGGTAAGGGTAAGGGTAAAGGTAAGGGTAAGCCTAAGAGTAAAAGCAAGGGTAAGGGTAAGGGTAAGGGTAAGGGTAAGGGTAAGGGTAAGGGTAAGGTTAAGGGTAAGGGTAAGCTTAAGGGTAAAAGCAAGGGTAAGGATAAGGGTGAGGGTAAGGGTAAGGGTAAGGGTGAGGGTAAGGGTAAGGGTAAGGGTAAGGGTAAGCTTAAGGGTAAAAGCAAGGTTAAGGGTAAGGGTAAGGGTAAGGGTAAGGGTAAGGGTAAGGGTAAGGGTAAGCTTAAGGGTAAAAGCAAGGGTAAGGGTTAGGGTAAGGGTAAGGGTAAGGGTAAGGGTAAGGGTAAGCTTAAGGGTAAAAGCAAGGGTAAGGGTAAGGGTAAGGGTAAGGGTAAGGGTAAGGGTAAGGGTAAAGGTAAGGGTAAGCCTAAGGGTAAAAGCAAGGGTAAGGGTAAGGGTAAGGGTAAGGGTAAGGGTAAGGGTAAGGGTAAGGGTAAGGGTAAGGGTAAGGGTAAGGGTAAGGGTAAGGGTAAGGGTAAGGGTGAGCTTAAGGGTATAAGCAAGGGTAAGGGTAAGGGTAAGGGTGAGGGTAAGTGTAAGGGTAAGGGTAAGGGTGAGCTTAAGGGTAAAAGCAAGGGTAAGGGTAAGGGTAAGGGTAAGGGTAAGGGTAAGGGTAAGCTTAAGGGTAAAAGCAAGGGTAAGGGTAAGGGTAAGGGTAAGAGTAAGGGTAAGGGTAAGGGTAAGGGTAAGGGTAAGGGTAAGGGTAAGGGTAAGGGTAAGGGTAAGGGTAAGGGTAAGGGTAAGGGTAAGGGTAAAGGTAAGGTTAAGGCTAAGGGTAAAAGCAAGGGTAAGGGTTAGGGTAAGGGTAAGGGTAAGGGTAAGGGTAAGGGTAAGGGTAAGGGTAAGGGTAAGGGTAAGGGTAAGGGTAAGGGTAAGGGTAAGGGTAAGGGTAAGGGTAAGGGTAAGGGTAAGCTTAAGGGTAAAAGCAAGGGTAAGGGTAAGGGTAAGGGTAAGGGTAAGCCTAAGGGTAAAAGCAAGGGTAAGGGTAAGGGTAAGGGTAAGGGTAAGGGTAAGGGTAAGGGTAAGCTTTAGGGTAAAAGCAAGGGTAAGGGTAAGGGTAAGGGT
Organism: Myrrha octodecimguttata; assembly: GCA_958510865.1. NCBI lineage: Eukaryota > Metazoa > Arthropoda > Insecta > Coleoptera > Coccinellidae > Myrrha > Myrrha octodecimguttata. Next base: position 120,352 of record CAUEHS010000088.1, on the reverse strand, counting down.
AAGGGTAAGGGTAAGGGTAAGCTTAAAGGTAAAAGCAAGGGTAAGGGTAAGGGTAAGGGTAAGGGTAAGAGTAAGGGTAAGGGTAAGGGTAAGGGTAAGGGTAAAGGTAAGGGTAAGCCTAAGGGTCAAAGCAAGTGTAAGGGTAAGGGTAAGAGTAAGGGTAAGGGTAAAGGTAAGGGTAAGGGTAAGGGTAAGGGTAAGCTTAAGGGTAAAAGCAAGGGTAAGGGTAAGGGTAAGGGTAAGGGTAAGGGTAAGGGTAAGGGTAAGGGTAAGGGTAAGGGTAAGGGTAAGAGTAAGGGTAAGGGTAAGGGTAAGGGTAAGGGTAAGCTTAAGGGTAAAAGCAAGGGTAAGGGTAAGGGTAAGGGTAAGGGTAAGGGTAAGGGTAAGGGTAAGGGTAAGGGTAAGGGTAAGGGTAAGGGTAAGGGTAAGGGTAAGGGTAAGCTTAAGGGTAAGGGTAAGGGTCAGCCTAAGGGTAAAAGCAAGGGTAAGTGTAAGGGTAAGGGTAAGGGTAAGGGTAAGCTTAAGGGTAAAAGCAAGGGTAAGGGTAAGGGTAAGGGTAAGGGTAAGGGTAAGGGTAAGGGTAAGCTTACCCTTACCCTTACCCTTACCCTTACCCTTACCCTTACCCTTACCCTTACCCTTACCCTTACCCTTGCTTTTACCCTTAGGCCCTTACCTTTACCCTTACCCTTACCCTTACCCTTACCTACCCTTACCCTTACCCTTACCCTTACCCTTACCCTTACCCTTACCCTTACCCTTACCCTTACCCTTACCCTTACCCTTACCCTTACCCTTGCTTTTACCCTTAAGCTTACCCTTACCCTTACCCTTACCCTTACCCTTACCCTTACCCTTACCCTTGCTTTTACCCTTAAACTCACCCTTACCCTTACCCTTACCCTCACCCTTACCCTTACCCTTACCCTTGCTTATACCCTTAAGCTTACCCTTACCCTTACCCTTACCCTTACCCTTACCCTTACCCTTACCCTTACCCTTACCCTTACCCTTACCCTTACCCTTACCCTTACCCTTACCCTTACCCTTGCTTTTACCCTTAGGCTTACCCTTACCTTTACCCTTACCCTTACCCTTACCCTTACCCTTACCCTTACCCTTACCCTTGCTTTTACCCTTAAGCTTACCCTTACCCTTACCCTTACCCTTACCCTTACCCTTACCCTAACCCTTACCCTTGCTTTTACCCTTAAGCTTACCCTTACCCTTACCCTTACCCTTACCCTTACCCTTGCTTTTACCCTTAAGCTTACCCTTACCCTTACCCTTACCCTTACCCTCACCCTTACCCTTACCCTTACCCTTACCCTTATCCTTACCCTTGCTTTTACCCTTAAGCTTACCCTTACCCTTACCCTTACCCTTACCCTTACCCTTACCCTTACCCTTACCCTTACCCTTACCCTTACCCTTGCTTTTACTCTCAGGCTTACCCTTACCTTTACCCTTACCCTTACCCTTACCCTTACCCTTACCCTTACCCTTACCCTTACCCTTAACCTTACCCTTACCCTCACCCTTGCTTTTACCCTTAAGCTTACCCTTACCCTTACCCTTACCCTTACCCTTACCCTTGCTTTTACCCTTAAGCTTACCCTTACCCTTACCCTTACCCTTAAGCTTACCCTTACCCTTACCCTTACCCTTACCCTTACCCTTACCCTTACCCTTACCCTTGCTTTTACCCTTAAGCTTACCCTTACCCTTACCCTTACCCTTACCCTAACCCTTACCCTTAACCTTACCCTTACCCTTACCCTTACCCTTACCCTTACCCTTGCTTTTACCCTTAGGCTTACCCTTACCTTTACCCTTACCATTACCCTTACCCTTACCCTTACCCTTACCCTTACCCTTACCCTTACCCTTGCTTTTACCCTTAAGCTTACCCTTACCCTTACCCTCACCCTTACCCTTACCCTTACCCTTACCCTTACCCTTACCCTTGCTTTTACCCTTAAGCTTACCCTTACCCTTACCCTTACCCTTACCCTTACCCTTACCCTTACCCTTACCCTTACCCTTACCCTTACCCTTACCCTTACCCTTACCCTTACCCTTACCCTTGCTTTTACCCTTAAGCTTACCCTTACCCTTACCCTTACTCTTACCCTTACCCTTACCCTTACCCTTACCCTTGCTTTTACCCTTAAGCTTACCCTTACCCTTACCTTTACCCTTACCCTTACCCTTAAACTTACCCTTACCCTTACCCTTACCCTTACCCTTACCCTTACCCTTACCCTTACCCTTACCCTTACCCTTACCCTTGCTTTTACCCTTAGGCTTACCCTTACCTTTAGCCTTACCCTTACCCTTACCCTTACCCTTACCCTTACCCTTACCCTTGCTTTTACCCTTAAGCTTACCCTTACCCTTACCCTTACCCTTACCCTTACCCTTACCCTTACCCTTGCTTTTACCCTTAAGCTTACCCTTACCCTTACCCTTACCTTTACACTTACCCTTGCTTTTACCCTTAGGCTTACCCTTACCCTTACACTTACCCTTACCCTTAAGCTTACCCTTACCCTTACCCTTACCCTTACCCTTACCCTTACCCTTACCCTTACCCTTACCCTTACCCTTACCCTTGCTTTTACCCTTAAGCTTACCCTTACCCTTACCCTTACCCTTACCCTTACCCTTACCCTTACCCTTACCCTTACCCTTACCCTTACCCTTACCCTTGCTTTGACCCTTAGGCATACCCTTACCTTTACCCTTACCCTTACCCTTACCCTTACCCTTACCCTTACCCTTACCCTTACCCTTACCCTTACCCTTGCTTTTACCCTTAAGCTTACCCTTACCCTTACCCTTACCCTTACCCTTGCTTTTACCCTTAGGCTTACCCTTACCCTTACCCTTACCCTTACCCTTGCTTTTACCCTTAAGCTTACCCTTACCCTTACCCTTACCCTCACCCTTACCCTTACCCTTACCCTTACCCTTACCCTTACCCTTACCCTTACCCTTACCCTTACCCTTACCCTTACCCTTGCTTTTACCCTTAGGCTTAACCTTACCTTTACCCTTACCCTTACCCTTACCCTTACCCTTACCCTTACCCTTACCCTTACCCTTACCCTTACCCTTACCCTTACCCTTACCCTTACCCTTACCCTTACCCTTACCCTTACCCTTACCCTTACCCTAACCCTTACCCTTGCTTTTACCCTTAAGCTTACCCTTACCCTTACCCTTACCCTTACCCTTACCCTTACCCTTACCCTTACCCTTGCTTTTACCCTTAAGCTTACCCTTACCCTTACCCTTACCCTTACCCTCACCCTTACCCTTACCCTTACCCTTGCTTATACCCTTACCCTTACCCTTACCCTTACCCTTACCCTTACCCTTACCCTTACCCTTACCCTTACCCTTACCCTTACCCTTACCCTTACCCTTACCCTTACCCTTACCCTTACCCTTACCCTTACCCTTACCCTTGCTTTTACCCTTAAGCTTACCCTTACCCTTACCCTTACCCTTACCCTTTCCCTTACCCTTGCTTTTACCCTTAGGCTTACCCTTACCCTTACCCTTACCCTTACCCTTGCTTTTACCCTTAAGCTTAACCTTACCCTTACCCTTACTCTTACCCTTACCCTTACCCTTACCCTTACCCTTACCCTTACCCTTACCCTTGCTTTTACCCTTAGGCTTACCCTTACCTTTACCCTTACCCTTACCCTTACCCTTACCCTTACCCTTACCCTTACCCTTACCCTTACCCTTGCTTTTACCCTTAAGCTAACCCTTACCCTTACCCTTACCCTTACCCTTACCCTTAACCTTACCCTTACCCTTGCTTTTACCCTTAAGCTCACCCTTACCCTTACCCTTACCCTTACCCTTACACTTACCCTTACCCTGACCCTTACCCTTGCTTTTACCCTTAAGCTTACCCTTACCCTTACCCTTACCCTTACCCTTACCCTTGCTTTTACCCTTAAGCTTACCCTTACCCTCACCCTTACCCTTACCCCTACCCTTAAGCTTACCCTTACCCTTACCCTTACCCTTACCCTTACCCTTACCCTTACCCTTGCTTTTACCCTTAAGCTTACCCTTACCCTTACCCTTACCCTTACCCTAACCCTCACCCTTAACCTTACCCTTACCCTTACCCTTACCCTTACCCTTACCCTTGCTTTTACCCTTAGGCTTACCCTTACCTTTACCCTTACCATTACCCTTACCCTTACCCTTACCCTTAACCTTACCCTTACCCTTAAGCTTACCCTTACCCTTACCCTTACCCTTACCCTTACCCTTACCCTTACCCTTGCTTTTACCCTTAAGCTTACCCTAACCCTTACCCTTACCCTTACTCTAACCCTTACCCGTAACCTTACCCTTACCCTTACCCTTACCCTTACCCTTACCCTTACCCTTACCCTTACCCTTATACATACCCTTACCCTTACCCTTACCCTTGCTTTTACCCTTAAGCTTACCCTTACCCTTACCCTTACCCTTACCCTTACCCTTACCCTTACCCTTGCTTTTACCCTTAAGCTTACCCTTACCCTTACCCTTACCCTTACCCTTACCCTTGCTTTTACCCTTAGGCTTACCCTTACCCTTACCCTTACCCTTACCCTTGCTTTTACCCTTAAGCTTACCCTTACCCTTACCCTTACCCTCACCCTTACCCTTACCCTTACCCTTACCCTTACCCTTACCCTTACCCTTACCCTTACCCTTACCCTTACCCTTACCCTTACCCTTACCCTTGCTTTTACCCTTAGGCTTAACCTTACCTTTACCCTTACCCTTACCCTTACCCTTACCCTTACCCTTACCCTTACCCTTACCCTTACCCTTACCCTTACCCTTACCCTTACCCTTACCCTTACCCTTACCCTTGCTTTTACCCTTAAGCTTACCCTTACCCTTACCCTTACCCTTACCCTTACCCTTACCCTTACCCTTACCCTTACCCTTACCCTTACCCTTGCTTTTACCCTTAAGCTTACCCTTACCCTTACCCTCACCCTTACCCTCACCCTTACCCTTACCCTTACCCTTGCTTATACCCTTAAGCTTACCCTTACCCTTACCCTTACCCTTACCCTTACCCTTACCCTTACCCTTACCCTTACCCTTACCCTTACCCTTACCCTTACCCTTACCCTTACCCTTACCCTTACCCTTACCCTTACCCTTACCCTTACCCTTACCCTTACCCTTACCCTTACCCTTACCCTTGCTTTTACCCTTAAGCTTACCCTTACCTTTACCCTTACCCTTACCCTTACCCTTACCCTTACCCTTACCCTTACCCTTACCCTTGCTTTTACCCTTAAGCTTACCCTTACCCTTACCCTTACCCTTACCCTTACCCTAACCCTTACCCTTGCTTTTACCCTTAAGCTTACCCTTACCCTTACCCTTACCCTTACCCTTACCCTTACCCTTACCCTTACCCTTACCCTTACCCTTACCCTTACCCTTGCTTTTACCCTTAAGCTTACCCTTACCCTTACCCTTACCCTTACCCTTACCCTTACCCTTACCCTTACCCTTACCCTTACCCTTACCCTTACCCTTACCCTTACCCTTATCCTTACCCTTGCTTTTACCCTTAAGCTTACCCTTACCCTTACCCTTACCCTTACCCTTACCCTTACCCTTACCCTTACCCTTACCCTTACCCTTACCCTTACCCTTACCCTTGCTTTTACTCTTAGGCTTACCCTTACCTTTACCCTTACCCTTACCCTTACCCTCACCCTCACCCTTACCCTTACCCTTGCTTTTACCCTTAAGCTTACCCTTACCCTTACCCTTACCCTTACCCTTACCCTTGCTTTTACCCTTAAGCTTACCCTTACCCTTACCCTTAACCTTACCCTTACCCTTGCTTTTACCCTTAGGCTTACCCTTACCCTTACCCTTACCCTTACCCTTGCTTTTACCCTTAAGCTTACCCTTACCCTTACCCTTACTCTTACCCTTACCCTTACCCTTACCCTTACCCTTACCCTTACCCTTACCCTCACCCTTACCCTTACCCTTGCTTTTACCCTTAGGCTTACCCTTACCTTTACCCTTACCCTAACCCTTACCCTTACCCTTACCCTTACCCTTACCCTTGCTTTTACCCTTAAGCTTACCCTTACCCTTACCCTTACCCTTACCCTTACCCTTACCCTTACCCTTACCCTTACCCTTGCTTTTACCCTTAAGCTTACCCTTACCCTTACCCTTACCCTTACCCTTACCCTTACCCTTACCCTTGCTTTTACCCTTAAGCTTACCCTTACCCTTACCCTTACCCTTACCCTTACCCTTACCCTTACCCTTACCCTTACCCTTACCCTTACCCTTGCTTTTACCCTTAGGCTTACCCTTACCTTTACCCTTACCCTTACCCTTACCCTTACCCTTACCCTTGCTTTTACCCTTAAGCTTACCCTTACCCTTACCCTTACCCTTAAGCTTACCCTTACCCTTACCCTTACCCTTACCCTTACCCTTACCCTTACCCTTACCCTTACCCTTACCCTTACCCTTACCCTTACCCTTGCTTTTACCCTTAAGCTTACCCTTACCCTCACCCTTACCCTTACCCTTACCCTTGCTTTTACCCTTGAGCTTACCCTTACCCTTACCCTTACCCTTAAGCTTACCCTTACCCTTACCCTTACCCTTACCCTTACCCTTACCCTTACCCTTACCCTGACCCTTACCCTTACCCTTACCCTTGCTTTTACCCTTAAGCTTACCCTTACCCTTACCCTTACCCTTACCCTTAAGCTTACCCTTACCCTTACCCTTACCCTTACCCTTACCCTTACCCTTAACCTTACCCTTGCTTTTACCCTTAAGCTTACCCTTACCCTTACACTTACCCTTACCCTTAAGCTTACCCTTACCCTTACCCTTACCCTTACCCTTACCCTTGCTTTTACCCTTAAGCTTACCCTTACCCTTACCCTTACCCTTACCCTTAAGCTTACCCTTACCCTTACCCTTACCCTTACCCTTACCCTTACCCTTACCCTTGCTTTTACCCTTAAGCTTACCCTTACCCTTACCCTTACCCTTACCCTTGCTTTTACCCTTAAGCTTACCCTTACCCTTACCCTTACCCTTACCCTTAAGCTTACCCTTACCCTTACCCTTACCCTTACCCTTACCCTTACCCTTACCCTTACCCTTACCCTTACCCTTACCCTTACCCTTGCTTTTACCCTTAAGCTTACCCTTACCCTTACCCTTACCCTTACCCTTACCCTTACCCTTACCCTTACCCTTACCCTTACCCTTACCCTTGCTTTTACCCTTAGGCTTACCCTTACCTTTACCCTTACCCTTACCCTTACCCTTACCCTTACCCTTACCCTTACCCTTGCTTTTACCCTTAAGCTTACCCTTACCCTTACCCTTACCCTTACCCTTACCCTTACCCTTACCCTTGCTTTTACCCTTAAGCTTACCCTTACCCTTATCCTTACCCTTACCCTTACCCTTGCTTTTACCCTTAGGCTTACCCTTACCCTTACCCTTACCCTTACCCTTGCTTTTACCCTTAAGCTTACCCTTACCCTTACCCTTACCCTTACCCTTACCCTTACCCTTACCCTTACCCTTACCCTTACCCTTACCCTTACCCTTACCCTTACCCTTACCCTTACCCTTACCCTTACCCTAACCCTTACCCTTACCCTTACCCTTACCCTTGCTTTTACCCTTAGGCTTACCCTTACCTTTACCCTTACCCTTACCCTTACCCTTACCCTTACCCTTGCTTTTACCCTTAAGCTTACCCTTACCCTTACCCTTACCCTTACCCTTACCCTCACCCTTACCCTTACCCTTACCCTTACCCTTGCTTTTACCCTTAAGCTTACCCTTACCCTTACCCTTACCCTTACCCTTACCCTTACCCTTACCCTTACCCTTACCCTTACCCTCACCCTTGCTTTTACCCTTAAGCTTACCCTTACCCTTACCCTTACCCTTACCCTTACCCTTACCCTTACCCTTACCCTTACCCTTACCCTTACCCTTGCTTTTACCCTTAAGCTTACCCTTACCCTTACCCTTACCCTTACCCTTGCTTTTACCCTTAGGCTTACCCTTACCCTTACCCTTACCCTTACCCTTGCTTTTACCCTTAAGCTTACCCTTACCCTTACCCTTACCCTTACCCTTACTCTTACCCTTACCCTTACCCTTACCCTTACCCTTGATTTTACCCTTAGGCTTACCCTTACCTTTACCCTTACCCTTACCCTTACCCTTACCCTTACCCTTACCCTTACCCTTACCCTTACCCTTGCTTTTACCCTTAAGCTTACCCTTACCCTTACCCTTACCCTTACCCTTACCCTTACCCTTACCCTTACCCTTGCTTTTACCCTTAAGCTCACCCTTACCCTTACCCTTACCCTTACCCTTACCCTTACCCTTACCCTTACTCTTACCCTTACCCTTGCTTTTACCCTTAAGCTTACACTTACCCTTACCCTTACCCTTACCCTTAAGCTTACCCTTACCCTTACCCTTACCCTTACCCTTACCCTTACCCTTGCTTTTACCCTTAAGCTTACCCTTACCCTTACCCTTACCCTTACCCTTAAGCTTACCCTTACCCTTACTCTTACCCTTACCCTTACCCTTACCCTTACCCTTACCCTCACCCTTACCCTTACCCTTACCCTTACCCTTGCTTTTACCCTTAAGCTTACCCTTACCCTTACCCTTACCCTTACCCTTACCCTTACCCTTACCCTTACCCTTGCTTTTACCCTTAAGCTTACCCTTACCCTTACCCTTACCCTTACCCTTACCCTTACCCTAACCCTTACCCTTGCTTTTACCCTTAAGCTTACCCTTACCCTTACCCTTACCCTTACCCTTACCCTTACCCTTACCCTTACCCTTACCCTTACCCTTACCCTTACCCTTACCCTTGCTTTTACCCTTAAGCTTACCCTTACCCTTACCCTTACCCTTACCCTTACCCTTACCCTTACCCTTACCCTTACCCTTACCCTTACCCTTATCCTTACCCTTGCTTTTACCCTTAAGCTTACCCTTACCCTTAACCTTACCCTTACCCTTACCCTTACCCTTACCCTTACCCTTACCCTTACCCTTACCCTTACCCTTACCCTTACCCTTACCCTTGCTTTTACTCTTAGGCTTACCCTTACCTTTACCCTTACCCTTACCCTTACCCTCACCCTCACCCTTACCCTTACCCTTGCTTTTACCCTTAAGCTTACCCTTACCCTTACCCTTACCCTTACCCTTACCCTTGCTTTTACCCTTAAGCTTACCCTTACCCTTACCCTTAACCTTACCCTTACCCTTGCTTTTACCCTTAGGCTTACCCTTACCCTTACCCTTACCCTTACCCTTGCTTTTACCCTTAAGCTTACCCTTACCCTTACCCTTACTCTTACCCTTACCCTTACCCTTACCCTTACCCTTACCCTTACCCTTACCTTACCCTTACCCTTGCTTTTACCCTTAGGCTTACCCTTACCTTTACCCTTACCCTAACCCTTACCCTTACCCTTACCCTTACCCTTACCCTTGCTTTTACCCTTAAGCTTACCCTTACCCTTACCCTTACCCTTACCCTTACCCTTACCCTTACCCTTACCCTTACCCTTACCCTTACCCTTACCCTTACCCTTACCCTTACCCTTACCCTTGCTTTTACCCTTAAATTTACCCTTACCCTTACCCTTACCCTTACCCTTACCCTTACCCTTACCCTTGCTTTTACCCTTAAGCTTACCCTTACCCTTACCCTTACCCTTACCCTTACCCTTACCCTTACCCTTACCCTTACCCTTACCCTTACCCTTACCCTTGCTTTTACCCTTAGGCTTACCCTTAACTTTACCCTTACCCTTACCCTTACCCTTACCCTTACCCTTGCTTTTACCCTTAAGCTTACCCTTACCCTTACCCTTACCCTTAAGCTTACCCTTACCCTTACCCTTACCCTTACCCTTACCCTTACCCTTACCCTTACCCTTACCCTTACCCTTACCCTTACCCTTACCCTTACCCTTGCTTTTACCCTTAAGCTTACCCTTACCCTTACCCTTACCCTTACCCTTACCCTTGCTTTTACCCTTAAGCTTACCCTTACCCTTACCCTTACCCTTAAGCTTACCCTTACCCTTACCCTTACCCTTACCCTTACCCTTACCCTTACCCTTACCCTTACCCTTACCCTTACCCTTACCCTTACCCTTACCCTTACCCTTACCCTTACCCTTACCCTTGCTTTTACCCTTAAGCTTACCCTCACCCTTACCCTTACCCTTACCCTTAAGCTTACCCTTACCCTTACCCTTACCCTTACCCTTACCCTTACCCTTACCCTTAACCTTACCCTTGCTTTTACCCTTAAGCTTACCCTTACCCTTACCCTTACCCTTACCCTTAAGCTTACCCTTACCCTTACCCTTACCCTTACCCTTACCCTTACCCTTGCTTTTACCCTTAAGCTTACCCTTACCCTTACCCTTACCCTTACCCTTAAGCTTACCCTTACCCTTACCCTTACCCTTACCCTTACCCTTACCCTTACCCTTACCCTTGCTTTTACCCTTAAGCTTACCCTTACCCTTACCCTTACCCTTACCCTTGCTTTTACCCTTAAGCTTACCCTTACCCTTACCCTTACCCTTACCCTTAAGCTTACCCTAACCCTTACCCTTACCCTTACCCTTACCCTTACCCTTACCCTTACCCTTACCCTTACCCTTACCCTTGCTTTTACCCTTAAGCTTACCCTTACCCTTACCCTTACCCTTACCCTTACCCTTACCCTTACCCTTACCCTTACCCTTGCTTTTACCCTTAGGCTTACCCTTACCTTTACCCTTACCCTTACCCTTACCCTTACCCTTACCCTTACCCTTACCCTTGCTTTTACCCTTAAGCTTACCCTTACCCTTACCCTTACCCTTACCCTTACCCTTACCCTTACCCTTGCTTTTACCCTTAAGCTTACCCTTACCCTTACCCTTACCCTTACCCTTACCCTTGCTTTTACCCTTAGGCTTACCCTTACCCTTACCCTTACCCTTACCCTTGCTTTTACCCTTAAGCTTACCCTTACCCTTACCCTTACCCTTACCCTTACCCTTACCCTTACCCTTACCCTTACCCTTACCCTTACCCTTACCCTTACCCTTACCCTTACCCTTACCCTTACCCTTACCCTTACCCTTACCCTTACCCTTACCCTTACCCTTGCTTTTACCCTTAGGCTTACCCTTACCTTTACCCTTACCCTTACCCTTACCCTTACCCTTACCCTTGCTTTTACCCTTAAGCTTACCCTTACCCTTACCCTTACGCTTACCCTTACCCTCACCCTTACCCTTACCCTTACCCTTACCCTTGCTTTTACCCTTAAGCTTACCCTTACCCTTACCCTTACCCTTACCCTTACCCTTACCCTTACCCTTACCCTTACCCTTACCCTTACCCTTACCCTTACCCTCACCCTTGCTTTTATCCTTAAGCTTACCCTTACCCTTACCCTTACCCTTACCCTTACCCTTACCCTTGCTTTTACCCTTAAGCTTACCCTTACCCTTACCCTTACCCTTACCCTTACCCTTACCCTTGCTTTTACCCTTAGGCTTACCCTTACCCTTACCCTTACCCTTACCCTTGCTTTTACCCTTAAGCTTACCCTTACCCTTACCTTTACCCTTACTCTTACCCTTACCCTTACCCTTACCCTTACCCTTGCTTTTACCCTTAGGCTTACCCTTACCTTTACCCTTACCCTTACCCTTACCCTTACCCTTACCCTTACCCTTACCCTTACCCTTACCCTTACCCTTACCCTTGCTTTTACCCTTAAGCTTACCCTTACCCTTACCCTTACCCTTACCCTTACCCTTACCCTTACCCTTACCCTTACCCTTACCCTTATCCTTACCCTTGCTTTTACCCTTAAGCTCACCCTTACCCTTACCCTTACCCTTACCCTTACCCTTACCCTTACCCTTACTCTTACCCTTACCCTTGCTTTTACCCTTAAGCTTACCCTTACCCTTACACTTACCCTTACCCTTAAGCTTACCCTTACCCTTACCCTTACCCTTACCCTTACCCTTACCCTTACCCTTACCCTTGCTTTTACCCTTAAGCTTACCCTTACCCTTACCCTTACCCTTACCCTTACCCTTGCTTTTACCCTTACGCTTACCCTCACCCTTACCCTTACCCTTACCCTTAAGCTTACCCTTACCCTTACCCTTACCCTTACCCTTACCCTTACCCTTACCCTTACCCTTACCCTTACCCTTACCCTTACCCTTGCTTTTACCCTTAAGCTTACCCTTACCCTTACCCTTACCCTTACCCTTACCCTTACCCTTACCCTTACCCTTACCCTTACCCTTACCCTTACCCTTACCCTTACCCTTACCCTTGCTTTTACCCTTAGGCTTACCCTTACCTTTACCCTTACCATTACCCTTACCCTTACCCTTACCCTTACCCTCACTCTTACCCTTGCTTTTACCCTTAAGCTTACCCTTACCCTTACCCTTACCCTTACCCTTACCCTTACCCTTACCCTTACCCTTACCCTTACCCTTACCCTTACCCTTACCCTTACCCTTACCCTTACCCTTACCCTTACCCTTACCCTTACCCTTACCCTTACCCTTACCCTTGCTTTTACCCTTAAGCTTACCCTTACCCTTACCCTTACCCTTACCCTTACCCTTACCCTTGCTTTTACCCTTAAGCTTACCCTTACCCTTACTCTTACCCCTACCCTTACCCTTACCCTTACCCTTACCCTTACCCTTACCCTTACCCTTACCCTTACCCTTACCCTTGCTTTTACCCTTAGGCTTACCCTCACCTTTACCCTTACCCTTACCCTTACCCTTACCCTTACCCTTACCCTTACCCTTGCTTTTACCCTTAAGCTTACCCTTACCCTTACCCTTACCCTTACCCTTAGCCTTACCCTTACCCTTGCTTTTACCCTTAAGCTTACCCTTACCCTTACCCTTACCCTTACCCTTGCTTTTACCCTTAGGCTTACCCTTACCCTTACCCTTACCCTTACCCTTAAGCTTACCCTTACCCTTACCCTTACACTTACCCTTACCCTTACCCTTACCCTTACCCTTACCCTTACCCTTACCCTTACCCTTACCCTTACCCTTACCCTTACCCTTGCTTTTACCCTTAAGCTTACCCTTACCCTTACCCTTACCCTTACCCTTACCCTTACCCTTACCCTTACCCTTACCCTTACCCTTACCCTTACCCTTGCTTTTACCCTTAAGCTTACCCTTACCTTTACCCTTACCCGTACCCTTACCCTTACCCTTACCCTTACCCTTACCCTTACCCTTACCCTTGCTTTTACCCTTAAGCTTACCCTTACCCTTACCCTTACCCTTACCCTTACCCTTACCCTAACCCTTACCCTTGCTTTTACCCTTAAGCTTACCCTTACCCTTACCCTTACCCTTACCCTTACCCTTACCCTTACCCTTACCCTTACCCTTACCCTTACCCTTACCCTTACCCTTACCCTTGCTTTTACCCTTAAGCTTACCCTTACCCTTACCCTTACCCTTACCCTTACCCTTACCCTTACCCTTACCCTTACCCTTACCCTTACCCTTATCCTTACCCTTGCTTTTACCCTTAAGCTTACCCTTACCCTTACCCTTACCCTTACCCTTACCCTTACCCTTACCCTTACCCTTACCCTTACCCTTACCCTTACCCTTACCCTTACCCTTACCCTTGCTTTTACTCTTAGGCTTACCCTTACCTTTACCCTTACCCTTACCCTTACCCTCACCCTCACCCTAACCCTTACCCTTGCTTTTACCCTTAAGCTTACCCTTACCCTTACCCTTACCCTTACCCTTAGGCTTACCCTTACCCTTACCCTTACCCTTACCCTTGCTTTTACTCTTAAGCTTACCCTTACCCTTACCCTTACCCTTACTCTTACCCTTACCCTTACCCTTACCCTTACCCTTGCTTTTACCCTTAGGCTTACCCTTACCTTTACCCTTACCCTTACCCTTACCCTTACCCTTACCCTTACCCTTACCCTTACCCTTGCTTTTACCCTTAAGCTTACCCTTACCCTTACCCTTACCCTTACCCATACCCTTACCCTTACCCTTACCCTTACCCTTGCCTTTACCCTTAAGCTCTCCCTTACCCTTACCCTTACCCTTACCCTTACCCTTACCCTTACTCTTACCTTTACCCTTGCTTTTACCCTTAAGCTTACCCTTACCCTTACCCTTACCCTTACCCTTAAGCTTACCCTTACCCTTACCCTTACCCTTACCCTTACCCTTACCCTTGCTTTTACCCTTAAGCTTACCCTTACCCTTACCCTTACCCTTACCCTTACCCTTGCTTTTACCCTTACGCTTACCCTTACCCTTACCCTTACCCTTACCCTTGAGCTTACCCTTACCCTTACCCTTACCCTTACCCTTACCCTTACCCTTACCCTTACCCTTACCCTTGCTTTTACCCTTAAGCTTACCCTTACCCTTACCCTTACCCTTACCCTTACCCTTACCCTTACCCTTACCCTTACCCTTGCTTTTACCCTTAGGCTTACCCTTACCTTTAACCTTACCATTACCCTTACCCTTACCCTTACCCTTACCCTTACCCTTGCTTTTACCCTTAAGCTTACCCTTACCCTTACCCTTACCCTTACCCTTACCCTTACCCTTACCCTTACCCTTACCCTTACCCTTACCCTTACCCTTACCCTTACCCTTACCCTTACCCTTACCCTTACCCTTGCTTTTACCCTTAAGCTTACCCTTACCCTTACCCTTACCCTTACCCTTACCCTTACCCTTACCCTTGCTTTTACCCTTAAGCTTACCCTTACCCTTACTCTTACCCCTACCCTTACCCTTACCCTTACCCTTACCCTTACCCTTACCCTTACCCTTACCCTTACCCTTACCCTTACCCTTGCTTTTACCCTTAGGCTTACCCTCACCTTTGCCCTTACCCTTACCCTTACCCTTACCCTTACCCTTACCCTTGCTTTTACCCTTAAGCTTACCCTTACCCTTACCCTTACCCTTACCCTTAGCCTTACCCTTACCCTTGCGTTTACCCTTAAGCTTACCCTTACCCTTACCCTTACCCTTACCCTTGCTTTTACCCTTAGGCTTACCCTTACCCTTACCCTTACCCTTACCCTTAAGCTTACCCTTACCCTTACCCTTACCCTTACCCTTACCCTTACCCTTACCCTTACCCTTACCCTTACCCTTACCCTTGCTTTTACCCTTAAGCTTACCCTTACCCTTACCCTTACCCTTACCCTTACCCTTACCCTTACCCTTACCCTTACCCTTACCCTTACCCTTACTTAGGGTAAGGGTAAGGGTAAGCTTAAGGGTAAAAGCAAGGTAAGGGTAAGGGTAAGGGTAAGGGTAAGGGTAAGGGTAAGGGTAAGGGTAAGGGTAAGGGTAAGCTTAAGGGTAAGGGTAAGGGTAAGGGTAAGGGTAAGCTTAAGGGTAAAAGCAAGGGTAAGGGTAAGGGTAAGGGTAAGGGTAAGGGTAAGCTTAAGGGTAAGGGTAAGGGTAAGGGTAAGGGTAAGCTTAAGGGTAAAAGCAAGGGTAAGGTTAAGGGTAAGGGTAAGGGTAAGGGTAAGGGTAAGCTTAAGGGTAAGGGTAAGGGTAAGGGTAAGGGTAAGCTTAAGGGTAAAAGCAAGGGTAAGGGTAAGGGTAAGGGTAAGGGTAAGGGTAAGGGTAAGGGTAAGGGTAAGGGTAAGGGTAAGGGTAAGGGTAAGGGTAAGGGTAAGGGTAAGGGTAAGGGTAAGCTTAAGGGTAAGGGTAAGGGTAAGGGTAAGCTTAAGGGTAAAAGCAAGGGTAAGGGTAAGGGTAAGGGTAAGGGTAAGCTTAAGGGTAAAAGCAAGGGTAAGGGTAAGGGTAAGGGTAAGGGTAAGGGTAAGGGAAAGGGTAAGGGTAAGGGTAAGCTTAAGGGTAAGGGTAAGGGTAAGGGTAAGCTTAGGGGTAAAAGCAAGGGTAAGGGTAAGGGTAAGGGTAAGGGTAAGGGTAAAGGTAAGGGTAAGCCTAAGGGTAAAAGCAAGGGTAAGGGTAAGGGTAAGGGTAAGGGTAAGGGTAAGGGTAAGGGTAAGGGTAAGGGTAAGGGTAAGGGTAAGTGTAAGGGTAAGCTTAAGGGTAAAAGCAAGGGTAAGGGTAAGGGTAAGGGTAAGGGTAAGGGTAAGGGTAAGGGTAAGGGTAAGGGTAAGCTTAAGGGTAAAAGCAAGGGTAAGGGTAAGGGTAAGGGTAAGGGTAAGGGTAAGGGTAAGGGTTAGGGTAAGGGTAAGTGTAAGCTTAAGGGTAAAAGCAAGGGTAAGGGTAAGGGTAAGGGTAAGGGTAAGGGTTAGGGTAAGGGTAAAGGTAAGGGTAAGCCTAAGGGTAAAAGCAAGGGTAAGGGTAAGGGTAAGGGTAAGGGTAAGGGTAAGGGTAAGGGTAAGGGTAAGAGTAAGGGTAAGGGTAAGGGTAAGCCTAAGGGTAAAAGCAAGGGTAAGGGTAAGGTTAAGGGTAAGGGTAAGGGTAAGCTTAAGGGTAAAAGCAAGGGTAAGTGTAAGGGTAAGGGTAAGGGTAAGGGTAAGCTTAAGGGTAAAAGCAAGGGTAAGGGTAAGGGTGAGGGTAAGGGTAAGGGTAAGGGTAAGGGTAAGGGTAAAGGTAAGGGTAAGCCAAAGAGTAAAAGCAAGGGTAAGGGTAAGGGTAAGGGTAAGGGTAAGGGTAAGGGTAAGGGTAAGGGTAAGGGTAAGGGTAAGGGTAAGCTTAAGGGTAAAAGCAAGGGTAAGGATAAGGGTAAGGGTAAGGGTAAGGGTAAGGGTAAGGGTAAGGGTAAGGGTAAGGGTAAGGGTAAGGGTAAGGGTAAGCTTAAGGGTAAAAGCAAGTGTAAGGGTAAGGGTAAGGGTAAGGGTAAGGGTAAGGGTAAGGGTAAGGGTAAGGGTAAGGGTAAGGGTAAGGGTAAGGGTAAGGGTAAGGGTAAGCTTAAGGGTAAAAGCAAGGGTAACGGTTAGGGTAAGGGTAAGGGTAAGGGTAAGGGTAAGGGTAAGCTTAAGGGTAAAAGCAAGGGTAAGGGTAAGGGTAAGGGTAAGGGTAAGGGTAAGGGTAAGGGTAAGGGTAAGGGTAAGGGTAAAGGTAAGAGTAAGCCTAAGGGTAAAAGCAAGGGTAAGGGTAAGGGTAAGGGTAAGGGTAAGGGTAAGGGTAAGGGTAAGGGTAAGGGTAAGGGTAAGGGTAAGGGTAAGGGTAAGGGTAAGGGTAAGGGTAAGCTTAAGGGTATAAGCAAGGGTAAGGGTAAGGGTAAGGGTGAGGGTAAAGGTAAGGGTAAGGGTAAGGGTAAGCTTAAGGGTAAAAGCAAGGGTAAGGGTAAGGGTAAGGGTAAGGGTAAGGGTAAGGGTAAGCTTAAGGGTAAAAGCAAGGTTAAGGGTAAGGGTAAGGGTAAGGGTAAGGGTAAGGGTAAGGGTAAGGGTAAGGGTAAGGGTAAGGGTAAGGGTAAGGGTAAGGGTAAGGGTAAGGGTAAAGGTAAGGTTAAGCCTAAGGGTAAAAGCAAGGGTAAGGGTAAGGGTAAGGGTAAGGGTAAGGGTAAGGGTAAGGGTAAGGGTAAGGGTAAGGGTAAGGGTAAGGGTAAGGGTAAGGGTGAGGGTAAGGGTAAGGGTAAATGTAAGCTTAAGGGTAAAAGCAAGGGTAAGGGTAAGGGTAAGGGTAAGGGTAAGCCTAAGGGTAAAAGCAAGGGTAAGGGTAAGGGTAAGGGTAAGGGTAAGGGTAAGCTTAAGGGTAAAAGCAAGGGTAAGGGTAAGGGTAAGGGTAAGGGTAAGGGTAAGGGTAAGGGTAAGCTTAAGGGTAAAAGCAAGGGTAAGGGTAAGGGTAAGGGTAAGGGTAAGGGTAAGGGTAAGGGTAAGGGTAAGGGTAAGGGTAAGGGTAAGGGTAAGGGTAAAGGTAAGGGTAAGCGTAAGGGTCAAAGCAAGGGTAAGGGTAAGGGTAAGGGTAAGGGTAAGGGTAAGGGTAAGGGTAAGGGTAAGGTTAAGGGTAAGGGTAAGCTTAAGGGTAAAAGCAAGGGTAAGGGTAAGGGTAAGGGTAAGGGTAAGGGTAAGGGTAAGGGTGAGGGTAAGTGTAAGGGTAAGCTTAAGGGTAAGGGTAAGGGTAAGGGTAAGGGTAAGGGTAAGGGTAAGCTTAAGGGTAAAAGCAAGGGTAAGGGTAAGGGTGAGGGTAAGGGTAAGGGTAAGGGTAAGGGTAAGGGTAAAGGTAAGGGTAAGCCAAAGAGTAAAAGCAAGGGTAAGGGTAAGGGTAAGGGTAAGGGTAAGGGTAAGGGTAAGGGTAAGGGTAAGGGTAAGGGTAAGGGTAAGCTTAAGGGTAAAAGCAAGGGTAAGGATAAGGGTAAGGGTAAGGGTAAGGGTAAGGGTAAGGGTAAGGGTAAGGGTAAGGGTAAGCTTAAGGGTAAAAGCAAGTGTAAGGGTGAGGGTAAGGGTAAGGGTAAGGGTAAGGGTAAGGGTAGGGGTAAGGGTAAGGGTAAGGGTAAGCTTAAGGGTAAAAGCAAGGGTAAGGGTTAGGGTAAGGGTAAGGGTAAGGGTAAGGGTAAGGGTAAGCTTAAGGGTAAAAGCAAGGGTAAGGGTAAGGGTAAGGGTAAGGGTAAGGGTAAGGGTAAGGGTAAGGGTAAGGGTAAGGGTAAGGGTAAGGGTAAAGGTAAGAGTAAGCCTAAGGGTAAAAGCAAGGGTAAGGGTAAGGGTAAGGGTAAGGGTAAGGGTAAGGGTAAGGGTAAGGGTAAGGGTAAGGGTAAGGGTAAGGGTAAGGGTAAGCTTAAGGGTATAAGCAAGGGTAAGGGTAAGGGTAAGGGTGAGGGTAAAGGTAAGGGTAAGGGTAAGGGTAAGCTTAAGGGTAAAAGCAAGGGTAAGGGTAAGGGTAAGGGTAAGGGTAAGGGTAAGGGTAAGCTTAAGGGTAAAAGCAAGGGTAAGGGTAAGGGTAAGGGTAAGGGTAAGGGTAAGGGTAAGGGTAAGGGTAAGGGTAAGGGTAAGGGTAAGGGTAAGGGTAAAGGTAAGGTTAAGCCTAAGGGTAAAAGCAAGGGTAAGGGTAAGGGTAAGGGTAAGGGTAAGGGTAAGGGTAAGGGTAAGGGTAAGGGTAAGGGTAAGGGTAAGGGTAAGGGTAAGGGTAAGGGTAAGGGTAAGGGTAAATGTAAGCTTAAGGGTAAAAGCAAGGGTAAGGGTAAGGGTAAGGGTAAGGGTAAGCCTAAGGGTAAAAGCAAGGGTAAGGGTAAGGGTAAGGGTAAGGGTAAGGGTAAGGGTAAGCTTAAGGGTAAAAGCAAGGGTAAGGGTAAGGGTAAGGGTAAGGGTAAGGGTAAGGGTAAGGGTAAGGGTAAGGGTAAGGGTAAAGGTAAGGGTAAGCCTAAGGGTCAAAGCAAGGGTAAGGGTAAGGGTAAGGGTAAGGGTAAGGGTAAGGGTAAGGGTAAGGGTAAGGTTGAGGGTAAGGGTAAGCTTAAGGGTAAAAGCAAGGGTAAGGGTAAGGGTAAGGGTAAGGGTAAGGGTAAGGGTAAGGGTAAGGGTGAGGGTAAGTGTAAGGGTAAGCTTAAGGGTAAGGGTAAGGGTAAGGGTAAGGGTAAGCCTAAGGGTAAAAGCAAGGGTAAGTGTAAGGGTAAGGGTAAGGGTAAGGGTAAGCTTACCCTTACCCTTACCCTTACCCTTACCCTTACCCTTGCTTTTACCCTTAAGCTTACCCTTACCCTTACCCTTACCCTTACCCTTACCCTTACCCTTACCCTTACCCTTACCCTTATCCTTACCCTTGCTTTTACCCTTAAGCTCACCCTTACCCTTACCCTTACCCTTACCCTTACCCTTACCCTTACCCTTACCCTTACCCTTACCCTTACCCTTACCCTTACCCTTACCCTTACCCTTGCTTTTACTCTTAGGCTTACCCTTACCTTTACCCTTACCCTTACCCTCACCCTTACCCTCACCCTTACCCTTACCCTTGCTTTTACCCTTAAGCTTACCCTTACCCTTACCCTTACCCTTACCCTTACCCTTGCTTTTACCCTTAAGCTTACCCTTACCCTTACCCTTAACCTTACCCTTACCCTTGCTTTTACCCTTAGGCTTACCCTTACCCTTACCCTTACCCTTACCCTTGCTTTTACCCTTAAGCTTACCCTTACCCTTACCCTTACTCTTACCCTTACCCTTACCCTTACCCTTACCCTTACCCTTACCCTTACCCTTACCCTTACCCTTGCTTTTACCCTTAGGCTTACCCTTACCTTTACCCTTACCCTAACCCTTACCCTTACCCTTACCCTTACCCTCACCCTTGCTTTTACCCTTAAGCTTACCCTTACCCTTACCCTTACCCTTACCCTTACCCTTACCCTTACCCTTGCTTTTACCCTTAAGCTTACCCTTACCCTTACCCTTACCCTTACCCTTACCCTTACCCTTACCCTTACCCTTACCCTTACCCTTACCCTTACCCTTACCCTTACCCTTACCCTTACCCTTACCCTTGCTTTTACCCTTAAGCTTACCCTTACCCTTACCCTTACCCTTACCCTTACCCTTACCCTTACCCTTACCCTTACCCTTGCTTTTACCCTTAGGCTTACCCTTACCTTTACCCTTACCCTTACCCTTACCCTTACCCTTACCCTTGCTTTTACCCTTAAGCTTACCCTTACACTTACCCTTACCCTTAAGCTTACCCTTACCCTTACCCTTACCCTTACCCTTACCCTTACCCTTACCCTTACCCTTACCCTTACCCTTACCCTTACCCTTGCTTTTACCCTTAAGCTTACCCTTACCCTTACCCTTACCCTTACCCTTACCCTTGCTTTTACCCTTAAGCTTACCCTTACCCTTACCCTTACCCTTAAGCTTACCCTTACCCTTACCCTTATCCTTACCCTTACCCTTACCCTTACCCTTACCCTTACCCTTACCCTTACCCTTACCCTTACCCTTGCTTTTACCCTTAAGCTTACCCTTACCCTTACCCTTACCCTTACCCTTAAGCTTACCCTTACCCTTACCCTTACCCTTACCCTTACCCTTAACCTTACCCTTGCTTTTACCCTTAAGCTTACCCTTACCCTTACCCTTACCCTTACCCTTAAGCTTACCCTTACCCTTACCCTTACCCTTACCCTTACCCTTGCTTTTACCCTTAAGCTTACCCTTACCCTTACCCTTACCCTTACCCTTAAGCTTACCCTTACCCTTACCCTTACCCTTACCCTTACCCTTACCCTTACCCTTACCCTTGCTTTTACCCTTAAGCTTACCCTTACCCTTACCCTAAGTAAGGGTAAGGGTAAGGGTAAGGGTAAGGGTAAGGGTAAGGGTAAGGGTAAGGGTAAGGGTAAGGGTAAGGGTAAGGGTAAGGGTAAGGGTAAGCTTAAGGGTAAGGGTAAGGGTAAGGGTAAGGGTAAGCCTAAGGGTAAAAGCAAGGGTAAGGGTAAGGGTAAGGGTAAGGGTAAGGGTAAGCTTAAGGGTAAAAGCAAGGGTAAGGGTAAGGCTAAGGGTAAGGGTAAGGGTAAGGGTAAGGGTAAGCTTAAGGGTAAAAGCAAAGGTAAGGGTAAGGGTAAGGGTAAGGGTAAGGGTAAGGGTAAGGGTAAAGGTGAGGGTAAGCCTAAGGGTAAAAGCAAGGGTAAGGGTAAGGGTAAGGGTAAGGGTAAGGGTAAGGGTAAGGGTAAGGGTAGGGGTAAGAGTAAGGGTAAGGGTAAGCTTAAGGGTAAAAGCAAGGGTAAGGGCAAGGGTAAGGGTAAGGGTAAGCTTAAGGGTAAAAGCAAGGGTAAGGGTAAGGGTAAGGGTAAGGGTAAGGGTAAGGGTAAGGGTAAGGGTAAGGGTAAGGGTAAGGGTAAGGGTAAGGGTAAGGGTAAGGGTAAGGGTAAGGGTAAGGGTAAGGGTAAGGGTAAGGGTAAGGGTAAAGGTAAGGGTAAGGGTAAGGGTAAGGGTAAGGGTAAGGGTAAGGGTAAGGGTAAGGGTAAGCTTAAGGGTAAAAGCAAGGGTAAGGGTAAGGGTAAGGGTAAGGGTAATGGTAAGGGTAAAGGTAAGGGTAAGCCTAAGGGTAAAAGCAAGGGTAAGGGTAAGGGTAAGGGTAAGGGTAAGGGTAAGGGTAAGGGTAAGGGTAAGGGTAAGGGTAAGGGTAAGGGTAAGGGTAAGGGTAAGGGTAAGCTTAAGGGTAAAAGCAAGGGTAAGGGTAAGGGTAAGGGTAAGGGTAAGGGTAAGGGTAAGGGTAAGCTTAAGGGTAAGGGTAAGGGTAAGGGTAAGGGTAAGCTTAAGGGTAAAAGCAAGGGTAAGGGTAAGGGTAAGGGTAAGGGTAAGGGTAAGCTTAAGGGTAAAAGCAAGGGTAAGGGTAAGGGTAAGGGTAAGGGTAAGGGTAAGGGTAAGGGTAAGGGTAAGCTTAAGGGTAAGGGTAAGGGTAAGGGTAAGCTTAAGGGTAAAAGCAAGGGTAAGGGTAAGAGTAAGGGTAAGGGTAAGGGTAAGGGTAAGGGTAAGGGTAAGGGTAAGGGTGAGCTTAAGGGTAAAAGCAAGGGTAAGGGAAAGGGTAAGGGTAAGGGTAAGGGTAAGGGTAAGGGTAAGGGTAAGGGTAAGGGTAAGGGTAAGGGTAAGGGTAAGGGTAAAAGCAAGGGTAAGGGTAAGGGTAAGGGTAAGGGTAAGGGTAAGGGTAAGGGTAAGGGTAAGGGTAAGGGTAAAGGTAAGGGTAAGCCTAAGGGTAAAAGCAAGGGTAAGGGTAAGGGTAAGGGTAAGGGTAAGAGTAAGGGTAAGGGTAAGGGTAAGGGTAAGCTTAAGGGTAAAAGCAAGGGTAAGGGTAAGGGTAAGGGTAAGGGTAAGCCTAAGGGTAAAAGCAAGGGTAAGGGTAAGGGTAAGGGTAAGGGTAAGGGTAAGGGTAAGGGTAAGGGTAAGCTTAAGGGTAAAAGCAAGGGTGAGGGTAAGGGTAAGGGTAAGGGTAAGGGTAAGGGTAAGGGTAAGGGTAAGGGTAAGCTTAAGGGTAAAAGCAAGGGTAAGGGTAAGGGTAAGGGTAAGGGTAAGGGTAAAGGTAAGGGTAAGGGTAAGCTTAAGGGTAAAAGCAAGGGTAAGGGTAAGGGTAAGGGTAAGGGTAAGGGTAAAGGTAAGGGTAAGCCTAAGGGTAAAAGCAAGGGTAAGGGTAAGCCTAAGGGTAAAAGCAAGGGTAAGGGTAAGGGTAAGGGTAAGGGTAAGGGTAAGGGTAAGGGTAAGGGTAAGGGTAAGGGTAAGGGTAAGGGTAAGGGTAAGGGTAAGGGTAAGGGTAAGGGTAAGGGTAAGGGTAAGGGTAAGGGTAAGGGTAAGGGTAAGGGTAAGGGTAAGGGTAAGGGTAAGGGTAAGGGTAAGGGTAAGGGTAAGGGTAAGGGTAAGGGTAAGGGTAAGGGTAAGGGTAAGGGTAAGCTTAAGGGTAAAAGCAAGGGTAAGGGTAAGGGTAAGGGTAAGGGTAAGCCTAAGGGTAAAAGCAAGGGTAAGGGTAAGGGTAAGGGTAAGGGTAAGGGTAAGGGTAAGCTTAAGGGTAAAAGCAAGGGTAAGGGTAAGGGTAAGGGTAAGGGTAAGGGTAAGGGTAAGGGTAAGGGTAAGGGTAAGCTTAAGGGTAAAAGCAAGGGTAAGGGTAAGGGTAAGGGTAAGGGTAAGGGTAAGGGTAAAGGTAAGGGTAAGCCTAAGGGTAAGCCTAAGGGTAAAAGCAAGGGTAAGGGTAAGGGTAAGGGTAAGGGTAAGGGTAAGCTTAAGGGTAAAAGCAAGGGTAAGGGTAAGGGTAAGGGTAAGGGTAAGGGTAAGGGTAAGGGTAAGGGTAAGGGTAAGGGTAAGGGTAAAGGTAAGTGTAAGCCTAAGGGTAAAAGCAAGGGTAAGGGTAAGGGTAAGGGTGAGGGTAAGAGTAAGGGTAAGGGTAAGGGTAAGGGTAAGCTTAAGGGTAAAAGCAAGGGTAAGGGTAAGGGTAAGGGTAAGGGTAAGCCTAAGGGTAAAAGCAAGGGTAAGGGTAAGGGTAAGGGTAAGGGTTAGGGTAAGGGTAAGCTTAAGGGTAAAAGCAAGGGTGAGGGTAAGGGTAAGGGTAAGGGTAAGGGTAAGGGTAAGGGTAAGGGTAAGGGTAAGGGTAAGCTTAAGGGTAAAAGCAAGGGTAAGGGTAAGGGTAAGGGTAAGGGTAAGGGTAAGGGTAGGGGTAAGGGTAAGGGTAAGCTTAAGGGTAAAAGCAAGGGTAAGGGTAAGGGTAAGGGTAAGGGTAAGGGTAAAGGTAAGGGTAAGCCTAAGGGTAAAAGCAAGGGTAAGGGTAAGGGTAAGGGTAAGGGTAAGGGTAAGGGTAAGGGTAAGGGCAAGGGTAAGGGTAAGGGTAAGGGTAAGGGTAAGGGTAAGGGTAAGGGTAAGGGTAAGGGTAAGGGTAAGGGTAAGGGTAAGGGTAAGGGTAAGGGTAAGGGTAAGGGTAAGGGTAAGGGTAAGCTTAAGGGTAAAAGCAAGGGTAAGGGTAAGGGTAAGGGTAAGGGTAAGCCTAAGGGTAAAAGCAAGGGTAAGGGTAAGGGTAAGGGTAAGCTTAAGGGTAAAAGCAAGGGTAAGGGTAAGGGTAAGGGTAAGGGTAAGGGTAAGGGTAAGGGTAAGCTTAAGGGTAAAAGCAAGGGTAAGGGTAAGGGTAAGGGTAAGGGTAAGGGTAAAGGTAAGGGTAAGCCTAAGGGTAAAAGCAAGGGTAAGGGTAAGGGTAAGGGTAAGGGTAAGGGTAAGGGTAAGGGTAAGGGTAAGGGTAAGCTTAAGGGTAAAAGCAAGGGTAAGGATAAGGGTAAGGGTAAGGGTAAGGGTAAGGGTAAGGGTAAGGGTAAGGGTAAGGGTAAGGGTAAGGGTAAGGGTAAGCTTAAGGGTAAGGGTAAGGGTAAGGGTAAGGGTAAGCTTAAGGGTAAAAGCAAGGTTAAGGGTAAGGGTAAGGGTAAGGGTAAGGGTAAGGGTAAGGGTAAGCTTAAGGGTAAGGGTAAGGGTAAGGGTAAGGGTAAGCTTAAGGGTAAAAGCAAGGGTGAGGGTAAGGGTAAGGGTAAGGGTAAGGGTAAGCTCAAGGGTAAGGGTAAGGGTAAGGGTAAGGGTAAGCTTAAGGGTAAAAGCAAGGGTAAGGTTAAGGGTAAGGGTAAGGGTAAGGGTAAGGGTAAGGGTAAGCTTAAGGGTAAGGGTAAGGGTAAGGGTAAGGGTAAGCTTAAGGGTAAAAGCAAGGGTAAGGGTAAGGTTAAGGGTAAGGGTAAGGGTAAGGGTAAGGGTAAGGGTAAGGGTAAGGGTAAGGGTAAGGGTAAGGGTAAGGGTAAGGGTAAGGGTAAGGGTAAGCTTAAGGGTAAGGGTAAGGGTAAGGGTAAGCTTAAGGGTAAAAGCAAGGGTAAGGGTAAGGGTAAGGGTAAGGGTAAGGGTAAGCTTAAGGGTGAAAGCAAGGGTAAGGGTAAGGGTAAGGGTAAGGGTCAGGGTAAGGGTAAGGTTAAGGGTAAGGGTAAGGGTAAGGGTAAGCTTAAGGGTAAGGGTAAGGGTAAGGGTTAGCTTAAGGGTAAAAGCAAGGGTAAGGGTAAGGGTAAGGGTAAGGGTGAGGGTAAAGGTAAGGGTAAGCCCAAGGGTAAAAGCAAGGGTAAGGGTAAGGGTAAGGGTAAGGGTAAGGGTAAGGGTAAGGGTAAGGGTAAGGGTAAGGGTAAGGGTAAGGGTAAGGGTAAGCTTAAGGGTAAAAGCAAGGGTAAGGGTAAGGGTAAGGGTAAGGGTAAGGGTAAGGGTAAGGGTAAGGGTAAGGGTAAGCTTAAGGGTAAAAGCAAGGGTAAGGGTAAGGGTAAGGGTAAGGGTAAGGGTAAGGGTAAGGGTAAGGGTAAGGGTAAGGGTAAGGGTAAGGGTAAGGGTAAGGGTAAGGGTAAGGGTAAGCTTAAGGGTAAAAGCAAGGGTAAGGGTAAGGGTAAGGGTAAGGGTAAGGGTTAGGGTAAGGGTAAAGGTAAGGGTAAGCCTAAGGGTAAAAGCAAGGGTAAGGGTAAGGGTAAGGGTAAGGGTAAGGGTAAGGGTAAGGGTAAGGGTAAGGGTAAGGGTAAGAGTAAGGGTAAGGGTTAGGGTAAGCTTAAGGGTAAAAGCAAGGGTAAGGGTAAGGGTAAGGGTAAGGGTAAGCCTAAGGGTAAAAGCAAGGTTAAGGGTAAGGTTAAGGGTAAGGGTAAGGGTAAGCTTAAGGGTAAAAGCAAGGGTAAGGGTAAGGGTAAGGGTAAGGGTAAGGGTAAGCTTAAGGGTAAAAGCAAGGGTAAGGGTAAGGGTGAGGGTAAGGGTAATTGTAAGGGTAAGGGTAAAGGTAAGGGTAAGCCTAAGAGTAAAAGCAAGGGTAAGGGTAAGGGTAAGGGTAAGGGTAAGGGTAAGGGTAAGGGTAAGGGTAAGGGTAAGCTTAAGGGTAAAAGCAAGGGTAAGGTTAAGGGTAAGGGTAAGGGTAAGGGTAAGCTTAAGGGTAAAAGCAAGGGTAAGGGTAAGGGTAAGGGTAAGGGTAAGGGTAAGGGTAAGGGTAAGGGTAAGGGTAAGGGTAAGGGTAAGGGTAAGCTTAAGGGTAAAAGCAAGGGTAAGGGTTAGGGTAAGGGTAAGGGTAAGGGTAAGGGTAAGGGTAAGCTTAAGGGTAATAGCAAGGGTAAGGGTAAAGGTAAGGGTAAGGGTAAGGGTAAAGGTAAGGGTAAGCCAAAGGGTAAAAGCAAGGGTAAGGGTAAGGGTAAGGGTAAGGGTAAGGGTAAGGGTAAGGGTAAGGGTAAGGGTAAGGGTAAGGGTAAGGGTAAGGGTAAGGGTAAGGGTAAGGGTAAGGGTAAGCTTAAGGGTATATGCAAGTTTAAGGGTGAGGTTAAGGGTGAGGGTAAGGGTAAGGGTAAGGGTAAGGGTAAGCTTAAGGGTAAAAGCAAGGGTAAGGGTAAGGGTAAGGGTAAGGGTAAGGGTAAGGGTAAGGGTAAGCTTAAGGGTAAAAGCAAGGGTAAAGGTAAGGGTAAGGGTAAGGGTAAGGGTAAGGGTAAGGGTAAGGGTAAGGGTAAGGGTAAGGGTAAAGGTAAGGTTAAGCCTAAGGGTAAAAGCAAGGGTAAGGGTAAGGGTAAGGGTAAGGGTAAGGGTAAGGGTAAGGGTAAGGGTAAGGGTAAGGGTAAGGGTAAGCTTAAGGGTAAAAGCAAGGGTAAGGGTAAGGGTAAGGGTAAGGGTAAGCCTAAGGGTAAAAGCAAGGGTAAGAGTAAGGGTAAGGGTAAGGGTAAGGGTAAGCTTAAGGGTAAAAGCAAGGGTAAGGGTAAGGGTAAGCTTAAGGGTAAAAGCAAGGGTAAGGGTAAGGGTAAGGGTAAGGGTAAGCCTAAGGGTAAAAGCAAGGTTAAGGGTAAGGTTAAGGGTAAGGGTAAGGGTAAGCTTAAGGGTAAAAGCAAGGGTAAGGGTAAGGGTAAGGGTAAGGGTAAGGGTAAGCTTAAGGGTAAAAGCAAGGGTAAGGGTAAGGGTGAGGGTAAGGGTAATTGTAAGGGTAAGGGTAAAGGTAAGGGTAAGCCTAAGAGTAAAAGCAAGGGTAAGGGTAAGGGTAAGGGTAAGGGTAAGGGTAAGGGTAAGGGTAAGGGTAAGGGTAAGCTTAAGGGTAAAAGCAAGGGTAAGGTTAAGGGTAAGGGTAAGGGTAAGGGTAAGCTTAAGGGTAAAAGCAAGGGTAAGGGTAAGGGTAAGGGTAAGGGTAAGGGTAAGGGTAAGGGTAAGGGTAAGGGTAAGGGTAAGGGTAAGGGTAAGCTTAAGGGTAAAAGCAAGGGTAAGGGTTAGGGTAAGGGTAAGGGTAAGGGTAAGGGTAAGGGTAAGCTTAAGGGTAATAGCAAGGGTAAGGGTAAGGGTAAGGGTAAGGGTAAGGGTAAAGGTAAGGGTAAGCCAAAGGGTAAAAGCAAGGGTAAGGGTAAGGGTAAGGGTAAGGGTAAGGGTAAGGGTAAGGGTAAGGGTAAGGGTAAGGGTAAGGGTAAGGGTAAGGGTAAGGGTAAGGGTAAGGGTAAGCTTAAGGGTATATGCAAGTTTAAGGGTAAGGTTAAGGGTGAGGGTAAGGGTAAGGGTAAGGGTAAGGGTAAGCTTAAGGGTAAAAGCAAGGGTAAGGGTAAGGGTAAGGGTAAGGGTAAGGGTAAGGGTAAGGGTAAGCTTAAGGGTAAAAGCAAGGGTAAAGGTAAGGGTAAGGGTAAGGGTAAGGGTAAGGGTAAGGGTAAGGGTAAGGGTAAGGGTAAAGGTAAGGTTAAGCCTAAGGGTAAAAGCAAGGGTAAGGGTAAGGGTAAGGGTAAGGGTAAGGGTAAGGGTAAGGGTAAGGGTAAGGGTAAGGGTAAGGGTAAGCTTAAGGGTAAAAGCAAGGGTAAGGGTAAGGGTAAGGGTAAGGGTAAGCCTAAGGGTAAAAGCAAGGGTAAGAGTAAGGGTAAGGGTAAGGGTAAGGGTAAGCTTAAGGGTAAAAGCAAGGGTAAGGGTAAGGGTAAGGGTAAGGGTAAGGGTAAGGGTAAGGGTAAGGGTAAGCTTAAGGGTAAAAGCAAGGGTAAGGGTAAGGGTAAGGGTAAGGGTAAGGGTAAGGGTAAGGGTAAGGGTAAAGGTAAGGGTAAGCCTAAGGGTCAAAGCAAGGGTAAGGGTAAGGGTAAGGGTAAGGGTAAGGGTAAGGGTAAGGGTAAGGGTAAGGGTAAGGGTAAGCTTAAGGGTAAAAGCAAGGGTAAGGGTAAGGGTAAGGGTAAGGGTAAGGGTAAGGGTAAGGGTAAGGGTAAGGGTAAGGGTAAGGGTAAGGGTAAGGGTAAGGGTAAGCTTAAGGGTAAGGGTAAGGGTAAGGGTAAGGGTAAGCCTCAGGGTAAAAGCAAGGGTAAGTGTAAGGGTAAGGGTAAGTGTAAGGGTAAGCTTAAGGGTAAAAGCAAGGGTAAGGGTAAGGGTAAGGGTAAGGGTAAGCTTAAGGGTAAAAGCAAGGGTAAGGGTAAGGGTAAGGGTAAGGGTAAGGGTAAGGGTAAGGCTAAAGGTAAGGGTAAGCCTAAGGGTAAAAGCAAGGGTAAGGGTAAGGGTAAGGGTAAGAGTAAGGGTAAGGGTAAGGGTAAGGGTAAGGGTAAGGGTAAGGGTAAAGGTAAGGGTAAGGGTAAGCTTAAGGGTAAAAGCAAGGGTAAGGGTAAGGGTAAGGGTAAGGGTAAGGGTAAGAGTAAGGGTAAGGGTAAGGGTAAGCTTAAGGGTAAAAGCAAGGGTAAGGGTAAGGGTAAGGGTAAGGGTAAGGGTAAGGGTAAGGGTAAGGGTAAGGGTAAGGGTAAGGGTAAGGGTAAGGGTAAGGGTAAGGGTAAGGGTAAGCTTAAGGGTAAAAGCAATGGTAAGGGTAAGGGTAAGGGTAAGGGTAAGGGTAAGGGTAAGGGTAAGGGTAAGGGTAAGCTTAAGGGTAAAAGCAAGGGTAAGGGTAAGGGTAAGGGTAAGGGTAAGGGTAAGGGTAATGGTAAGGGTAAAGGTAAGGGTAAGCCTAAGGGTAAAAGCAAGGGTAAGGGTAAGGGTAAGGGTAAGGGTAAGGGTAAGGTTAAGGGTAAGGGTTAGGGTAAGGGTAAGGGTAAGGGTAAGGGTAAGCTTAAGGGTAAAAGCAAGGGTAAGGGTAAGGGTAAGGGTAAGGGTAAGGGTAAGGGTAAGGGTAAGGGTAAGCTTAAGGGTAAGGGTAAGGGTAAGGTTAAGGGTAAGCTTAAGGGTAAAAGCAAGGGTAAGGGTAAGGGTAAGGGAAAGGGTAAGGGTAAGCTTAAGGGTAAAAGCAAGGGTAAGGGTAAGTGTAAGGGTAAGGGTAAGGGTTTGGGTAGTGGTAAGCTTAAGGGTAAGGGTAAGGGTAAGGGTAAGGGTAAGCTTAAGGGTAAAAGCAAGGGTAAGGGTCAGGGTAAGGGTAAGTGTAAGGGTAAGGGTAAGGGTAAGGGTAAGGGTGAGCTTAAGGGTAAAAGCAAGGGTAAGGGTAAGGTTAAGGGTAAGGGTAAGGGTAAGGGTAAGGGTAAGGGTTAGCTTAAGGGTAAAAGCAAGGGTAAGGGTAAGGGTAAGGGTAAGGGTAAGGGTAAGGGTAAGGGTAAGGGTAAGGGTAAAGGTAAGGGTAAGCCTAAGGGTAAAAGCAAGGGTAAGGGTAAGGGTAAGGGTAAGGGTAAGAGTAAGGGTAAGGGTAAGGGTAAGGGTAAGCTTAAGGGTAAAAGCAAGGGTAAGGGTAAGGGTAAGGGTAAGGGTAAGCCTAAGGGTAAAAGCAAGGGTAAGGGTAAGGGTAAGCTTAAGGGTAAAAGCAAGGGTAAGGGTAAGGGTAAGGGTAAGGGTAAGGGTAAGGGTAAGCTTAAGGGTAAAAGCAAGGGTGGGGGTAAGGGTAAGGGTAAGGGTAAGGGTAAGGTTAAGGGTAAGGGTAAGGGTAAGCTTAAGGGTAAAAGCAAGGGTAAGGGTAAGGGTAAGGGTAAGGGTAAGGGTAAGGGTAAGGGTAAGGGTAAGGGTAAGCTTAAGGGTAAAAGCAAGGGTAAGGGTAAGGGTAAGGGTAAGGGTAAGGGTAAAGGTAAGGGTAAGCCTAAGGGTAAAAGCAAGGGTAAGGGTAAGGGTAAGGGTAAGGGTAAGGGTTAGGGTAAGGGTAAGGGTAAGGGTAAGGGTAAGGGTAAGGGTAAGGGTAAGGGTAAGGGTAAGGGTAAGGGTAAGGGTAAGGGTAAGGGTAAGGGTAAGGGTAAGGGTAAGCTTAAGGGTAAAAGCAAGGGTAAGGGTAAGGGAAATGGTAAGGGTAAGCCTAAGGGTAAAAGCAAGGGTAAGGGT
Source organism: Myrrha octodecimguttata (assembly GCA_958510865.1). Classification (NCBI taxonomy): domain Eukaryota; kingdom Metazoa; phylum Arthropoda; class Insecta; order Coleoptera; family Coccinellidae; genus Myrrha; species Myrrha octodecimguttata. Next base: position 89,598 of record CAUEHS010000088.1, on the reverse strand, counting down.
AAGGGTAAGGGTAAGGGTAAGGGTAAGCTTAAGGGTAAAAGCAAGAGTAAGGGTAAGGGTAAGGGTAAGGGTAAGGGTAAGGGTAAGCTTAAGGGTAAAAGCAAGGGTAAGGGTAAAGGTAAGGGTAAGGGTAAGGGTAAGGGTAAGGGTAAGGGTAAGGGTAAGGGTAAGGGTAAAGGTAAGGGTAAGCCTAAGGGTAAAAGCAAGGGTAAGGGTAAGGGTAAGGGTAAGGGTAAGGGTAAGGTGAAGGGTAAGGGTGAGGGTAAGCTTAAGGGTAAAAGCAAGGGTAAGGGTAAGGGTAAGGGTAAGGGTAAGGGTAAGGGTAAGGGTAAGGGTAAGGGTAAGGGTAAGGGTAAGGGTAAGCTTAAGGGTAAGGGTAAGGGTAAGGGTAAGCTTAAGTGTAAAAGCAAGGGTAAGGGTAAGGGTAAGGGTAAGGGTAAGCTTAAGGGTAAAAGCAAGGGTAAGGGTAAGGGTAAGGGTAAGGGTAAGGGTAAGGGTAAGGGTAAGGGTAAGGGTAAGGGTAAGCTTAAGGGTAAGGGTAAGGGTAAGGGTAAGGGTAAGCTTAAGGGTAAAAGCAAGGGTAAGGGTAAGGGTAAGGGTAAGGGTAAGGGTAAGGGTAAGCTTAAGGGTAAGGGTAAGGGTAAGGGTAAGGGTAAGGGTAAGCTTAAGGGTAAAAGCAAGGGTAAGGGTGAGGGTGAGGGTAAGGGTAAGGGTAAGGGTAAGGGTAAGGGTAAGCTTAAGGGTAAGGGTAAGGGTAAGGGTAAGGGTAAGCTTAAGGGTAAAAGCAAGGGTAAGGGTAAGGGTAAGGGTAAGGGTAAGGGTAAGGGTAAGGGTAAGGGTAAGGGTAAGGGTAAGGGTAAGGGTAAGGGTAAGGGTAAGGGTAAGGGTAAGGGTAAGGGAAAGCTTAAGGGTAAGGGTAAGGGTAAGGGTAAGGGTAAGCTTAAGGGTAAAAGCAAGAGTAAGGTTAAGGGTAAGGTTAAGGGTAAGGGTAAGGGTAAGGGTAAGCTTAAGGGTAAAAGCAAGGGTAAGGGTAAGGGTAAGGGTAAGGGTAAGGGTAAGGGTAAGGGTAAGGGTAAGGGTAAGGGTAAGGGTAAGGGTAAGGGTAAGGGTAAGCTTAAGGGTAAGGGTAAGGGTAAGGGTAAGGGTAAGCTTAAGGGTAAAAGCAAGGGTAAGGGTAAGGGTAAGGGTAAGGGTAAGGGTAAAGGTAAGGGTAAGCCTAAGGGTAAAAGCAAGGATAAGGGTAAGGGTAAGGGTAAGGGTAAGGGTAAGGGTAAGGGTAAGGGTAAGGGTAAGGGTAAGGGTAAGGTTAAGCTTAAGGGTAAAAGCAAGGGTAAGGGTAAGGGTAAGGGTAAGGGTAAGGGTAAGGGTAAGGGTAAGGGTAAGGCTAAGGGTAAGGGTAAGGGTAAGCTTAAGGGTAAAAGCAAGGGTAAGGGTAAGGGTAAGGGTAAGGGTAAGGGTAATGGTAAGCTTAAGGGTAAAAGCAAGGGTAAGGGTAAGGGTAAGGGTAAGGGTAAGGGTTAGGGTAAGGGTAAAGGTAAGGGTAAGCCTAAGGGTAAAAGCAAGGGTAAGGGTAAGGTTAAGGGTAAGGGTAAGGGTAATGGTAAGGGTAAGGGTAAGGGTAAGGGTAAGGGTAAGGGTAAGAGTAAGGGTAAGGGTAAGGGTAAGCTTAAGGGTAAAAGCAAGGGTAAGGGTAAGGGTAAGGGTAAGGGTAAGCCTAAGGGTAAAAGCAAGGGTAAGGGTTAGGGTAAGGGTAAGGGTAAGGGTAAGCTTAAGGGTAAAAGCAAGGGTAAGGGTAAGGGTAAGGGTAAGGGTAAGGGTAAGGGTAAGCTTAAGGGTAAAAGCAAGGGTAAGGGTAAGGGTAAGGGTAAGGGTAAGGGTAAGGGTAAGGGTAAAGGTAAGGGTAAGCCTAAGGGTAAAAGCAAGGGTAAGGGTAAGGGTAAGGGTAAGGGTAAGGGTAAGGGTAAGGGTAAGCTTAAGGGTAAAAGCAAGGGTAAGGGTAAGGGTAAGGGTAAGGGTAAGGGTAAGGGTAAGGGTAAGGGTAAGGGTAAGCTTAAGGGTAAAAGCAAGGGTAAGGGTAAGGGTAAGGGTAAGGGTAAGGGTAAGGGTAAGGGTAAGGGTAAAGGTAAGGGTAAGGGTAAGGGTAAGGGTAAGGGTGAGGGTAAGGGTAAGCTTAAGGGTAAAAGCAAGGGTAAGGGTTAGGGTAAGGGTAAGGGTAAGGGTAAGGGTAAGGGTAAGCTTAAGGGTAAAAGCAAGGGTAAGGGTAAGGGTAAGGGTAAGGGTAAGGGTAAGGGTAAGGGTAAGGGTAAGGGTAAGGGTAAGGGTAAGGGTAAGCTTAAGGGTAAAAGCAAGGGTAAGGGTAAGGGTAAGGGTAAGGGTAAGGGTAAGGGTGAGGGTAAGCTTAAGGGTAAAAGCAAGGGTAAGGGTAAGTGTAAGGGTAAGGGTAAGGGTTAGGGTAAGGGTAAAGGTAAGGGTAAGCCTAAGGGTAAAAGCAAGGGTAAGGGTAAGGGTAAGGGTAAGGGTAAGGGTAAGGGTAAGGGTAAGGGTAAGAGTAAGGGTAAGGGTAAGGGTAAGCTTAAGGGTGAAAGCAAGGGTAAGGGTAAGGGTAAGGGTAAGGGTAAGCCTAAGGGTAAAAGCAAGGGTAAGGGTAAGGGTAAGGGTAAGGGTAAGGGTAAGCTTAAGGGTAAAAGCAAGGGTAAGGGTAAGGGTAAGGGTAAGCTTAAGGGTAAGGGTAAGCTTAAGGGTAAAAGCAAGTGTAAGGGTAAGGGTAAGGGTAAGGGTAAGGGTAAGGGTAAGGGTAAGGGTAAGGGTAAGGGTAAGGGTAAAGGTAAGGGTAAGCCTAAGGGTAAAAGCAAGGGTAAGGGTAAGGGTAAGGGTAAGGGTAAGCTTAAGGGTAAAAGCAAGGGTAAGGGTAAGGGTAAGGGTAAGGGTAAAGGTAAGGGTAAGGGTAAGGGTAAGGGTAAGCTTAAGGGTAAAAGCAAGGGTAAGGGTAAGGGTAAGGGTAAGGGTAAGGGTAAGGGTAAGGGTAAGGGTAAGGGTAAGGGTAAGGGTAAGGGTAAGGGTAAGGGTAAGGGTAAGGGTAAGGGTAAGCTAAAGGGTAAAAGCAAGGGTAAGGGTTAGGGTAAGGGTAAGGGTAAGGGTAAGGGTAAGGGTAAGCTTAAGGGTAAAAGCAAGGGTAAGGGTAAGGGTAAGGGTAAGGGTAAGGGTAAGGGTAAGGGTAAGGGTAAGGGTAAGGGTAAGGGTAAGGGTAAGGGTAAAGGTAAGGGTAAGCCTAAGGGTAAAAGCAAGTGTAAGGGTAAGGGTAAGGGTAAGGGTAAGGGTAAGGGTAAGGGTAAGGGTAAGGGTAAGGGTAAGGGTAAGGGTAAGGGTAAGAGTAAGCTTAAGGGTATAAGCAAGGGTAAGGGTAAGGGTAAGGGTGAGGGTAAGGGTAAGGGTAAGGGTAAGGGTAAGGGTAAGCTTAAGGGTAAAAGCAATGGTAAGGGTAAGGGTAAGGGTAAGGGTAAGGGTAAGCTTAAGAGTAAAAGCAAGGGTAAGGGTAAGGGTAAGGGTAAGGGTAAGGGTAAGGGTAAGGGTAAGGGTAAGGGTAAGGGTAAGGGTAAGGGTAAAGGTAAGTGTAAGCCTAAGGGTAAAAGCAAGGGTAAGGGTAAGGGTAAGGGTAAGGGTAAGGGTAAGGGTAAGGGTAAGGGTAAGGGTAAGGGTAAGGGTAAGGGTAAGGGTAAGGGTAAGTGTAAGGGTAAGCTTAAGGGTAAAAGCAAGGGTAAGGGTAAGGGTAAGGGTAAGGGTAAGCCTAAGGGTAAAAGCAAGGGTAAGGGTAAAGGTAAGGGTAAGGGTAAGGGTAAGCTTAAGGGTAAAAGCAAGGGTAAGGGTAAGGGTAAGGGTAAGGGTAAGGGTAAGGGTAAGGGTAAGCTTAAGGGTAAAAGCAAGGGTAAGGGTAAGGGTAAGGGTAAGGGTAAGGGTAAGGGTAAAGGTAAGGGTAAGCGTAAGGGTAAAAGCAAGGGTAAGGGTAAGGGTAAGGGTAAGGGTAAGGGTAAGGGTAAGGGTAAGGGTAAGGGTAAGGGTAAGGGTAAGGGTAAGGGTAAGGGTAAGGGTAAGGGTAAGCTTAAGGGTAAAAGCAAGGGTAAGGGTAAGGGTAAGGTTAAGGGTAAGGGTAAGGGTAAGGGTAAGCTTAAGGGTAAAAGCAAGGGTAAGGGTAAGGGTAAGGGTAAGGGTAAGGGTAAGGGTAAGGGTAAGGGTAAGCTTAAGGGTAAAAGCAAGGGTAAGGGTAAGGGTAAGGGTAAGGGTAAGCTTAAGGGTAAAAGCAAGGGTAAGGGTAAGGGTAAGGGTAAGGGTAAGGGTAAGGGTAAGGGTAAGGGTAAGGGTAAAGGTAAGGGTAAGCCTAAGGGTAAAAGCAAGGATAAGGGTAAGGGTAAGGGTAAGGGTAAGGGTAAGGGTAAGGGTAAGGGTAAGGGTAAGGGTAAGGGTAAGGGTAAGGGTAAGGGTAAGCTTAAGGGTAAAAGCAAGGGTGAGGGTAAGGGTAAGGGTAAGGGTAAGGGTAAGGGTAAGGGTAAGGGTAAGGGTAAGGGTAAGGGTAAGGGTAAGGGTAAGGGTAAGGGTAAGGGTAAGGGTAAGGGTAAGGGTAAGGGTAAGGGTAAGGGTAAGGGTAAGGGTAAGGGTAAGGGTAAGCCTAAGGGTAAAAGCAAGGGTAAGGGTAAGGGTAAGGGTAAGGGTAAGGGTAAGCTTAAGGGTAAAAGCAAGGGTAAGGGTAAGGGTAAGGGTAAGGGTAAGGGTAAGGGTAAGGGTAAGCTTAAGGGTAAAAGCAAGGGTAAGGGTAAGGGTAAGGGTAAGGGTAAGGGTAAGGGTAAGGGTAAAGGTAAGGGTAAGCCTAAGGGTAAAAGCAAGGGTATGGGTAAGGGTAAGGGTAAGGGTAAGGGTAAGGGTAAGGGTAAGGGTAAGGGTAAGGGTAAGGGTAAGGGTAAGGGTAAGGGTAAGGGTAAGGGTAAGGGTAAGCTTAAGGGTAAAAGCAAGGGTAAGGGTAAGGGTAAGGGTAAGGGTAAGGGTAAGGGTAAGGGTAAGGGTAAGGGTAAGCTTAAGGGTAAAAGCAAGGGTAAGGGTAAGGGTAAGGGTAAGGGTAAGGGTAAGGGTAAGGGTAAGGGTAAGGGTAAGGGTAAGGGTAAGGGTAAGGGTAAGGGTAAGCTTAAGGGTAAAAGCAAGGGTAAGGGTAAGGGTAAGGGTAAGGGTAAGGGTAAGGGTAAGGTTAAGGGTAAGCTTAAGGGTAAAAGCAAGGGTAAGGGTAAGGGTAAGGGTAAGGGTAAGGGTAAGGGTAAGGGTAAGGGTAAGCCTAAGGGTAAAAGCAAGGGTAAGGGTAAGGGTAAAAGCAAGGGTAAGGGTAAGGGTAAGGGTAAGGGTAAGGGTAAGGGTAAGGGTAAGGGTAAGGGTAAGGGTAAGCTTAAGGGTAAAAGCAAGGGTAAGGGTAAGGGTAAGGGTAAGGGTAAGGGTAAGTGTAAGCTTAAGGGTAAAAGCAAGGGTAAGGGTAAGGGTAAGGGTAAAGGTAAGGGTAAGCCTTAGGGTAAAAGCAAGGGTAAGGGTAAGGGTAAGGGTAAGGGTAAGGGTAAGGGTAAGGGTAAGGGTAAGGGTAAGGGTAAGGGTAAGCTTAAGGGTAAAAGCAAGGGTAAGGGTAAGGGTAAGGGTAAGGGTAAGGGTAAGGGTAAGGGTAAGGGTAAGGGTAAGGGTAAGGGTAAGGGTAAGGGTAAGGGTAAGGGTAAGGGTAAGGGTAAGGGTAAGGGTAAGGGTAAGGGCAAGGGTAAGGGTAAGCTTAAGGGTAAAAGCAAGGGTAAGGGTAAGGGTAAGTGTAAGGGTAAGGGTAAGGGTAAGCTTAAGGGTTAAAGCAAGGGTAAAGGTTAGGGTAAGGGTAAGGGTAAGGGTAAGGGTAAGGGTAAGCTTGAGGGTAAAAGCAAGGGTAAGGGTAAGGGTAAGGGTAAGGGTAAAGGTAAGGGTAAGCCTAAGGGTAAAAGCAAGGGTAAGGGTAAGGGTAAGGGTAAGGGTAAGGGTAAGGGTAAGGGTAAGGGTAAGGGTAAGGGTAAGGGTAAGCTTAAGGGTATAAGCAAGAGTAAGGGTAAGGTTAAGGGTGAGGGTAAGGGTAAGGGTAAGGGTAAGCTTAAGGGTAAAAGCAAGGGTAAGGTTAAGGGTAAGGGTAAGGGTAAGGGTAAGGGTAAGCTTAAGGGTAAAAGCAAGGGTAAGGGTAAGGGTGAGGGTAAGGGTAAGGGTAAGGGTAAGGGTAAGGGTAAGGGTAAGGGTAAGGGTAAAGGTAAGGGTAAGCCTAAGGGTAAAAGCAAGGGTAAGGGTAAAGGTAAGGGTAAGGGTAAGGGTAAGGGTAAGGGTAAGGGTAAGGGTAAGGGTAAGGGTAAGGGTAAGGGTAAGGGTAAGGGTAAGGGTAAGCTTAAGGGTAAAAGCAAGGGTAAGGGTAAGGGTAAGGGTAAGGGTAAGCCTAAGGGTAAAACAAGGGTAAGGGTAAGGGTAAGGGTGAGGGTAAGCTTAAGGGTAAAAGCAAGGGTAAGGGTAAGGGTAAGGGTGAGGGTAAGGGTAAGCTTAAGGGTTAAAGCAAGGGTAAGGGTAAGGGTAAGGGTAAGGGTAAGGGTAAGGGTAAGGGTAAAGGTAAGGGTAAGGGTAAGGGTAAGGGTAAGGGTAAGGGTAAGCTTAAGGGTAAAAGCAAGGGTAAGGGTAAGGGTAAGGGTAAGGGTAAGGGTAAGGGTAAGGGTAAGGGTAAGCTTAAGGGTAAGGGTAAGGGTAAGGGTTAGGGTAAGCTTAAGGGTAAAAGCAAGGGTAAGGGTAAGGGTAAGGGTAAGGGTAAGGGTAAGGGTAAGGGTAAGCTTAAGGGTAAGGGTAAGGGTAAGGGTAAGGGTAAGCTTAAGGGTAAAAGCAAGGGTAAGGGTAAGGGTAAGGGTAAGGGTAAGGGTAAGCTTAAGGGTAAGGGTAAGGGTAAGGGTAAGGGTAAGGGTAAGCTTAAGGGTAAAATCAAGGGTAAGGGTAAGGGTAAGGGTAAGGGTAAGGGTAAGGGTAAGGGTAAGGGTAAGGGTAAGGGTAAGGGTAAGGGTAAGGGTAAGGGTAAGGGTAAGGGTAAGCTTAAGGGTAAGGGTAAGGGTAAGGGTAAGGGTAAGCTTAAGGGTAAAAGCAAGGGTAAGGGTAAGGGTAAGGGTAAGGGTAAGGGTAAGGGTTAGGGTAAGCTTAAGGGTAAAAGCAAGGGTAAGGGTAAGGGTAAGGGTAAGGGTAAGGGTAAGGGTAAGGGTAAGGGTAAAGGTAAGGGTAAGCCTAAGGGTAAAAGCAAGGGTAAGGGTAAGGGTAAGGGTAAGGGTAAGGGTAAGGGTAAGGGTAAGGGTAAGGGTAAGGGTAAGGGTAAGGGTAAGGGTTAGCTTAAGGGTAAAAGCAAGGGTAAGGGTAAGGGTAAGGGTAAGGGTAAGGGTAAGGGTAAGCCTAAGGGTAAAAGCAAGGGTAAGGGTGAGGGTAAGGGTAAGGGTAAGGGTAAGGGTAAGGGTAAGCTTAAGGGTAAAAGCAAGGGTAAGGGTAAGGGTAAGGGTAAGGGTAAGGGTAAGGGTAAGCTTAAGGGTAAAAGCAAGGGTGAGGGTAAGGGTGAGGGTAAGGGTAAGGGTAAGGGTAAGGGTAAGGGTAAGGGTAAGGGTAAGGGTAAGCTTAAGGGTAAAAGCATGGGTAAGGGTGAGGGTAAGGGTAAGGGTAAGGGTAAGGGTAAGCTTAAGGGTAAAAGCAAGGGTAAGGGTAAGGGTAAGGGTAAAGGTAAGGGTAAGGGTAAGGGTAAAGGTAAGGGTAAGCCTAAGGGTAAAAGCAAGGGTAAGGGTAAGGGTAAGGGTAAGGGTAAGGGTAAGGGTAAGGGTAAGGGTAAGGGTAAGGGTAAGGGTAAGGGTAAGGGTAAGGGTAAGGGTAAGGGTAAGGGTAAGGGTAAGGGTAAGGGTAAGGGTAAGGGTAAGGGTAAGGGTAAGCTTAAGGGTAAAAGCAAGGGTAAGGGTAAGGGTAAGGGTAAGCCTAAGGGTAAAAGCAAGGGTAAGGGTAAGGGTAAGGGTAAGGGTAAGGGTAAGGGTAAGGGTAAGGGTAAGCTTAAGGGTAAAAGCAAGGGTAAGGGTAAGGGTAAGGGTAAGGGTAAGGGTAAGGGTAAGGGTAAGCTTAAGGGTAAAAGCAAGGGTAAGGGTAAGGGTAAGGGTAAGGGTAAGGGTAAGGGTAAGGGTAAGGGTAAAGGTAAGGGTAAGCCTAAGGGTAAAAGCAAGGGTAAGGGTAAGGGTAAGGGTAAGGGTAAGGGTAAGGGTAAGGGTAAGGGTAAGGGTAAGGGTAAGGGTAAGGGTAAGGGTAAGGGTAAGGGTAAGGGTAAGGGTAAGGGTAAGGGTAAGCTTAAGGGTAAAAGCAAGGGTAAGGGTAAGGGTAAGGGTAAGGGTAAGGGTAAGGGTAAGGGTAAGGGTAAGGGTAAGGGTAAGGGTAAGGGTAAGCTTTAGGGTAAAAGCAAGGGTAAGGGTAAGGGTAAGGGTAAGGGTAAGGGTAAGGGTAAGCTTAAGGGTAAAAGCAAGGGTAAGGGTAAGGGTAAGGGTAAGGGTAAGGGTAAGGGTAAGGGTAAGGGTAAGGGTAAGGGTAAAGGTAAGGGTAAGCCTAAAGGTAAATGCAAGGGTAAGGGTAAGGGTAAGGGTAAGGGTAAGGGTAAGTGTAAGGGTAAGGGTAAGGGTAAGGGTAAGGGTAAGCTTAAGGGTAAAAGCAAGGGTAAGGGTAAGGGTAAGGGTAAGGGTAAGGGTAAGGGTAAGGGTAAGGGTAAGGGTAAGGTTAAGCTTAAGGGTAAGGCAAAGGGTAAGGGTAAGGGTAAGCTTAAGGGTAAAAGCAAGGGTAAGGGTAAGGGTAAGGGTAAGGGTAAGCTTAAGGGTAAAAGCAAGGGTAAGGGTAAGGGTAAGGGTAAGGGTAAGGGTAAGGGTAAGGGTAAGCTTAAGGGTAAAAGCAAGGGTAAGGGTAAGGGTAAGGGTAAGGGTAAGGGTAAGGGTAAGGGTAAGGGTAAGGGTAAGGGTAAGGGTAAGGGTAAGGGTAAGGGTAAGGGTAAGGGTAAGGGTAAGGGTAAGCTTAAGGGTAAAAGCAAGGGTAAGGGTAAGGGTAAGGGTAAGGGTAAGGGTAAAGGTAAGGGTAAGGGTAAGGGTAAGGGTAAGCTTAAGGGTAAAAGCAAGGGAAAGGGTAAGGGTAAAGGTAAGGGAAAGGGTAAGGGTAAGGGTAAGGGTAAGGGTAAGGGTAAGGGTAAGCTTAAGGGTAAAAGCAAGGGTAAGGGTAAGGGTAAGGGTAAGGGTAAGGGTAAGGGTAAGGGTGAGGGTAAAGGTAAGGGTAAGCCTAAGGGTAAAAGCAAGGGTAAGGGTAAGGGTAAGGGTAAGGGTAAGGGTAAGGGTAAGGGTAAGGGTAAGGGTAAGGGTAAGGGTAAGGGTAAAGGTAAAGGTAAGGGTAAGCCTAAGGGTAAAAGCAAGGGTAAGGGTAAGGGTAAGGGTAAGGTTAAGGGTAAGGGTAAGGGTAAGGGTAAGGGTAAGCTTAAGGGTAAAAGCAAGGGTAAGGGTAAGGGTAAGGGTAAGGGTAAGGGTAAGGGTAAGGGTAAGGGTAAGCTTAAGGGTAAGGGTAAGGCCAAGGGTAAGCTTAAGGGTAAAAGCAAGGGTAAGGGTAAGGGTAAGGGTAAGGGTAAGGGTAAGGGTAAGGGTAAGGGTAAGGGTAAGGGTAAGCTTAAGGGTAAGGGTAAGGGTAAGGGTAAGGGTAAGCTTAAGGGTAAAAGCAAGGGTTAGGGTAAGGGTAAGAGTAAGGGTAAGGGTAAGGGTAAGGGTAAGGGTAAGGGTAAGCTTAAGGGTAAAAGCAAGGGTAAGGGTGAGGGTAAGGGTAAGGGTAAGGGTAAGGGTAAGGGTAAGCTTAAGGGTAAAAGCAAGGACAAGGGTAAGGGTAAGGGTAAGGGTAAGGGTAAGGGTAAGGGTAAGGGTAAGGGTAAGGGTAAGGGTAAGTGTAAGGGTAAGCTTAAGGGTAAAAGCAAGGGTAAGGGTAAGGGTAAGGGTAAGGGTAAGCCTAAGGGTTAAAGCAAGGGTAAGGGTAAGGGTAAGGGTAAGGGTAAGCTTAAGGGTAAAAGCAAGGGTAAGGGTAAGGGTAAGGGTAAGGGTAAGGGTAAGGGTAAGGGTAAGCTTAAGGGTAAAAGCAAGGGTAAGGGTAAGGGTAAGGGTAAGGGTAAGGGTAAGGTTAAGCTTAAGGGTAAAAGCAAGGGTAGGGGTAAGGGTAAGGGTAAGGGTAAGGGTAAGGGTAAGGGTAAGCTTAAGGGTAAAAGCAAGGGTAAGGGTAAGGGTAAGGGTAAGGGTAAGGGTAAGGGTAAGGGTAAGGGTAAGGGTAAGGTTAAGGGTAAGGGTAAGGGTAAGGGTGAGGGTAAGGGTAAGGGTAAGCTTAAGGGTAAAAGCAAGGGTAAGGGTAAGGGTAAGGGTAAGGGTAAGGGTAAGGGTAAGGATAAGGGTAAAGGTAAGGGTAAGCCTAAGGGTAAAAGCAAGGGTAAGGGTAAGGGTAAGGGTAAGGTTAAGGGTAAGGGTAAGGGTAAGGGTAAGGGTAAGGGTAAGCTTAAGGGTAAAAGCAAGGGTAAGGGTAAGGGTAAGGGTAAGGGTAAGGGTAAAGGTAAGGGTAAGCCTAAGGGTAAAAGCAAGGGTAAGGGTAAGGGTAAGGGTAAGGGTAAGGGTAAGGGTAAGGGTAAGGGTAAGGGTAAGGGTAAGGGTAAGGGTAAGGGTAAGGGTAAGGGTAAGGGTAAGGGTAAGGGTAAGGGTAAGGGTAAGGGTAAGGGTAAGGGTAAGGGTAAGGGTAAGGGTAAGGGTAAGGGTAAGGGTAAGCTTAAGGGTAAGCTTAAGGGTAAAAGCAAGGGTAAGGGTAAGGGTAAGGGTAAGGGTAAGGGTAAGGGTAAAGGTAAGGGTAAGCCTAAGGGTAAAAGCAAGGGTAAGGGTAAGGGTAAGGGTAAGGGTAAGGGTAAGGGTAAGGGTAAGGGTAAGGGTAAGGGTAAGGGTAAGGGTAAGGGTAAGGGTAAGGGTAAGGGTAAGGGTAAGGGTAAGGGTAAGGGTAAGGGTAAGGGTAAGGGTAAGGGTAAGGGTAAGGGTAAGGGTAAGCTTAAGGGTAAAAGCAAGGGTAAGGGTAAGGGTAAGGGTAAGGGTAAGCCTAAGGGTAAAAGCAAGGGTAAGGGTAAGGGTAAGGGTAAGGGTAAGGGTAAGCTTAAGGGTAAAAGCAAGGGTAAGGGTTAGGGTAAGGGTAAGGGTAAGGGTAAGGGTAAGGGTAAGCTTAAGGGTAAAAGCAAGGGTAAGGGTAAGGGTAAGGGTAAGGGTAAGGGTAAGGGTAAGGGTAAGGGTAAAGGTAAGGGTAAGCCTAAGGGTGAAAGCAAGGGTAAGGGTAAGGGTAAGGGTAGGGGTAAGGGTAAGGGTAAGGGTAAGGGTAAGGGTAAGGGTAAGGGTAAGGGTAAGGGTAAGGGTAAGGGTAAGGGTAAGGGTAAGCTTAAGGGTAAAAGCAAGGGTAAGGGTAAGGGTAAGGGTAAGGGTAAGGGTAAGGGTAAGGGTAAGGGTAAGGGTAAGGGTAAGGGTAAGCTTAAGGGTAAAAGCAAGGGTAAGGGTAAGGGTTAGGGTAAGGGTAAGGGTAAGGGTAAGGGTAAGGGTAAGGGTAAGGGTAAGGGTAAGGGTAAGCTTTAGGGTAAAAGCAAGGGTAAGGGTAAGGGTAAGGGTAAGGGTAAGGGTAAGGGTAAGGGTAAGGGTAAGGCTAAGCTTAAGGGTAAAAGCAAGGGTAAGGGTAAGGGTAAGGGTAAGGGTAAGGGTAAGGGTAAGGGTAAGGGTAAGGGTGAGGGTAAAGGTAAGGGTAAGCCTAAGGGTAAGTGCAAGGGTAAGGGTAAGGGTAAGGGTAAGGGTAAGGGTAAGTGTAAGGGTAAGGGTAAGGGTAAGGGTAAGGGTAAGCTTAAGGGTAAAAGCAAGGGTAAGGGTAAGGGTAAGGGTAAGGGTAAGGGTAAGGGTAAGGGTAAGGTTAAGCTTAAGGGTAAGGAAAAGGGTAAGGGTAAAGGTAAGCTTAAGGGTAAAAGCAAGGGTAAGGGTAAGGGTAAGGGTAAGGGTAAGGGTAAGCTTAAGGGTAAAAGCAAGGGTAAGGGTAAGGGTAAGGGTAAGGGTAAGGGTAAGGGTAAGGGTAAGCTTAAGGGTAAAAGCAAGGGTAAGGGTAAGGGTAAGGGTAAGGGTAAGGGTAAGGGTAAGGGTAAGGGTAAGGGTAAGGGTAAGGGTAAGGTTAAGGGTAAGGGTAAGGGTAAGGGTAAGGGTAAGGGTAAGCTTAAGGGTAAAAGCAAGGGTAAGGGTAAGGGTAAGGGTAAGGGTAAGGGTAAAGGTAAGGGTAAGGGTAAGGGTAAGGGTAAGCTTAAGGGTAAAAGCAAGGGAAAGGGTAAGGGTAAAGGTAAGGGAAAGGGTAAGGGTAAGGGTAAGGGTAAGGGTAAGGGTAAGGGTAAGCTTAAGGGTAAAAGCAAGGGTAAGGGTAAGGGTAAGGGTAAGGGTAAGGGTAAGGGTGAGGGTAAAGGTAAGGGTAAGCCTAAGGGTAAAAGCAAGGGTAAGGGTAAGGGTAAGGGTAAGGGTAAGGGTAAGGGTAAGGGTAAGGGTAAGGGTAAGGGTAAGCTCAAGGGTAAAAGCAAGGGTAAGGGTAAGGGTAAGGGTAAGGGTAAGGGTAAGGGTAAGGGTAAGGGTAAGCTTAAGGGTAAAAGCAAGGGTAAGGGTAAGGGTAAGGGTAAGGGTAAGGGTAAGGGTAAGGGTAAGGGTAAGGGTAAGGGTAAGGGTAAGGGTAAGGGTAAGGGTAAGGGTGAGCTTAAGGGTAAAAGCAAGGGTAAGGGTAAGGGTAAGGGTAAGGGTAAGGGTAAGGGTAAGGGTAAAGGTAAGGGTAAGCCTAAGGGTAAAAGCAAGGGTAAGGGTAAGGGTAAGGGTAAGGTTAAGGGTAAGGGTAAGGGTAAGGGTAAGGGTAAGGGTAAGCTTAAGGGTAAAAGCAAGGGTAAGGGTAAGGGTAAGGGTAAGGGTAAGGGTAAGGGTAAGGGTAAGGGTAAGGGTAAGCTTAAGGGTAAGGGTAAGGCCAAGGGTAAGCTTAAGGGTAAAAGCAAGGGTAAGGGTAAGGGTAAGGGTAAGAGTATGGGTAAGGGTAAGGGTAAGGGTAAGGGTAAGGGTAAGCTTAAGGGTAAGGGTAAGGGTAAGGGTAAGGGTAAGCTTAAGGGTAAAAGCAAGGGTTAGGGTAAGGGTAAGAGTAAGAAGGGTAACCTCTATTCTTACTCTTACCCTTACCCTTACCCTTGCTTTTACCCTAAGGCTTACCCTTACCTTTACCCTTACCCTTACCCTTACCCTCACCCTTACCCTTGCTTTTACCCTTAAGCTTACCCTTACCCTTACCCTTACCCTTACCCTTACCCTTACCCTTATTCTTACCCTTACCCTTACCCTTACCCTTACCCTCACCCTTACCCTTACCCTTACCCTTACCCTTACCCTTACCCTTACCCTTACCCTTACCCTTACCCTTACCCTTACCCTTACCCTTATTCTTACTCTTACCCTTACATTTACCCTTGCTTTTACCCTTAAGCTTACCCTTGCCCTTACCCTTACCCTTACCCTTACCCTTACCCTTACCCTTACCCTTACCCTTACCCTTACCCTTACCCTTACCCTTGCTTTTACCCTTAGGCTTAAGGGTAAAAGCAAGGGTAAGGGTAAGGGTAAAGGTAAGGGTAAGGGTAAGGGTAAGGGTAAGGGTAAGGGTAAGGGTAAGAATAAGGGTAAGGGTAAGGGTAAGGGTAAGCTTAAGGGTAATGGTAAGGGTAAGGGTAAGGGTAAGGGTAAGGGTAAGGGTAAGGGTAAGGGTAAGGGTAAGGGTAAGGGTAAGGGTAAGGGTAAGGGTAAGGGTAAGGGTAGGGGTAAGGGTAAGAGTAAGGGTAAGGGTAAGGGTAAGGGTAAAGGTAAGGGTAAGCCTAAGGGTAAAAGTAAGGGTAAGGGTAAGGGTAAGGGTAAGGGTAAGGGTAAGGGTAAGGGTAAGGGTAAGGGTAAGGGTAAGGGTAAGGGTAAAGGTAAGGGTAAGCCTAAGGGTAAAAGCAAGGGTAAGGGTAAGGGTAAGGGTAAGGGTAAGGGTAAGGGTAAGGGTAAGGGTAAGGGTAAGGGTAAGGGTAAGGGTAAGGGTAAGGGTAAGGGTAAGGGTAAGGGTAAGGGTAAGGGTAAGGGTAAGGGTAAGGGTAAGGGTAAGGGTAAGGATAAGGGTAAGGGTAAGGGTAAGGGTAAGCTTAAGTGTAAAAGCAAGGGTAAGGGTAAGAGTAAGGGTAAGGGTAAGGGTAAGGGTAAGGGTAAGGGTAAGGGTAAGGGTAAGGGTAAGGGTAAGTGTAAGAATAAGGGTAAGGGTAAGGGTAAGGGTGAGGGTAAGGGTAAGGGTAAGGGTAAGGGTAAGGGTAAGGGTAAGGGTAAGGGTAAGGGTAAGGGTAAGGGTAAGGGTAAGGGTAAGGGTAAGGGTAAGGGTAAGGGTAAGGGTAAGGGTAAGGGTAATGGTAAGGGTAAGGGTAAGTATAAGGGTAAGGGTAAGAGTAAGGTTAAGAGTAAGCCTAAGGGTAAAAGCAAGGTTAAGGGTAAGGGTAAGGGTAAGGGTAAGGGTAAGGGTAAGGGTAAGGGTAAGGGCAAGGGTAAGCTTAAGGGTAAAAGCAAGGGTAAGGGTAAGGGTAAGGGTAAGGGTAAGGGTAAGGGTGAGGGAAAGGGTAAGAGTAAGGGTAAGCTTAAGGGTTTACCCTTACCCTCACCCTCACCCTTACCCTTACCCTTACCCTTGCTTTTACCCTTAAGCTTACCCTTACCCTTACCCTTACCCTTACCCTTACCCTTACCCTTACCCTTACCCTTGCTTTTACCCTTAAGCTTACCCTTACCCTTACCCTTACCCTTACCCTTACCCTTACCCTTACCCTTACCCTTACCCTTACTCTTACCCTTACCCTTACCCTTGCTTTTACCCTTAAGCTTACCCTTACCCTTACCCTTACCCTTACCCTTACCCTTACCCTTACCCTTACCCTTACCCTTACCCTTACCCTTACCCTTACCCTTGCTTTTACCCTTAGGCTTACCCTTACCTTTACCCTTACCCTTACCCTAACCCTTACCCTTGCTTTTACCCTTAGGCTTACCCTTACCTTTACCCTTACCCTTACCCTTACCCTTACCCTTGCTTTTACCCTCAAGCTTACCCTTACCCTTACCCTTACCCTTACCCTAACCCTTACCCTTGCTTTTACCCTTAAGCTTACCCTTACCCTTACCCTTACCCTTACCCTTACCCTTACCCTTACCCTTACCCTTACTCTTACCCTTACCCTTACCCTTGCTTTTACCCTTAAGCTTACCCTTACCCTTACCCTTACCCTTACCCTTACCCTTACCCTTACCCTTACCCTTACCCTTAACCTTACCCTTACCCTTACCCTTACCCTTGCTTTTACCCTTAAGCTTACCCTTACCCTTACCCTTACCCTTACCCTTACCCTTACCCTTACCCTTACCCTTACCCTTACCCTTGCTTTTACCCTAAGGCTTACCCTTACCTTTACCCTTACCCTTACCCTCACCCTTGCTTTTACCCTTAAGCTTACACTTACCCTTACCCTTACCCTTACCCTAACCCTTACCCTTGCTTTTACCCTTAAGCTTACCCTTACCCTTACCCTTACCCTTACCCTTACCCTTACCCTTACCCTTACCCTTACCCTTACCCTTACCCTTACCCTTACCCTTGCTTTTACCCTTACACTTACCCTTGCTTTTACCCTTAGGCTTACCCTTACCCTTACCCTTACCCTTACCCTTACCCTTACCCTTACCCTTGCTTTTACCCTTAAGCTTACCCTTACCCTTACCCTTACCCTTACCCTTACCCTTACCCTTACCCTTACCCTTACCCTTATCCTTACCCTTACCCTTGCTTTTACCCTTAAGCTTACCCTTACCCTTACCCTTACCCTTACCCTTACCCTTACCCTTACCCTTACCCTTACCCTTACCCTTACCCTTACCCTTACCCTTACCCTTGCTTTTACCCTTAAGCTTACCCTTACCCTTACCCTTACCCTTACCCTTACCCTTACCCTTACCCTTACCCTTACCCTTACCCTTACCCTTACCCTTGCTTTTACACTTAAGCTTACCCTTACCCTTACCCTTACCCTTACCCTTACCCTTACCCTTACCCTTACCCTTACCCTTACCCTTACCCATACCCTTGCTTTTACCCTTAGGCTTACCCTTACCTTTACCCTTACCCTTACCCTTACCCTTACCCTTACCCTTACCCTTGCTTTTACCCTTAAGCTTACCCTTACCCTTACCCTTACCCTTACCCTTACCCTTACCCTTGCTTTTACCCTCAAGCTTACCCTTACCCTTACCCTTACCCTTACCCTTACCCTTGATTTTACCCTTAGGCTTACCCTTACCCTTACCCTTACCCTTACCCTTACCCTTACCCTTACCCTTACCCTTACCCTTACCCTTACCCTTACCCTTACCCTTACCCTTAACCTTACCCTTACCCTTACCCTCACCCTTGCTTTTACCCTTAAGCTTACCCTTACCCTTACCCTTACCCTTACCCTTACCCTTACCCTTACCCTTACCCTTACCCTTACCCTTACCCTTACCCTTACCCTTACCCTTACCCTTACCCTTACCCTTACCCTTGCTTTTACCCTTAGGCTTACCCTTACCTTTACCCTTACCCTTACCCTTACCCTTACCCTTACCCTTACCCTTACCCTTACCCTTGCTTTTATCCTTAAGCTTACCCTTACCCTTACCCTTACCCTTACCCTTGCTTTTACCCTTAAGCTTACCCTTACCCTTACCCTTACCCTTACCCTTACCCTTACCCTTACCCTTACCCTTACCCTTACCCTTACCCTTGCTTTTACCCTTAAGCTTACCCTTACCCTTACCCTTACCCTTACCCTTACCCTTACCCTTACCCTTACCCTTACCCTTGCTTTTACCCTTAAGCTTACCCTTACCCTTACCCTTACCCTTACCCTTACCCTTACCCTTACCCTTACCCTTACCCTTACCCTTACCCTTACCCTTACCCTTACCCTTACCCTTACCCTTACCCTTACCCTTACCCTTACCCTTACCCTTACCCTTACCCTTACCCTTACCCTTACCCTTACCCTTACCCTTGCTTTTACCCTTAGGCTTACCCTTACCTTTACCCTTACCCTTACCCTTACCCTTACCCTTACCCTTACCCTTACCCTTGCTTTTACCCTTAAGCTTACCCTTACCCTTACCCTTACCCTTACCCTTACCCTTACCCTTGCTTTTACCCTTAAGCTTACCCTTACCCTTACCCTTACCCTTACCCTTACCCTTGCTTTTACCCTTAGGCTTACCCTTACCCTTACCCTTACCCTTACCCTTACCCTTACCCTTACCCTTACCCTTACCCTTACCCTTACCCTTACCCTTACCCTTACCCTTACCCTTACCCTTACCCTTACCCTTACCCTTGCTTTTACCCTTAGGCTTACCCTTACCCTTACCCTTACCCTTACCCTTACCCTTACCCTTACCCTTACCCTTACCCTTACCCTTACCCTTACCCTTACCCTTACCCTTGCTTTTACCCTTAAGCTTACCCTTACCCTTACCCTTACCCTTACCCTTACTCTTACCCTTACCCTTACCCTTACCCTTGCTTTTACACTTAAGCTTACCCTTACCCTTACCCTTACCCTTACCCTTACCCTTACCCTTACCCTTACCCTTACCCTTACCCTTGCTTTTACCCTTAAGCTTACCCTTACCCTTACCCTTACCCTTACCCTTACCCTTACCCTTACCCTTACCCTTACCCTTACCCTTACCCTTACCCTTACCCTTACCCTTACCCTTGCTTTTACCCTTAAGCTTACCCTTACCCTTACCCTTACCCTTACCCTTACCCTTACCCTTACCCTTACCCTTACCCTTGCTTTTACACTTAAGCTTACCCTTACCCTTACCCTTACCCTTACCCTTACCCTTACCCTTACCCTTACCCTTACCCTTACCCTTACCCTTACCCATACCCTTGCTTTTACCCTTAGGCTTACCCTTACCTTTACCCTTACCCTTACCCTTACCCTTACCCTTACCCTTGCTTTTACCCTTAAGCTTACCCTTACCCTTACCCTTACCCTTACCCTTACCCTTGCTTTTACCCTTAAGCTTACCCTTACCCTTACCCTTACCCTTACCCTTACCCTTGCTTTTACCCTTAGGCTTACCCTTACCCTTACCCTTACCCTTACCCTTACCCTTACCCTTACCCTTACCCTTACCCATACCCTTACCCTTACCCTTACCCTTACCCTTACCCTTACCCTCACCCTTGCTTTTACCCTTAAGCTTACCCTTACCCTTACCCTTACCCTTACCCTTACCCTTACCCTTACCCTTACCCTTACCCTTAACCTTACCCTTACCCTTACCCTTACCCTTGCTTTTACCCTTAGGCTTACCCTTACCTTTACCCTTACCCTTACCCTTACCCTTACCCTTACCCTTACCCTTACCCTTACCCTTACCCTTGCTTTTACCCTTAAGCTTACCCTTACCCTTACCCTTACCCTTACCCTTGCTTTTACCCTTAAGCTTACCCTTACCCTTACCCTTACCCTTACCCTTACCCTTACCCTTACCCTTACCCTTACCCTTACCCTTGCTTTTACCCTTAAGCTTACCCTTACCCTTACCCTTACCCTTACCAATACCCTTACCCTTACCCTTACCCTTGCTTTTACCCTTAAGCTTACCCTTACCCTTACCCTTACCCTTACCCTTACCCTTACCCTTACCCTTACCCTTACCCTTACCCTTACCCTTACCCTTACCCTTACCCTTACCCTTACCCTTACCCTTACCCTTACCCTTACCCTTACCCTTGATTTTACCCTTAGGCTTACCCTTACCTTTACCCTTACCCTTACCCTTACCCTTACCCTTACCCTTACCCTTGCTTTTACCCTTAAGCTTACCCTTACCCTTACCCTTACCCTTACCCTTACCCTTACCCTTGCTTTTACCCTTAAGCTTACCCTTACCCTTACCCTTACCCTTACCCTTGCTTTTACCCTTAGGCTTACCCTTACCCTTACCCTTACCCTTACCCTTGCTTTTACCCTTAAGCTTACCCTTACACTTACCCTTACCCTTACCCTTACCCTTACCCTTACCCTTACCCTTACCCTTACCCTTACCCTTACCCTTACCCTTGCTTTTACCCTTAGGCTTACCCTTACCTTTACCCTTACCCTTACCCTTACCCTTACCCTTACCCTTACCCTTACCCTTACCCTTACCCTTACCCTTACCCTTACCCTTACCCTTGCTTTTACCCTTAAGCTTACCCTTACCCTTACCCTTACCCTTACCCTTACCCTTACCCTTACCCTTACCCTTACCCTTACCCTTGCTTTTACCCTTAAGCTTACCCTTACCCTTACCCTTACCCTTACCCTTACCCTCACCCTTACCCTTACCCTTACCCTTGCTTATACCCTTAAGCTTACCCTTACCCTTACCCTTACCCTTACCCTTACCCTTACCCTTACCCTTACCCTTAACCTTACCCTTACCCTTACCCTTACCCTTGCTTTTACCCTTAGGCTTACCCTTACCTTTACCCTTACCCTTACCCTTACCCTTACCCTTACCCTTACCCTTACCCTTACCCTTACCCTTGCTTTTACCCTTAAGCTTACCCTTACCCTTACCCTTACCCTTACCCTTACCCTTACCCTTACCCTAACCCTTACCCTTGCTTTTACCCTTTAGCTTACCCTTACCCTTACCCTTACCCTTACCCTTACCCTTACCCTTACCCTTACCCTTACCCTTACCCTTACCCTTACCCTTACCCTTACCCTTACCCTTACCCTTGCTTTTACCCTTAAGCTTACCCTTACCCTTACCCTTACCCTTACCCTTACCCTTACCCTTACCCTTACCCTTACCCTTACCCTTACCCTTACCCTTACCCTTGCTTTTACCCTTAAGCTTACCCTTACCCTTACCCTTACCCTTACCCTTACCCTTGCTTTTACCCTTAGGCTTTCCCTTACCTTTACCCTTACCCTTACCCTTACCCTTACCCTTACCCTTACCCTTACCCTTACCCTTACCCTTACCCTTGCTTTTACCCTTAAGCTTACCCTTACCCTTACCCTTACCCTTACCCTTACCCTTACCCTTACCCTTACCCTTACCCTTGCTTTTACCCTTAAGCTTACCCTTACCCATACCCTTACCCTTACCCTTACCCTTGCTTTTACCCTTAGGCTTACCCTTACCCTTACCCTTACCCTTACCCTTGCTTTTACCCTTAAGCTTACCCTTACCCTTACCCTTACTCTTACCCTTACCCTTACCCTTAACCTTACCCTTACCCTTACCCTTACCCTTACCCTTACCCTTACCCTTGCTTTTACCCTTAGGCTTACCCTTACCTTTACCCTTACCCTAACCCTTACCCTTACCCTTACCCTTACCCTTACCCTTGCTTTTACTCTTAAGCTTACCCTTACCCTTACCCTTACCCTTACCCTTACCCTTACCCTTACCCTTACCCTTGCTTTTACCCATAAGCTTACCCTTACCCTTACCCTTACCCTTACCCTTACCCTTACCCTTACCCTTACCCTTACCCTTACCCTTACCCTTACCCTTGCTTTTACCCTTAAGCTTACCCTTACCCTTACCCTTACCCTTACCCTTACCCTAACCCTTACCCTTGCTTTTACCCTTAAGCTTACCCTTACCCTTACACTTACCCTTACCCTTACCCTTACCTTTACCCTTACCCTTACCCTTACCCTTACCCTTACCCTTACCCTTACCCTTACCCTTACCCTTACCCTTACCCTTACCCTTACCCTTACCCTTGCTTTTACCCTTAAGCTTACCCTTACCCTTACCCTTACCCTTACCCTTACCCTTACCCTTACCCTTACCCTTGCTTTTACCCTTAAGCTTACCCTTACCCTTACCCTTACCCTTACCCTTACCCTTACCCTTACCCTTGCTTTTACCCTTAGGCTAACCCTTACCTTTACCCTCACCCTTACCCTTACCCTTACCCTTACCCTTACCCTTACCCTTGCTTTTACCCTTAAGCTTACCCTTACCCTTACCTCTACCCTTACCCTTACCCTTACCCTTGCTTTTACCCTTAAGCTTACCCTTTCCCTTACCCTTACCCTTACCCTTACCCTTGCTTTTACCCTTAGGCTTACCCTTACCCTTACCCTTACCCTTACCCTTGCTTTTACCCTTAAGCTTACCCTTACCCTTACCCTTACTCTTACCCTTACCCTTACCCTTACCCTTACCCTTACCCTTACCCTTACCCTTACCCTTACCCTTACCCTTACCCTTACCCTTACCCTTACCCTTACCCTTACCCTTACCCTTACCCTTACCCTTGCTTTTACCCTTAGGCTTACCCTTACCTTTACCCTTACCCTAACCCTTACCCTTACCCTTACCCTTACCCTTACCCTTACCCTTGCTTTTACCCTTAAGCTTACCCTTACCCTTACCCTTACCCTTACCCTTACCCTTACCCTTACCCTTGCTTTTACCCTTAAGCTTACCCTTACCCTTACCCTTACCCTTACCTTTACCCTTACCCTTACCCTTACCCTTAGCCTTACCCTTACCCTTGCTTTTACCCTTAAGCTTACCCTTACCCCTACCCTTACCCTTACCCTTACCCTTACCCTTACTCTTACCCTTACCCTTACCCTTGCTTTTACCCTTAAGCTTACCCTTACCCTTACCCTTACCCTTACCCTTACCCTTACCCTTACCCTTACCCTTACCCTTACCCTTACCCTTACCCTTACCCTTACCCTTACCCTTACCCTTACCATTGCTTTTACCCTTAAGCTTACCCTTACCCTTACCCTTACCCTTACCCTTACCCTTACCCTTACCCTTTCCCTTACCCTTACCCTTATCCTTGCTTTTACCCTTAGGCTTACCCTTATCTTTACCCTTACCCTTACCCTTACCCTTACCCTTACCCTTGCTTTTACCCTTAAGCTTACCCTTACCCTTACCCTTACCCTTACCCTTAAGCTTACCCTTACCCTTACCCTTACCCTTACCCTTACCCTTACCCTTACCCTTACCCTTACCCTTACCCTTGCTTTTACCCTTAAGCTTACCCTTACCCTTACCTTTACCCTTACCCTTACCCTTGCTTTTACCCTTAAGCTTACCCTTACCCTTACCCTTACCCTTACCCTTAATCTTTCCCTTACCCTTTCCCTTACCCTTACCCTTACCCTTACCCTTACCCTTACCCTTACCCTTACCTTTACCCTTACCCTTGCTTTTACCCTTAAGCTTACCCTTACCCTTACCCTTACCCTTACCCTTAAGCTTACCCTTACCCTTACCCTTACCCTTACCCTCACCCTTACTCTTACCCTTGCTTTTACCCTTAAGCTTACCCTTACCCTTACCCTTAAGCTTACCCTTACCCTTACCCTTACCCTTACCCTTACCCTTACCCTTACCCTTACCCTTGCTTTTACCCTTAAGCTTACCCTTACCCTTATCCTTACCTTTACCCTTAAGCTTACCCTTACCCTTACCCTTACCTTTACCCTCACCCTTACCCTTACCCTTACCCTTACCCTTACCCTTACCCTTGCTTTTACCCTTAAGCTTACCCTTACCCTTACCTCTACCCTTACCCTTACCCTTACCCTTGCTTTTACCCTTAAGCTTACCCTTTCCCTTACCCTTACCCTTACCCTTACCCTTGCTTTTACCCTTAGGCTTACCCTTACCCTTACCCTTACCCTTACCCTTGCTTTTACCCTTAAGCTTACCCTTACCCTTACCCTTACCCTTACCCTTACCCTTACCCTTACCCTTACCCTTACCCTTACCCTTACCCTTACCCTTACCCTTACCCTTACCCTTACCCTTGCTTTTACCCTTAGGCTTACCCTTACCTTTACCCTTACCCTAACCCTTACCCTTACCCTTACCCTTACCCTTACCCTTGCTTTTACCCTTAAGCTTACCCTTACCCTTACCCTTACCCTTACCCTTACCCTTACCCTTACCCTTGCTTTTACCCTTAAGCTTACCCTTACCCTTACCCTTACCCTTACCTTTACCCTTACCCTTACCCTTACCCTTAGCCTTACCCTTACCCTTGCTTTTACCCTTAAGCTTACCCTTACCCCTACCCTTACCCTTACCCTTACCCTTACCCTTACTCTTACCCTTACCCTTACCCTTGCTTTTACCCTTAAGCTTACCCTTACCCTTACCCTTACCCTTACCCTTACCCTTACCCTTACCCTTACCCTTACCCTTACCCTTACCCTTACCCTTACCCTTACCCTTACCCTTACCCTTACCCTTACCCTTGCTTTTACCCTTAAGCTTACCCTTACCCTTACCCTTACCCTTACCCTTACCCTTACCCTTTCCCTTACCCTTACCCTTATCCTTGCTTTTACCCTTAGGCTTACCCTTACCTTTACCCTTACCCTTACCCTTACCCTTACCCTTACCCTTGCTTTTACCCTTAAGCTTACCCTTACCCTTACCCTTACCCTTACCCTTAAGCTTACCCTTACCCTTACCCTTACCCTTACCCTTACCCTTACCCTTACCCTTACCCTTACCCTCACCCTTACCCTTACCCTTGCTTTTACCCTTAAGCTTACCCTTACCCTTACCCTTACCCTTACCCTTACCCTTGCTTTTACCCTTAAGCTTACCCTTACCCTTACCCTTACCCTTACCCTTAATCTTTCCCTTACCCTTACCCTTACCCTTACCCTTACCCTCACCCTTACCCTTACCCTTACCCTTACCCTTACCCTTACCCTTACCCTTACCCTTACCCTTGCTTTTACCCTTAAGCTTACCCTTACCCTTACCCTTACCCTTACCCTTAAGCTTACCCTTACCCTTACCCTTACCCTTACCCTCACCCTTACTCTTACCCTTGCTTTTACCCTTAAGCTTACCCTTACCCTTACCCTTAAGCTTACCCTTACCCTTACCCTTACCCTTACCCTTACCCTTACCCTTACCCTTGCTTTTACCCTTTAGCTTGACCTTACCCTTACCCTTACCTTTACCCTTAAGCTTACCCTTACCCTTACCCTTACCCTTACCCTTACCCTTACCCTTACCCTTACCCTTACCCTTACCCTTGCTTTTACCCTTAAGCTTACCCTTACCCTTACCCTTAACCTTACCCTTGCTTTTACCCTTAAGCTTACCCTTACCCTTACCCTTACCCTTACCCTTACCCTTAAGCTTACCCTTACCCTTACCCTTACCCTTACCCTTACCCTTACCCTTACCCTTACCCTTACCCTTACCCTTGCTTTTACCCTTAAGCTTACCCTTACCCTTACCCTTAACCTTACCCTCACCCTTATCCTTACCCTTACCCTTACCCTTGCTTTTACCCTTAGGCTTACCCTTACCTTTACCCTTACCCTTACCCTTACCCTTACTCTTACCCTTACCCTTACCCTTACCCTTACCCTTGCTTTTACCCTTAGGCTTACCCTTACCTTTACCCTTACCCTTACCCTTACCCTTACCCTTACCCTTACCCTTACCCTTACCCTTACCCTTACCCTTACCCTTACCCTTGCTTTTACCCTTAAGCTAACCCTTACCCTTACCCTTACCCTTACCCTTAACCTTACCCTTACCCTTGCTTTTACCCTTAAGCTCACCCTTACCCTTACCCTTACCCTTACCCTTACACTTACCCTTACCCTGATCCTTACCCTTGCTTTAACCCTTAAGCTTACCCTTACCCTTACCCTTACCCTTACCCTTAAGCTTACCCTTACCCTTACCCTTACCCTTACCCTTACCCTTGCTTTTACCCTTAAGCTTACCCTTACCCTTACCCTTACCCTTACCCTTACCCTTGCTTTTACCCTTAAGCTTACCCTTACCCTTACCCTTACCCTTAAGCTTACCCTTACCCTTACACTTACCCTTACCCTTACCCTTACCCTTGACCTTGCTTTTACCCTTAAGCTTACCCTTACCCTTACCCTTACCCTTACCCTAACCCTTACCCTTAACCTTACCCTTACCCTTACCCTTACCCTTACCCTTACCCTTGCTTTTACCCTCAGGCTTACCCTTACCCTTACCCTTACCCTCACCCTTACCCTTACCCTTGCTTTTACCCTTAAGCTTACCCTTACCCTAACCCTTACCCTTACCCTTACCCTTGCTTTTACCCTTAAGCTTACCCTTACCCTTACCCTTAACCTTAACCTTACCCTTGCTTTTACCCTTAGGCTTACCCTTACCCCTACCCTTACCCTTACCCTTGCTTTTACCCTTAAGCTTACCCTTACCCTTACCCTTACTCTTACCCTTACCCTTACCCTTACCCTTACCCTTACCCTTACCCTTACCCTTACCCTTACCCTTACCCTTACCCTTGCTTTTACCCTTAGGCTTACCCTTACCTTTACCCTTACCCTAACCCTTACCCTTACCCTTACCCTTACCCTTACCCTTGCTTTTACCCTTAAGCTTACCCTTACCCTTACCCTTACCCTTACTCTTACCCTTACCCTTACCCTTACCCTTACCCTTACCCTTACCCTTACCCTTACCCTTACCCTTACCCTTACCCTTACCCTTGCCCTTGCTTTTACCCTTAAGCTTACCCTTACCCTTACCCTTACCCTTACCCTTACCCTTACCCTTACCCTTACCCTTGCTTTTACCCTTAAGCTTACCCTTACCCTTACCCTTACCCTTACCCTTACCCTTACCCTTACCCTTACCCTTACCCTTACCCTTGCTTTTACCCTTAGGCTTACCCTTACCTTTACCCTTACCCTTACCCTTACCCTTACCCTTACCCTTACCCTTGCTTTTACCCTTAAGCTTACCCTTACCCTTACCCTTACCCTTAAGCTTACCCTTACCCTTACCCTTACCCTTACCCTTACCCTTACCCTTACCCTTACCCTTACCCTTACCCTTACCCTTACCCTTACCCTTACCCTTACCCTTACCCTTACCCTTACCCTTACCCTTGCTTTTACCCTTAAGCTTACCCTTACCCTTACCCTTACCCTTACCCTTACCCTTACCCTTGCTTTTACCCTTAAGCTTACCCTTACCCTTACCCTTAAGCTTACCCTTACCCTTACCCTTACCCTTACCCTTACCCTTACCCTTACCCTTACCCTTACCCTTACCCTTACCCTTACCCTTAACCTTACCCTTGCTTTTACCCTTAAGCTTACCCTTACCCTTACCCTTACCCTTACCCTTAAGCTTACAATTACCCTTACCCTTACCCTTACCCTTACCCTTGCTTTTACCCTTAAGCTTACCCTTACCCTTACCCTTACCCTTACCCTTAAGCTTACCCTTACCCTTACCCTTACCCTTACCCTTACCCTTACCCTTACCCTTGCTTTTACCCTTAAGCTTACCCTTACCCTTACCCTTACCCTTACCCTTGCTTTTACCCTTAAGCTTACCCTTACCCTTACCCTTACCCTTACCCTTAAGCTTACCCTTACCCTTACCCTTACCCTTACTCTTACCCTTATCCTTACCCTTACCCTTACCCTTACCCTTGCTTTTACCCTTAAGCTTACCCTTACCCTTACCCTTACCCTTACCCTTACCCTTACCCTTACCATTGCTTTTACCCTTAGGCTTACCCTTACCTTTACCCTTACCCTTACCCTTACCCTTACCCTTACCCTTACCCTTACCCTTACCCTTGCTTTTACCCTTAAGCTTACCCTTACCCTTACCCTTACCCTTACCCTTACCCTTACCCTTACCCTTGCTTTTACCCTTAAGCTTACCCTTACCCTTACCCTTACCCTTACCCTTACCCTTGCTTTTACCCTTAGGCTTACCCTTACCCTTACCCTTACCCTTACCCTTGCTTTTACCCTTAAGCTTACCTTTACCCTTACCCTTACCCTTACCCTTACCCTTACCCTTACCCTTACCCTTACCCTTACCCTTACCCTTACCCTTACCCTTACCCTTACCCTTACCCTTACCCTTACCCTTACCCTTACCCTTACCCTTACCCTTACCCTTACCCTTACCCTTACCCTTACCCTTACCCTTACCCTTACCCTTACCCTTACCCTTACCCTTACCCTTACCCTTACCCTTACCCTTACCCTTACCCTTGCTTTTACCCTTAGGCTTACCCTTACCTTTACCCTTACCCTTACCCTTACCCTTACCCTTACCCTTGCTTTTACCCTTAAGCTTACCCTTACCCTTACCCTTACCCTTACCCTTACCCTAACCCTTACCCTTACCCTTACCCTTACCCTTACCCTTGCTTTTACCCTTAAGCTTACCCTTACCCTTACCCTTACCCTTACCCTTACCCTTACCCTTACCCTCACCCTCACCCTTGCTTTTACCCTTAAGCTTACCCTTACCCTTACCCTTACCCTTACTCTTACCCTTACCCTTGCTTTTACCCTTAAGCTCACCCTTACCCTTACCCTTACCCTTACCCTTACCCTTGCTTTTACCCTTAGGCTTACCCTTACCCTTACCCTTACCCTTACCCTTGCCTTAACCCTCAAGCTTACCCTTACCCTTACCCTTACCCTTACCCTTACCCTTACCCTTACCCTTACCCTTACCCTTACCCTTACCCTTACCCTTACCCTTACCCTTGCCTTAACCCTTGAGCTTACCCTTACCCTTACCCTTACCCTTACCCTTACCCTTACCCTTACCCTTGCTTTTACCCTTAGGCTTACCCTTACCTTTACCCTTACCCTTACCCTTACCCTTACCCTTACCCTTGCTTTTACCCTTAAGCTTACCCTTACCCTTACCCTTACCCTTACCCTTACCCTTACCCTTACCCTTACCCTTACCCTTACCCTTACCCTTGCTTTTACCCTTAAGCTTACCCTTACCCTTACCCTTACCCTTACCCTTACCCTTACCCTTACCCTTACCCTTGCTTTTACCCTTAAGCTTACCCTTACCCTTACCCTTACCCTTACCCTTACCCTTACCCTTGCTTTTACCCTTAGGCTTACCCTTACCCTTACCCTTACCCTTACCCTTGCTTTTACCCTTAAGCTTACCCTTACCCTTACCCTTACCCTTACTCTTACCCTTACCCTTACCCTTACCCTTACCCTTGCTTTTACCCTTAGGCTTACCCTTACCTTTACCCTTACCCTTACCCTTACCCTTACCCTTACCCTTACCCTTACCCTTACCCTTACCCTTGCTTTTACCCTTAAGCTAACCCTTACCCTTACCCTTACCCTTACCCTTAACCTTACCCTTACCCTTGCTTTTACCCTTAAGCTCACCCTTACCCTTACCCTTACCCTTACCCTTACACTTACCCTTACCCTGACCCTTACCCTTGCTTTTACCCTTAAGCTTACCCTTACCCTTACCCTTACCCTTACCCTTAAGCTTACCCTTACCCTTACCCTTACCCTTACCCTTACCCTTGCTTTTACCCTTAAGCTTACCCTTACCCTTACCCTTACCCTTACCCTTACCCTTGCTTTTACCCTTAAGCTTACTCTTACCCTTACCCTTACCCTTAAGCTTACCCTTACCCTTACACTTACCCTTACCCTTACCCTTACCCTTGCTTTTACCCTTAAGCTTACCCTTACCCTTACCCTTACCCTTACCCTAACCCTTACCCTTAACCTTACCCTTACCCTTACCCTTACCCTTACCCTTACCCTTGCTTTTACCCTTAGGCTTACCCTTACCTTTACCCTTACCCTTACCCTTACCCTTACCCTTACCCTTACCCTTACCCTAACCCTTACCCTTAACCTTACCCTTACCCTTACCCTTACCCTTACCCTTACCCTTACCCTTGCTTTTACCCTTAAGCTTACCCTTACCCTTACCCTTACCCTTACCCTTACCCTTACCCTTACCCTTACCCTTACCCTTACCCTTACCCTTACCCTTACCCTTACCCTTGCTTTTACCCTTGAGCTTACCCTTACCCTTACCCTTACCCTTACCCTCACCCTTACCCTTACCCTTAGCCTTACCCTTACCCTTACCCTTACCCTTGCTTTTACCCTTAAGCTTACCCTTACCCTTACCCTTACTCTTACCCTTACCCTTACCCTTACCCTTACCCTTGCTTTTACCCTTAAGCTTACCCTTACCCTTACCTTTACCCTTACCCTTACCCTTACCCTTACCCTTACCCTTACCCTTACCCTTACCCTTACCCTTACCCTTACCCTTACCCTTACCCTTACCCTTACCCTTGCTTTTACCCTTAGGCTTACCCTTACCTTTAGCCTTACCCTTACCCTTACCCTTACCCTTACCCTTACCCTTACCCTTGCTTTTACCCTTAAGCTTACCCTTACCCTTACCCTTACCCTTACCCTTACCCTTACCCTTACCCTTACCCTTACCCTTGCTTTTACCCTTAAGCTTACCCTTACCCTTACCCTTACCCTTACACTTACCCTTGCTTTTACCCTTAGGCTTACCCTTACCCTTACCCTTACCCTTACCCTTACCCTTACCCTTACCCTTAAGCTTACCCTTACCCTTACCCTTACCCTTACCCTTACCCTTACCCTTACCCTTACCCTTACCCTTGCTTTTACCCTTAAGCTTACCCTTACCCTTACCCTTACCCTTACCCTTACCCTTACCCTTACCCTTACCCTTACCCTTACCCTTACCCTTACCCTTACCCTTGCTTTGACCCTTAGGCTTACCCTTACCTTTACCCTTACCCTTACCCTTACCCTTACCCTTACCCTTACCCTTACCCTTACCCTTACCCTTACCCTTACCCTTACCCTTACCCTTACCCTTGCTTTTACCCTTAGGCTTACCCTTTCTCTTACCCTTACCCTTACCCTTGCTTTTACCCTTAAGCTTACCCTTACCCTTACCCTTACCCTTACCCTTACCCTTACCCTCACCCTTACCCTTACCCTTACCCTTACCCTTACCCTTACCCTTACCCTTGCTTTTACCCTTAGGCTTAACCTTACCTTTACCCTTACCCTTACCCTTACCCTTACCCTTACCCTTACCCTTACCCTTACCCTTACCTTTACCCTTACCCTTGCTTTTACCCTTAAGCTTACCCTTACCCTTACCCTTACCCTTACCCTTACCCTTACCCTTGCTTTTACCCTTAAGCTTACCCTTACCCTTACCCTTACCCTTACCCTCACCCTTACCCTTACCCTTACCCTTGCTTATACCCTTAAGCTTACCCTTACCCTTACCCTTACCCTTACCCTTACCCTTACCCTTACCCTTACCCTTACCCTTACCCTTACCCTTACCCTTACCCTTACCATTACCCTTGCTTTTACCCTTAGGCTTACCCTTACCTTTACCCTTACCCTTACCCTTACCCTTACCCTTACCCTTACCCTTACCCTTGCTTTTACCCTTAAGCTTACCCTTACCCTTACCCTTACCCTTACCCTTACCCTTACCCTAACCCTTACCCTTGCTTTTACCCTTAAGCTTACCCTTACCCTTACCCTTACCCTTACCCTTACCCTTACCCTTACCCTTACCCTTACCCTTACCCTTACCCTTACCCTTGCTTTTACCCTTAAGCTTACCCTTACCCTTACCCTTACCCTTACCCTTACCCTTACCCTTACCCTTACCCTTATCCTTACCCTTGCTTTTACCCTTAAGCTTACCCTTGCCCTTACCCTTACCCTTACCCTTACCCTTACCCTTACCCTTACCCTTACCCTTGCTTTTACTCTTAGGCTTACTCTTACCTTTACCCTTACCCTTACCCTTACCCTTACCCTTACCCTCACCCTTACCCTTACCCTTGCTTTTACCCTTAAGCTTACCCTTACCCTTACCCTTACCCTTACCCTTACCCTTGCTTTTACCCTTAAGCTTACCCTTACCCTTACCCTTAACCTTACCCTTACCCTTGCTTTTACCCTTAGGCTTACCCTTACCCCTACCCTTACCCTTACCCTTGCTTTTACCCTTAAGCTTATCCTTACCCTTACCCTTACTCTTACCCTTACCCTTACCCTTACCCTTACCCTTACCCTTACCCTTACCCTTACCCTTACCCTTACCCTTACCCTTACCCTTGCTTTTACCCTTAGGCTTACCCTTACCTTTACCCTTACCCTAACCCTTACCCTTACCCTTACCCTTACCCTTACCCTTGCTTTTACCCTTAAGCTTACCCTTACCCTTACCCTTACCCTTACCCTTACCCTTACCCTTACCCTTACCCTTACCCTTACCCTTACCCTTACCCTTACCCTTACCCTTACCCTTACCCTTGCTTTTACCCTTAAGCTTACCCTTACCCTTACCCTTACCCTTACCCTTACCCTTACCCTTACCCTTACCCTTACCCTTACCCTTACCCTTACCCTTGCTTTTACCCTTAGGCTTACCCTTACCTTTACCCTTACCCTTACCCTTACCCTTACCCTTACCCTTGCTTTTACCCTTAAGCTTACCCTTACCCTTAAGCTTACCCTTACCCTTACCCTTACCCTTACCCTTACCCTTACCCTTACCCTTACCCTTACCCTTACCCTTACCCTTACCCTTACCCTTACCCTTACCCTTACCCTTGCTTTTACCCTTAAGCTTACCCTTACCCTTACCCTTACCCTTACCCTTACCCTTGCTTTTACCCTTAAGCTTACCCTTACCCTTACCCTTAAGCTTACCCTTACCCTTACCCTTACCCTTACCCTTACCCTTACCCTTACCCTTACCCTTACCCTTACCCTTACCCTTACCCTTACCCTTACCCTTGCTTTTACCCTTAAGCTTACCCTTACCCTTACCCTTACCCTTCCCCTCAAGCTTACCCTTACCCTTACCCTTACCCTTACCCTTAACCTTACCCTTGCTTTTACCCTTAAGCTTACCCTTACCCTTACCCTTACCCTTACCCTTAAGCTTACCCTTACCCTTACCCTTACCCTTACCCTTACCCTTACCCTTGCTTTTACCCTTAAGCTTACCCTTACCCTTACCCTTACCCTTACCCTTAAGCTTACCCTTACCCTTACCCTTACCCTTACCCTTACCCTTACCCTTACCCTTGCTTTTACCCTTAAGCTTACCCTTACCCTTACCCTTACCCTTACCCTTGCTTTTACCCTTAAGCTTACCCTTACCCTTACCCTTACCCTTACCCTTAAGCTTACCCTTACCCTTACCCTTACCCTTACTCTTACCCTTATCCTTACCCTTACCCTTACCCTTACCCTTGCTTTTACCCTTAAGCTTACCCTTACCCTTACCCTTACCCTTACCCTTACCCTTACCCTTACCATTGCTTTTACCCTTAGGCTTACCCTTACCTTTACCCTTACCCTTACCCTTACCCTTACCCTTACCCTTACCCTTACCCTTACCCTTACCCTTACCCTTGCTTTTACCCTTAAGCTTACCCTTACCCTTACCCTTACCCTTACCCTTACCCTTACCCTTACCCTTACCCTTGCTTTTACCCTTAAGCTTACCCTTACCCTTACCCTTACCCTTACCCTTACCCTTGCTTTTACCCTTAGGCTTACCCTTACCCTTACCCTTACCCTTACCTTTGCTTTTACCCTTAAGCTTACCTTTACCCTTACCCTTACCCTTACCCTTACCCTTACCCTTACCCTTACCCTTACCCTTACCCTTACCCTTACCCTTACCCTTACCCTTACCCTTACCCTTACCCTTACCCTTACCCTTACCCTTACCCTTACCCTTACCCTTACCCTTACCCTTGCTTTTACCCTTAGGCTTACCCTTACCTTTACCCTTACCCTTACCCTTACCCTTACCCTTACCCTTGCTTTTACCCTTAAGCTTACCCTTACCCTTACCCTTACCCTTACCCTTACCCTAACCCTTACCCTTACCCTTACCCTTACCCTTACCCTTGCTTTTACCCTTAAGCTTACCCTTACCCTTACCCTTACCCTTACCCTTACCCTTACCCTTACCCTTACCCTCACCCTCACCCTTGCTTTTACCCTTAAGCTTACCCTTACCCTTACCCTTACCCTTACTCTTACCCTTACCCTTGCTTTTACCCTTAAGCTCACCCTTACCCTTACCCTTACCCTTACCCTTACCCTTGCTTTTACCCTTAGGCTTACCCTTACCCTTACCCTTACCCTTACCCTTGCTTTTACCCTTAAGCTTACCCTTACCCTTACCATTACCCTTACTCTTACCCTTACCCTTACCCTTACCCTTACCCTTGCTTTTACCCTTAGGCTTACCCTTACCTTTACCCTTACCCTTACCCTTACCCTTACCCTTACCCTTACCCTTACCCTTACCCTTGCTTTTACCCTTAAGCTTACCCTTACCCTTACCTTTACCCTTACCCTTACCCTTACCCTTACCCTTACCCTTGCTTTTACCCTTAAGCTCACCCTTACCCTTACCCTTACCCTTACCCTTACCCTAACCCTTACTCTTACCCTTACCCTTGCTTTTACCCTTAAGCTTACCCTTACCCTTACCCTTACCCTTACCCCTAAGATTACCCTTACCCTTACCCTTACCCTTACCCTTACCCTTACCCTTACCCTTGCTTTTACCCTTAAGCTTACCCTTACCCTTACCCTTACCCTTACCCTTACCCTTGCTTTTACCCTTAAGCTTACCCTTACCCTCACCCTTACCCTTACCCTTAAGCTTACCCTTACCCTTACCCTTACCCTTACCCTTACCCTTACCCTTACCCTTACCCTTGCTTTTACCCTTAAGCTTACCCTTACCCTTACCCTTACCCTTACCCTTACCCTTACCCTTACCCTTACCCTTACCCTTACCCTTGCTTTTACCCTTAGGCTTACCCTTACCTTTACCCTTACCATTACCCTTACCCTTACCCTTACCCTTACCCTTACCCTTACCCTTGCTTTTACCCTTAAGCTTACCCTTACCCTTACCCTTACCCTTACCCTTACCCTTACCCTTACCCTTACCCTTACCCTTACCCTTACCCTTACCCTTACCCTTACCCTTACCCTTACCCTTACCCTTACCCTTACCCTTACCCTTACCCTTACCCTTACCCTTGCTTTTACCCTTAAGCTTACCCTTACCCTTACTCTTACCCCTACCCTTACCCTTACCCTTGCTTTTACCCTTAGGCTTACCCTCACCTTTACCCTTACCCTTACCCTTACCCTTACCCTTACCCTTACCCTTACCCTTGCTTTTACCCTTAAGCTTACCCTTACCCTTACCCTTACCCTTACCCTTAGCCTTACCCTTACCCTTGCTTTTACCCTTAAGCTTACCCTTACCCTTACCCTTACCCTTACCCTTACCCTTGCTTTTACCCTTAGGCTTACCCTTACCCTTACCCTTACCCTTACCCTTAAGCTTACCCTTACCCTTACCCTTACCCTTACCCTTACCCTTACCCTTACCCTTACCCTTACCCTTACCCTTAACCTTACCCTTACCCTTGCTTTTACCCTTAAGCTTACCCTTACCTTTACCCTTACCCTTACCCTTACCCTTACCCTTACCCTTACCCTTACCCTTACCCTTACCCTTACCCTTACTTAGGGTAAGGGTAAGGGTAAGCTTAAGGGTAAAAGCAAGGGTAAGGGTAAGGGTAAGGGTAAGGGTAAGCCTAAGGGTAAAAGCAAGGGTAAGGGTAAGGGTAAGGGTAAGGGTAAGGGTAAGCTTAAGGGTAAAAGCAAGGGTAAGGGTAAGGCTAAGGGTAAGGGTAAGGGTAAGGGTAAGGGTAAGCTTAAGGGTAAAAGCAAGGGTAAGGGTAAGGGTAAGGGTAAGGGTAAGGGTAAGGGTAAGGGTAAGGGTAAAGGTGAGGGTAAGCCTAAGGGTAAAAGCAAGGGTAAGGGTAAGGGTAAGGGTAAGGGCTTTTACCCTTAGGCTTACCCTTACCTTTACCCTTACCCTTACCCTTACCCTTACCCTTACCCTTACCCTTACCCTTACCCTTACCCTTGCTTTTACCCTTAAGCTTACCCTTACCCTTACCTTTACCCTTACCCTTACCCTTACCCTTACCCTTACCCTTGCTTTTACCCTTAAGCTCACCCTTACCCTTACCCTTACCCTTACCCTTACCCTAACCCTTACTCTTACCCTTACCCTTGCTTTTACCCTTAAGCTTACCCTTACCCTTACCCTTACCCTTACCCTTAAGCTTACCCTTACCCTTACCCTTACCCTTACCCTTACCCTTACCCTTGCTTTACCCTTAAGCTTACCCTTACCCTTACCCTTACCCTTACCCTTACCCTTGCTTTTACCCTTAAGCTTACCCTTACCCTTACCCTTACCCTTACCCTTAAGCTTACCCTTACCCTTACCCTTACCCTTACCCTTACCCTTACCCTTACCCTTACCCTTACCCTTACCCTTACCCTTGCTTTTACCCTTAAGCTTACCCTTACCCTTACCTTACCCTTACCCTTACCCTTACCCTTACCCTTACCCTTACCCTTACCCTTACCCTTACCCTTACCCTTACCCTTACCCTTACCCTTACCCTTGCTTTTACCCTTAGGCTTACCCTTACCTTTACCCTTACCATTACCCTTACCCTTACCCTTACCCTTACCCTTACCCTTGCTTTTACCCTTAAGCTTACCCTTACCCTTACCCTTACCCTTACCCTCACCCTTACCCTTACCCTTACCCTTACCCTTACCCTTACCCTTACCCTTACCCTTACCCTTACCCTTACCCTTACCCTTACCCTTACCCTTACCCTTACCCTTGCTTTTACCCTTAAGCTTACCCTTACCCTTACCCTTACCCTTACCCTTACCCTTACCCTTACCCTTACCCTTGCTTTTACCCTTAAGCTTACCCTTACCCTTACTCTTACCCCTACCCTTACCCTTACCCTTACCCTTACCCTTACCCTTACCCTTACCCTTGCTTTTACCCTTAGGCTTACCCTCACCTTTACCCTTACCCTTACCCTTACCCTTACCCTTACCCTTACCCTTACCCTTGCTTTTACCCTTAAGCTTACCCTTACCCTTACCCTTACCCTTACCCTTAGCCTTACCCTTACCCTTGCTTTTACCCTTAAGCTTACCCTTACCCTTACCCTTACCCTTACCCTTACCCTTGCTTTTACCCTTAGGCTTACCCTTACCCTTACCCTTACCCTTACCCTTAAGCTTACCCTTACCCTTACCCTTACCCTTACCCTTACCCTTACCCTTACCCTTACCCTTACCCTTACCCTTACCCTTACCCTTACCCTTACCCTTACCCTTGCTTTTACCCTTAAGCTTACCCTTACCCTTACCCTTACCCTTACCCTTACCCTTACCCTTACCCTTACCCTTACTTAGGGTAAGGGTAAGGGTAAGCTTAAGGGTAAAAGCAAGGGTAAGGGTAAGGGTAAGGGTAAGGGTAAGGGTAAGGGTAAGGGTAAGGGTAAGCTTAAGGGTAAGGGTAAGGGTAAAGGGTAAGGGTAAGCTTAAGGGTAAAAGCAAGGGTAAGGGTAAGGGTAAGGGTAAGGGTAAGGGTAAGCTTAAGGGTAAGGGTAAGGGTAAGGGTAAGGGTAAGCTTAAGGGTAAAAGCAAGGGTAAGGTTAAGGGTAAGGGTAAGGGTAAGGGTAAGGGTAAGGGTAAGCTTAAGGGTAAGGGTAAGGGTAAGGGTAAGGGTAAGCTTAAGGGTAAAAGCAAGGGTAAGGGTAAGGGTAAGGGTAAGGGTAAGGGTAAGGGTAAGGGTAAGGGTAAGGGTAAGGGTAAGGGTAAGGGTAAGGGTAAGGGTAAGGGTAAGGGTAAGGGTAAGCTTAAGGGTAAGGGTAAGGGTAAGGGTAAGCTTTAGGGTAAAAGCAAGGGCAAGGGTAAGGGTAAGGGTAAGGGTAAGGGTAAGCTTAAGGGTAAAAGCAAGGGTAAGGGTAAGGGTAAGGGTAAGGGTAAGGGTAAGGGTAAGGGTAAGGGTAAGGGTAAGGGTAAGGGTAAGGGTAAGGGTAAGGGTAAGCTTAAGGGTAAGGGTAAGGGTAAGGGTAAGCTTAAGGGTAAAAGCAAGGGTAAGGGTAAGGGTAAGGGTAAGGGTAAGGGTAAGGGTAAAGGTAAGGGTAAGCCTAAGGGTAAAAGCAAGGGTAAGGGTAAGGGTAAGGGTAAGGGTAAGGGTAAGGGTAAGGGTAAGCTTAAGGGTAAAAGCAAGGGTAAGGGTAAGGGTAAGGGTAAGGGTAAGGGTAAGGGTAAGGGTAAGGGTAAGGGTAAGGGTAAGGGTAAGGGTAAGGGTAAGCTTAAGGGTAAAATCAAGGGTAAGGGTAAGGGTAAGGGTAAGGGTAAGGGTAAGGGTAAGGGTAAGGGTAAGGGTAAGGGTAAGCTTAAGGGTAAAAGCAATGGTAAGGGTAAGGGTAAGGGTAAGGGTAAGGGTTAGGGTAAGGGTAAAGGTAAGGGTAAGCCTAAGGGTAAAAGCAAGGGTAAGGGTAAGGGTACGGGTAAGGGTAAGGGTAAGGGTAAGGGTAAGGGTAAGGGTAAGGGTAAGGGTAAGGGTAAGGGTAAGGGTAAGAGTAAGGGTAAGGGTAAGGGTAAGCTTAAGGGTAAAAGCAAGGGTAAGGGTAAGGGTAAGGGTAAGGGTAAGCCTAAGGGTAAAAGCAAGGGTAAGGGTGAGGTTAAGGGTAAGGGTAAGGGTAAGCTTAAGGGTAAAAGCAAGGGTAAGGGTAAGGGTAAGGGTAAGGGTAAGGGTAAGCTTAAGGGTAAAAGCAAGGGTAAGGGTAAGGGTGAGGGTAAGGGTAAGGGTAAGTGTAAGGGTAAAGGTAAGGGTAAGCCTAAGAGTAAAAGCAAGGGTAAGGGTAAGGGTAAGGGTAAGGGTAAGGGTAAGGGTAAGGGTAAGGGTAAGGGTAAGCTTAAGGATAAAAGCAAGGGTAAGGATAAGGGTAAGGGTAAGGGTAAGGGTAAGGGTAAGGGTAAGGGTAAGGGTAAGGGTAAGCTCAAGGGTAAAAGCAAGGGTAAGGGTAAGGGTAAGGGTAAGGGTAAGGGTAAGCTTACCCTTACCCTTACCCTTACCCTTACACTTACCCTTGCTTTTACCCTTAGGCTTACCCTTATCCTTACCCTTACCCTTACCCTTAAGCTTACCCTTACCCTTACCCTTACCCTTACCCTTACCCTCACCCTTACCCTTACCCTTACCCTTACCCTTACCCTTGCTTTTACCCTTAAGCTTACCCTTACCCTTACCCTTACCCTTACCCTTACCCTTACCCTTACCCTTACCCTTACCCTTACCCTTACCCTAACCCTTACCCTTGCTTTGACCCATAGGCTTACCCTTACCTTTACCCTTACCCTTACCCTTACCCTTACCCTTACCCTTGCTTTTACCCTTAAGCTTACCCTTACCCTTACCCTTACCCTTGCTTTTACCCTTAAGCTTACCCTTACCCTTACCCTTACCCTTACCCTTACCCTTGCTTTTACCCTTAGGCTTACCCTTACCCTTACCCTTACCCTTACCCTTGCTTTTACCCTTAAGCTTACCCTTACCCTTACCCTTACCCTTACCCTTACCCTTACCCTTACCCTTACCCTTACCCTTACCCTTACCCTTACCCTTACCCTTACCCTTACCCTTACCCTTACCCTTACCCTTACCCTTGCTTTTACCCTTAGGCTTAACCTTACCTTTACCCTTACCCTTACCCTTACCCTTACCCTTACCCTTACCCTTACCCTTACCCTTACCCTTACCCTTACCCTTACCCTTACCCTTGCTTTTACCCTTAAGCTTACCCTTACCCTTACCCTTACCCTTACCCTTACCCTTACCCTTACCCTTACCCTTGCTTTTACCCTTAAGCTTACCCTTACCCTTACCCTTACCCTTACCCTCACCCTTACCCTTACCCTTACCCTTGCTTATACCTTTAAGCTTACCCTTACCCTTACCCTTACCCTTACCCTTACCCTTACCCTTACCCTTACCCTTACCCTTACCCTTACCCTTACCCTTACCCTTGCTTTTACCCTTAGGCTTACCCTTACCTTTACCCTTACCCTTACCCTTACCCTTACCCTTACCCTTACCCTTACCCTTACCCTTACCCTTGCTTTTACCCTTAAGCTTACCCTTACCCTTACCCTTACCCTTACCCTTACCCTAACCCTTACCCTTGCTTTTACCCTTAAGCTTACCCTTACCCTTACCCTTACCCTTACCCTTACCCTTACCCTTACCCTTACCCTTACCCTTACCCTTACCCTTGCCTTTACCCTTAAGCTTACCCTTACCCTTACCCTTACCCTTACCTTTACCCTTACCCTTACCCTTACCCTTACCCTTACCCTTGCTTTTACTCTTAGGCTTACCCTTACCTTTACCCTTACCCTTACCCTTACCCTTACCCTCACCCTTACCCTTACCCTTGCTTTTACCCTTAAGCTTACCCTTACCCTTACCCTTACCCTTACCCTTACCCTTGCTTTTACCCTTAAGCTTACCCTTACCCTTACCCTTAACCTTACCCTTACCCTTGCTTTTACCCTTAGGCTTACCCTTACCCTTACCCTTACCCTTACCCTTGCTTTTACCCTTAAGCTTACCCTTACCCTTACCCTTACTCTAACCCTTACCCTTACCCTTACCCTTACCCTTACCCTTACCCTTACCCTTACCCTTACCCTTACCCTTACCCTTACCCTTACCCTTACCCTTGCTTTTACCCTTAGGCTTACCCTTACCTTTACCCTTACCCTAACCCTTACCCTTACCCTTACCCTTACCCTTACCCTTGCTTTTACCCTTAAGCTTACCCTTACCCTTACCCTTACCCTTACCCTTACCCTTACCCTTACCCTTACCCTTACCCTTACCCTTACCCTTACCCTTGCTTTTACCCTTAAGCTTACCCTTACCCTTACCCTTACCCTTACCCTTACCCTTACCCTTACCCTTACCCTTACCCTTACCCTTACCCTCACACTTACCCTCACCCTTGCTTTTACCCTTAAGCTTACCCTTACCCTTACCCTTACCCTTGCTTTTAGCCTTAGGCTTACCCTTACCTTTACCCTTACCCTAACCCTTACCCTTACCCTTACCCTTACCCTTACCCTTGCTTTTACCCTTAAGCTTACCCTTACCCTTACCCTTACCCTTACCCTTACCCTTACCCTTACCCTTACCCTTACCCTTACCCTTACCCTTACCCTTGCTTTTACCCTTAAGCTTACCCTTACCCTTACCCTTACCCTTACCCTTACCCTTACCCTTACCCTTACCCTTACCCTTACCCTTACCCTTGCTTTTACCCTTAAGCTTACCCTTACCCTTACCCTTACCCTTACCCTTACCCTTACCCTTACCCTTACCCTTACCCTTACCCTTGCTTTTACCCTTAGGCTTACCCTTACCTTTACCCTTACCCTTACCCTTACCCTTACCCTTACCCTTGCTTTTACCCTTAAGCTTACCCTTACCCTTACCCTTACCCTTACCCTTACCCTTACCCTTACCCTTACCCTTACCCTTACCCTTGCTTTTACCCTTAAGCTTACCCTTACCCTTACCCTTACCCTTACCCTTACCCTTACCTTTACCCTTACCCTTACCCTTACCCTTACCCTTACCCTTGCTTTTACCCTTAAGCTTACCCTTACCCTTACCCTTAACCTTACCCTTACCCTTGCTTTTACCCTTAGGCTTACCCTTACCCTTACCCTTACCCTTACCCTTGCTTTTACCCTTAAGCTTACCCTTACCCTTACCCTTACTCTAACCCTTACCCTTACCCTTACCCTTACCCTTACCCTTACCCTTACCCTTACCCTTACCCTTGCTTTTACCCTTAGGCTTACCCTTACCTTTACCCTTACCCTAACCCTTACCCTTACCCTTACCCTTACCCTTACCCTTGCTTTTACCCTTAAGCTTACCCTTACCCTTACCCTTACCCTTACCCTTACCCTTACCCTTACCCTTACCCTTACCCTTACCCTTGCTTTTACCCTTAAGCTTACCCTTACCCTTACCCTTACCCTTACCCTTACCCTTACCCTTACCCTTACCCTTACCCTTACCCTTGCTTTTACCCTTAAGCTTACCCTTACCCTTACCCTTACCCTTACCCTTACCCTTACCCTTACCCTTACCCTTACCCTTACCCTTGCTTTTACCCTTAGGCTTACCCTTACCTTTACCCTTACCCTTACCCTTACCCTTACCCTTACCCTTGCTTTTACCCTTAAGCTTACCCTTACCCTTACCCTTACCCTTAAGCTTACCCTTACCCTTACCCTTACCCTTACCCTTACCCTTACCCTTACCCTTACCCTTACCCTTACCCTTACCCTTACCCTTACCCTTACCCTTGCTTTTACCCTTTAGCTTACCCTTACCCTTACCCTTACCCTTACCCTTACCCTTGCTTTTACCCTTAAGCTTACCCTTACCCTTACCCTTACCCTTAAGCTTACCCTTACCCTTACCCTTACCCTTACCCTTACCCTTACCCTTACCCTTACCCTTACCCTTACCCTTACCCTTGCTTTTACCCTTAAGCTTACCCTTACCCTTACCCTTACCCTTACCCTTAAGCTTACCCTTACCCTTACCCTTACCCTTACCCTTACCCTTAACCTTACCCTTGCTTTTACCCTTAAGCTTACCCTTACCCTTACCCTTACCCTTACCCTTAAGCTTACCCTTACCCTTACCCTTACCCTTACCCTTACCCTTACCCTTACCCTTGCTTTTACCCTTAAGCTTACCCTTACCCTTACCCTTACCCTTACCCTTACCCTTAAGCTTACCCTTACCCTTACCCTAACCCTTACCCTTACCCTTACCCTTACCCTTACCCTTGCTTTTACCCTTAAGCTTACCCTTACCCTTACCCTAAGTAAGGCTAAGGGTAAGGGTAAGGGTAAGGGTAAGGGTAAGGGTAATGGTAAGGGTAAGGGTAAGGGTAAGGGTAAGGGTAAGGGTAAGGGTAAGGGTAAGCTTAAGGGTAAAAGCAAGGGTAAGGGTAAGGGTAAGGGTAAGGGTAAGGGTAAGGGTAAGGGTAAGGGTAAGCTTAAGGGTAAAAGCAAGGGTAAGGGTAAGGGTAAGGGTAAGGGTAAGGGTAAGGGTAAGGGTAAGGGTAAGGGTAAGGGTAAGGGTAAGGGTAAGGGTAAGGGTAAGGGTAAGGGTAAGGGTAAGGGTAAGGGTAAGGGTAAGGGTAAGCTTAAGGGTAAAAGCAAGGGTAAGGGTAAGGCTAAGGGTAAGGGTAAGG
The DNA here is from genome assembly GCA_958510865.1 of Myrrha octodecimguttata. Taxonomy (NCBI): domain Eukaryota; kingdom Metazoa; phylum Arthropoda; class Insecta; order Coleoptera; family Coccinellidae; genus Myrrha; species Myrrha octodecimguttata. The sequence goes on along the minus strand of CAUEHS010000088.1, from coordinate 47,301 downwards.
GTAAGGGTAAGGGTAAGCTTAAGGGTAAAAGCAAGGGTAAGGGTAAGGGTAAGGGTAAGGGTAAGGGTAAGGGTAAGGGTAAAGGTGAGGGTAAGCCTAAGGGTAAAAGCAAGGGTAAGGGTAAGGGTAAGGGTAAGGGTAAGGGTAAGGGTAAGGGTAAGGGTAAGGGTAAGGGTAAGGGTAAGGGTAGGGGTAAGAGTAAGGGTAAGGGTAAGCTTAAGGGTAAAAGCAAGGGTAAGGGTAAGGGTAAGGGTAAGGGTAAGGGTAAGGGTAAGGGTAAGCTTAAGGGTAAAAGCAAGGGTAAGGGTAAGGGTAAGGGTAAGGGTAAGGGTAAGGGTAAGGGTAAGGGTAAGGGTAAGGGTAAGGGTAAGGGTAAGGGTAAGGGTAAGCTCAAGGGTAAAAGCAAGGGTAAGGGTAAGGGTAAGGGTAAGGGTAAGGGTAAGGGTAATGGTAAGGGTAAAGGTAAGGGTAAGCCTAAGGGTAAAAGCAAGGGTAAGGGTAAGGGTAAGGGTAAGGGTAATGGTAAGGGTAAGGGTAAGGGTAAGGGTAAGGGAAAGGGTAAGTGTAAGGGAAAGGGTAAGGGTAAGGGTAAGGGTAAAAGCAAGGGTAAGGGTAAGGGTAAGGGTAAGGGTAAGGGTAAGGGTAAGGGTAAGCTTAAGGGTAAGGGTAAGGGTGAGGGTAAGGGTAAGCTTAAGGGTAAAAGCAAGGGTAAGGGTAAGGGTAAGGGTAAGGGTAAGGGTAAGGGTAAGCTTAAGGGTAAAAGCAAGGGTAAGGGTAAGGGTAAGGGTAAGGGTAAGGGTAAGGGTAAGGGTAAGGGTAAGCTTAAGGGTAAGGGTAAGGGTAAGGGTAAGGGTAAGCTTAAGGGTAAAAGCAAGGGTAAGGGTAAGAGTAAGGGTAAGGGTAAGGGTAAGGGTAAGGGTAAGGGTAAGGGTGAGCTTAAGGGTAAAAGCAAGGGTAAGGGTAAGGGTAAGGGTAAGGGTAAGGGTAAGGGTAAGGGTAAGGGTAAGCTTAAGGGTAAAAGCAAGGGTAAGGGTAAGGGTAAGGGTAAGGGTAAGGGTAAGGGTAAGGGTAAGGGTAAGGGTAAAGGTAAGGGTAAGCCTAAGGGTAAAAGCAAGGGTAAGGGTAAGGGTAAGGGTAAGGGTAAGGGTAAGAGTAAGGGTAAGGGTAAGGGTAAGGGTAAGCTTAAGGGTAAAAGCAAGGGTAAGGGTAAGGGTAAGGGTAAGGGTAAGCCTAAGGGTAAAAGCAAGGGTAAGGGTAAGGGTAAGGGTAAGGGTAAGGGTAAGCTTAAGGGTAAAAGCAAGGGTAAGGGTAAGGGTAAGGGTAAGGGTAAGGGTAAAGGTAAGGGTAAGCCTAAGGGTAAAAGCAAGGGTAAGGGTAAGGGTAAGGGTAAGGGTAAGGGTAAGGGTAAGGGTAAGGGTAAGGGTAAGGGTAAGGGTAAGGGTAAGGGTAAGGGTAAGGGTAAGGGTAAGGGTAAGGGTAAGGGTAAGGGTAAGGGTAAGGGTAAGGGTAAGGGTAAGGGTAAGGGTAAGGGTAAGGGTAAGGGTAAGCTTAAGGGTAAAAGCAAGGGTAAGGGTAAGGGTAAGGGTAAGGGTAAGCCTAAGGGTAAAAGCAAGTCTAAGGGTAAGGGTAAGGGTAAGGGTAAGGGTAAGGGTAAGCTTAAGGGTAAAAGCAAGGGTAAGGGTAAGGGTAAGGGTAAGGGTAAGGGTAAGGGTAAGCTCAAGGGTAAAAGCAAGGGTAAGGGTAAGGGTAAGGGTAAGGGTAAAGGTAAGGGTAAGGGTAAAGGTGAGGGTAAGCCTAAGGGTAAAAGCAAGGGTAAGGGTAAGGGTAAGGGTAAGGGTAAGGGTAAGGGTAAGGGTAAGGGTAAGGGTAAGCTTAAGGGTAAAAGCAAGGGTAAGGGTAAGGGTAAGGGTAAGGGTAAGGGTAAGGGTAAGGGTAAGGGTAAGGGTAAGGGTAAGGGTAAGCTTAAGGGTAAGGGTAAGGGTAAGGGTAAGCTTAAGGGTAAAAGCAAGGGTAAGGGTAAGGGTAAGGGTAAGGGTAAGCTTAAGGGTAAAAGCAAGGGTAAGGGTAAGAGTAAGGGTAAGGGTAAGGGTAAGGGTAAGGGTAAGGGTAAGGGTGAGCTTAAGGGTAAAAGCAAGGGTAAGGGTAAGGGTAAGGGTAAGGGTAAGGGTAAGGGTAAGGGTAAGGGTAAGGGTAAGGGTAAGCTTAAGGGTAAAAGCAAGGGTAAGGGTAAGGGTAAGGGTAAGGGTAAGGGTAAGGGTAAGGGTAAGGGTAAGGGTAAGGGTAAGGGTAAAGGTAAGGGTAAGCCTAAGGGTAAAAGCAAGGGTAAGGGTAAGGGTCAGGGTAAGGGTAAGGGTAAGGGTAAGAGTAAGGGTAAGGGTAAGGGTAAGGGTAAGCTTAAGGGTAAAAGCAAGGGTAAGGGTAAGGGTAAGGGTAAGGGTAAGCCTAAGGGTAAAAGCAAGGGTAAGGGTAAGGGTAAGGGTAAGGGTAAGGGTAAGGGTAAGCTTAAGGGTAAAAGCAAGGGTAAGGGTAAGGGTAAGGGTAAGGGTAAGGGTAAGGGTAAGGGTAAGCTTAAGGGTAAAAGCAAGGGTGAGGGTAAGGGTAAGGGTAAGGGTAAGGGTAAGGGTAAGGGTAAGGGTAAGGGTAAGGGTAAGGGTAAGGGTAAGGGTAAGCTTAAGGGTAAAAGCAAGGGTAAGGGTAAGGGTAAGGGTAAGGGTAAGGGTAACCCTTACCTTTACCCTTACCCTTACCCTTACCCTTACCCTTGCTTTTACCCTTAAGCTTACCCTTACCCTTACCCTTACCCTTAAGCTTACCCTTACCCTTACCCTTACCCTTACCCTTACCCTTACCCTTACCCTTACCCTTACCCTTACCCTTACCCTTACCCTTACCCTTACCCTTACCCTTACCCTTGCTTTTACCCTTTAGCTTACCCTTACCCTTACCCTTACCCTTACCCTTACCCTTGCTTTTACCCTTAAGCTTACCCTTACTCTTACCCTTACCCTTAAGCTTACCCTTACCCTTACCCTTACCCTTACCCTTACCCTTACCCTTACCCTTACCCTTACCCTTACCCTTACCCTTGCTTTTACCCTTAAGCTTACCCTTACCCTTACCCTTACCCTTACCCTTAAGCTTACCCTTACCCTTACCCTTACCCTTACCCTTACCCTTAACCTTACCCTTGCTTTTACCCTTAAGCTTACCCTTACCCTTACCCTTACCCTTACCCTTAAGCTTACCCTTACCCTTACCCTTACCCTTACCCTTACCCTTACCCTTGCTTTTACCCTTAAGCTTACCCTTACCCTTACCCTTACCCTTACCCTTACCCTTAAGCTTACCCTTACCCTTACCCTAACCCTTACCCTTACCCTTACCCTTACCCTTACCCTTACCCTTGCTTTTACCCTTAAGCTTACCCTTACCCTTACCCTAAGTAAGGGTAAGGGTAAGGGTAAGGGTAAGGGTAAGGGTAAGGGTAAGGGTAAGGGTAAGCTTAAGGGTAAAAGCAAGGGTAAGGGTAAGGGTAAGGGTAAGGGTAAGGGTAAGGGTAAGGGTAAGGGTAAGCTTAAGGGTAAAAGCAAGGGTAAGGGTAAGGGTAAGGGTAAGGGTAAGGGTAAGGGTAAGGGTAAGGGTAAGGGTAAGGGTAAGGGTAAGGGTAAGGGTAAGGGTAAGGGTAAGGGTAAGGGTAAGGGTAAGGGTAAGGGTAAGCTTAAGGGTAAAAGCAAGGGTAAGGGTAAGGCTAAGGGTAAGGGTAAGGGTAAGGGTAAGGGTAAGCTTAAGGGTAAAAGCAAGGGTAAGGGTAAGGGTAAGGGTAAGGGTAAGGGTAAGGGTAAGGGTAAAGGTGAGGGTAAGCCTAAGGGTAAAAGCAAGGGTAAGGGTAAGGGTAAGGGTAAGGGTAAGGGTAAGGGTAAGGGTAAGGGTAAGGGTAGGGGTAAGAGTAAGGGTAAGGGTAAGCTTAAGGGTAAAAGCAAGGGTAAGGGTAAGGGTAAGGGTAAGGGTAAGGGTAAGGGTAAGCTTAAGGGTAAAAGCAAGGGTAAGGGTAAGGGTAAGGGTAAGGGTAAGGGTAAGGGTAAGGGTAAGGGTAAGGGTAAGGGTAAGGGTAAGGGTAAGGGTAAGGGTAAGGGTAAGCTTAAGGGTAAAAGCAAGGGTAAGGGTAAGGGTAAGGGTAAGGGTAAGGGTAAGGGTAATGGTAAGGGTAAAGGTAAGGGTAAGCCTAAGGGTAAAAGCAAGGGTAAGGGTAAGGGTAAGGGTAAGGGTAAGGGTAAGGGTAAGGGTAAGGGTAAGGGTAAGGGTAAGGGTAAGGGTAAGCTTAAAGGTAAAAGCAAGGGTAAGGGTAAGGGTAAGGGTAAGGGTAAGGGTAAGGGTAAGGGTAAGCTTAAGGGTAAGGGTAAGGGTAAGGGTAAGGGTAAGCTTAAGGGTAAAAGCAAGGGTAAGGGTAAGGGTAAGGGTAAGGGTAAGGGTAAGGGTAAGCTTAAGGGTAAAAGCAAGGGTAAGGGTAAGGGTAAGGGTAAGGGTAAGGGTAAGGGTAAGGGTAAGGGTAAGGGTAAGCTTAAGGGTAAGGGTAGGGGTAAGGGTAAGGGTAAGCTTAAGGGTAAAAGCAAGGGTAAGGGTAAGAGTAAGGGTAAGGGTAAGGGTAAGGGTAAGGGTAAGGGTAAGGGTGAGCTTAAGGGTAAAAGCAAGGGTAAGGGTAAGGGTAAGGGTAAGGGTAAGGGTAAGGGTAAGGGTAAGGGTAAGGGTAAGCTTAAGGGTAAAAGCAAGGGTAAGGGTAAGGGTAAGGGTAAGGGTAAGGGTAAGGGTAAGGGTAAGGGTAAGGGTAAGGGTAAGGGTAAGGGTAAAGGTAAGGGTAAGCCTAAGGGTAAAAGCAAGGGTAAGGGTAAGGGTAAGGGTAAGGGTAAGGGTAAGAGTAAGGGTAAGGGTAAGGGTAAGGGTAAGCTTAAGGGTAAAAGCAAGGGTAAGGGTAAGGGTAAGGGTAAGGGTAAGCCTAAGGGTAAAAGCAAGGGTAAGGGTAAGGGTAAGGGTAAGGGTAAGGGTAAGCTTAAGGGTAAAAGCAAGGGTAAGGGTAAGGATAAGGGTAAGGGTAAGGGTAAGGGTAAGCTTAAGGGTAAAAGCAAGGGTGAGGGTAAGGGTAAGGGTAAGGGTAAGGGTAAGGGTAAGGGTAAGGGTAAGGGTAAGGGTAAGCTTAAGGGTAAAAGCAAGGGTAAGGGTAAGGGTAAGGGTAAGGGTAAGGGTAAGGGTAAGGGTAAGGGTAAGGGTAAGGGTAAGGGTAAGGGTAAGGGTAAGGGTAAGGGTAAGGGTAAGCTTAAGGGTAAAAGCAAGGGTAAGGGTAAGGGTAAGGGTAAGGGTAAGGGTAAAGGTAAGGGTAAGCCTAAGGGTAAAAGCAAGGGTAAGGGTAAGGGTAAGGGTAAGGGTAAGGGTAAGGGTAAGGGTAAGGGTAAGGGTAAGGGTAAGGGTAAGGGTAAGGGTAAGGGTAAGGGTAAGGGTAAGGGTAAGGGTAAGGGTAAGGGTAAGAGTAAGGGTAAGGGTAAGGGTAAGGGTAAGGGTAAGGGTAAGCTTAAGGGTAAAAGCAAGGGTAAGGGTAAGGGTAAGGGTAAGGGTAAGCCTAAGGGTAAAAGCAAGGGTAAGGGTAAGGGTAAGGGTAAGGGTAAGCTTAAGGGTAAAAGCAAGGGTAAGGGTAAGGGTAAGGGTAAGGGTAAGGGTAAGGGTAAGCTCAAGGGTAAAAGCAAGGGTAAGGGTAAGGGTAAGGGTAAGGGTAAAGGTAAGGGTAAGGGTAAAGGTAAGGGTAAGCCTAAGGGTAAAAGCAAGGGTAAGGGTAAGGGTAAGGGTAAGGGTAAGGGTAAGGGTAAGGGTAAGGGTAAGGGTAAGGGTAAGGGTAAGGGTAAGGGTAAGCTTAAGGGTAAAAGCAAGGGTAAGGGTAAGGGTAAGGGTAAGGGTAAGGGTAAGGGTAAGGGTAAGGGTAAGGGTAAGGGTAAGGGTAAGCTTAAGGGTAAGGGTAAGGGTAAGGGTAAGCTTAAGGGTAAAAGCAAGGGTAAGGGTAAGGGTAAGGGTAAGGGTAAGCTTAAGGGTAAAAGCAAGGGTAAGGGTAAGAGTAAGGGTAAGGGTAAGGGTAAGGGTAAGGGTAAGGGTAAGGGTGAGCTTAAGGGTAAAAGCAAGGGTAAGGGTAAGGGTAAGGGTAAGGGTAAGGGTAAGGGTAAGGGTAAGGGTAAGGGTAAGGGTAAGGGTAAGGGTAAGGGTAAGCTTAAGGGTAAAAGCAAGGGTAAGGGTAAGGGTAAGGGTAAGGGTAAGGGTAAGGGTAAGCGTAAGGGTAAGGGTAAGGGTAAGGGTAAAGGTAAGGGTAAGCCTAAGGGTAAAAGCAAGGGTAAGGGTAAGGGTAAGGGTAAGGGTAAGGGTAAGAGTAAGGGTAAGGGTAAGGGTAAGGGTAAGCTTAAGGGTAAAAGCAAGGGTAAGGGTAAGGGTAAGGGTAAGGGTAAGCCTAAGGGTAAAAGCAAGGGTAAGGGTAAGGGTAAGGGTAAGGGTAAGGGTAAGGGTAAGCTTAAGGGTAAAAGCAAGGGTAAGGGTAAGGGTAAGGGTAAGGGTAAGGGTAAGGGTAAGCTTAAGGGTAAAAGCAAGGGTGAGGGTAAGGGTAAGGGTAAGGGTAAGGGTAAGGGTAAGGGTAAGGGTAAGGGTAAGGGTAAGGGTAAGCTTAAGGGTAAAAGCAAGGGTAAGGGTAAGGGTAAGGGTAAGGGTAAGGGTAAGGGTAAGGGTAAGGGTAAGGGTAAGGGTAAGGGTAAGGGTAAGGGTAAGGGTAAGGGTAAGGGTAAGGGTAAGGGTGAGCTTAAGGGTAAAAGCAAGGGTAAGGGTAAGGGTAAGGGTAAGGGTAAGGGTAAAGGTAAGGGTAAGCCTAAGGGTAAAAGCAAGGGTAAGGGTAAGGGTAAGGGTAAGGGTAAGGGTAAGGGTAAGGGTAAGGGTAAGGGTAAGGGTAAGGGTAAGGGTAAGGGTAAGGGTAAGGGTAAGGGTAAGGGTAAGGGTAAGGGTAAGGGTAAGGGTAAGGGTAAGGGTAAGGGTAAGGGTAAGGGTAAGGGTAAGGGTAAGCTTAAGGGTAAAAGCAAGGGTAAGGGTAAGGGTAAGGGTAAGGGTAAGCCTAAGGGTAAAAGCAAGGGTAAGGGTAAGGGTAAGGGTAACGGTAAGGGTAAGCTTAAGGGTAAAAGCAAGGGTAAGGGTAAGGGTAAGGGTAAGGGTAAGGGTAAGGGTAAGCTCAAGGGTAAAAGCAAGGGTAAGGGTAAGGGTAAGGGTAAGGGTAAAGGTAAGGGTAAGGGTAAAGGTAAGGGTAAGCCTAAGGGTAAAAGCAAGGGTAAGGGTAAGGGTAAGGGTAAGGGTAAGGGTAAGGGTAAGGGTAAGGGTAAGGGTAAGGGTAAGCTTAAGGATAAAAGCAAGGGTAAGGGTAAGGGTAAGGGTAAGGGTAAGGGTAAGGGTAAGGGTAAGGGTAAGGGTAAGTTCAAGGGTAAGGGTAAGGGTAAGGGTAAGCTTAAGGGTAAAAGCAAGGGTAAGGGTAAGGGTAAGGGTAAGGGTAAGCTTAAGGGTAAAAGCAAGGGTAAGGGTAAGGGTAAGGGTAAGGGTTAGGGTAAGGGTAAGGGTAAGGGTAAGGGTAAGGGTAAGCTTAAGGGTAAGGGTAAGGGTAAGAGTAAGGGTAAGCTTAAGGGTAAGAGCAAGGGTAAGGGTAAGGGTAAGGGTAAGGGTAAGGGTAAGCTTAAGGGTAAGGGTAAGGGTAAGGGTAAGGGTAAGCTTAAGGGTAAAAGCAAGGGTAAGGTTAAGGGTAAGGGTAAGGGTAAGGGTAATGGTAAGGGTAAGGGTAAGCTTAAGGGTAAGGGTAAGGGTAAGGGTAAGGGTAAGCTTAAGGGTAAAAGCAAGGGTAAGGGTAAGGGTAAGGGTAAGGGTAAGGGTAAGGGTAAGGGTAAGGGTAAGGGTAAGGGTAAGGGTAAGGGTAAGGGTAAGGGTAAGGGTAAGCTTAAGGGTAAGGGTAAGGGTAAGGGTAAGTTTAAGGGTAAAAGCAAGGGTAAGGGTAAGGGTAAGGGTAAGGGTAAGGGTAAGCTTAAGGGTAAAAGCAAGGGTAAGGGTAAGGGTAAGGGTAAGGGTAAGGGTAAGGGTAAGGGTAAGGGTAAGGGTAAGGTTAAGGGTAAGCTTAAGGGTAAGGGTAAGGGTAAGGGTAAGCTTAAGGGTAAAAGCAAGGGTGAGGGTAAGGGTAAGGGTAAGGGTAAGGGTAAAGGTAAGGGTAAGCCTAAGGGTAAAAGCAAGGGTAAGGGTAAGGGTAAGGGTAAGGGTAAGGGTAAGGGTAAGGGTAAGGGTAAGGGTAAGGGTAAGTGTAAGGGTAAGCTTAAGGGTAAAAGCAAGGGTAAGGGTAAGGGTAAGGGTAAGGGTAAGGGTAAGGGTAAGGGTAAGGTTAAGGGTAAGGGTAAGGGTAAGCTTAAGGGTAAAAGCAAGGGTAAGGGTAAGGGTAAGGGTAAGGGTATAGGTAAGGGTAAGGGTAAGGGTAAGGGTAAGGGTAAGGGTAAGCTTAAGGGTAAAAGCAAGGGTAAGGGTAAGGGTAAGGGTAAGGGTAAGGGTTAGGGTAAGGGTAAAGGTAAGGGTAAGCCTAAGGGTAAAAGCAAGGGTAAGGGTAAGGGTAAGGGTAAGGGTAAGGGTAAGGGTAAGGGTAAGGGTAAGGGTAAGAGTAAGGGTAAGGGTAAGGGTAAGCTTAAGGGTAAAAGCAAGGGTAAGGGTAAGGGTAAGGGTAAGGGTAAGCCTAAGGGTAAAAGCAAGGGTAAGGGTAAGGTTAAGGGTAAGGGTAAGGGTAAGCTTAAGGGTAAAAGCAAGGGTAAGGGTAAGGGTAAGGGTAAGGGTAAGGGTAAGCTTAAGGGTAAAAGCAAGGGTAAGGGTAAGGGTGAGGGTAAGGGTAAGGGTAAGGGTAAGGGTAAGGGTAAGGGTAAAGGTAAGGGTAAGCCTAAGAGTAAAAGCAAGGGTAAGGGTAAGGGTAAGGGTAAGGGTAAGCTTAAGGGTAAAAGCAAGGGTAAGGGTAAGGGTAAGGGTAAGGGTAAGGGTAAGGGTAAGGGTAAGGGTAAGGGTAAGGGTAAGGGTAAGGGTAAGGGTAAGCTTAAGGGTAAAAGCAAGGGTAAGGGTAAGGGTAAGGGTAAGGGTAAGGGTAAAGGTAAGGGTAAGCCTAAGGGTAAAAGCAAGGGTAAGGGTAAGGGTAAGGGTAAGGGTAAGGGTAAGGGTAAGGGTAAGGGTAAGGGTAAGGGTAAGGGTAAGGGTAAGGGTAAGGGTAAGGGTAAGGGTAAGGGTAAGGGTAAGGGTAAGGGTAAGGGTAAGGGTAAGGGTAAGCTTAAGGGTAAAAGCAAGGGTAAGGGTAAGGGTAAGGGTAAGGGTAAGCCTAAGGGTAAAAGCAAGGGTAAGGGTAAGGGTAAGGGTAAGGGTGAGGGTAAGCTTAAGGGTAAAAGCAAGGGTAAGGGTAAGGGTAAGGGTAAGGGTAAGGGTAAGGGTAAGCTCAAGGGTAAAAGCAAGGGTAAGGGTAAGGGTAAGGGTAAGGGTAAAGGTAAGGGTAAGGGTAAAGGTAAGGGTAAGCCTAAGGGTAAAAGCAAGGGTAAGGGTAAGGGTAAGGGTAAGGGTAAGGGTAAGGGTAAGGGTAAGGGTAAGCTTAAGGGTAAAAGCAAGGGTAAGGGTAAGGGTAAGGGTAAGGGTAAGGGTAAGGGTAAGGGTAAGGGTAAGGGTAAGGGTAAGGGTAAGCTTAAGGGTAAGGGTAAGGGTAAGGGTAAGCTTAAGGGTAAAAGCAAGGGTAAGGGTAAGGGTAAGGGTAAGGGTAAGCTTAAGGGTAAAAGCAAGGGTAAGGGTAAGGGTAAGGGTAAGGGTAAGGGTAAGGGTAAGGGTAAGGGTAAGGGTAAGGGTAAGGGTAAGCTTAAGGGTAAGGGTAAGGGTAAGGGTAAGGGTAAGCTTAAGGGTAAAAGCAAGGGTAAGGGTAAGGGTAAGGGTAAGGGTAAGGGTAAGCTTAAGGGTAAGGGTAAGGGTAAAGGTAAGGGTAAGCTTAAGGGTAAAAGCAAGGGTAAGGTTAAGGGTAAGGGTAAGGGTAAGGGTAAGGGTAAGGGTAAGCTTAAGGGTAAGGGTAAGGGTAAGGGTAAGGGTAAGCTTAAGGGTAAAAGCAAGGGTAAGGGTAAGGGTAAGGGTAAGGGTAAGGGTAAGGGTAAGGGTAAGGGTAAGGGTAAGGGTAAGGGTAAGGGTAAGGGTAAGGGTAAGGGTAAGCTTAAGGGTAAGGGTAAGGGTAAGGGTAAGCTTAAGGGTAAAAGCAAGGGTAAGGGTAAGGGTAAGGGTAAGGGTAAGGGTAAGGGTAAGCTTAAGGGTAAAAGCAAGGGTAAGGGTAAGGGTAAGGGTAAGGGTAAGGGTAAGGGTAAGGGTAAGGGTAAGGGTAAGGGTAAGGGTAAGCTTAAGGGTAAGGGTAAGGGTAAGGGTAAGCTTAAGGGTAAAAGCAAGGGTAAGGGTAAGGGTAAGGGTAAGGGTAAGGGTAAAGGTAAGGGTAAGCCTAAGGGTAAAAGCAAGGGTAAGGGTAAGGGTAAGGGTAAGGGTAAGGGTAAGGGTAAGGGTAAGGGTAAGGGTAAGGGTAAGGGTAAGGGTAAGGGTAAGCTTAAGGGTAAAAGCAAGGGTAAGGGTAAGGGTAAGGGTAAGGGTCAGGGTAAGGGTAAGGGTGAGGTTAAGGGTAAGGGTAAGGGTAAGCTTAAGGGTAAAAGCAAGGGTAAGGGTAAGGGTAAGGGTAAGGGTAAGGGTAAGGGTAAGGGTAAGGGTAAGGGTAAGGGTAAGGGTAAGCTTAAGGGTAAAAGCAAGGGTAAGGGTAAGGGTTAGGGTAAGGGTAAGGGTTAGGGTAAGGGTAAAGGTAAGGGTAAGCCTAAGGGTAAAAGCAAGGGTAAGGGTAAGGGTAAGGGTAAGGGTAAGGGTAAGGGTAAGGGTAAGGGTAAGGGTAAGGGTAAGGGTAAGGGTAAGGGTAAGGGTAAGAGTAAGGGTAAGGGTAAGGGTAAGCTTAAGGGTAAAAGCAAGGGTAAGGGTAAGGGTAAGGGTAAGGGTAAGCCTAAGGGTAAAAGCAAGGGTAAGGGTAAGGTTAAGGGTAAGGGTAAGGGTAAGCTTAAGGGTAAAAGCAAGGGTAAGGGTAAGGGTAAGGGTAAGGGTAAGGGTAAGCTTAAGGGTAAAAGCAAGGGTAAGGGTAAGGGTGAGGGTAAGGGTAAGGGTAAGGGTAAGGGTAAAGGTAAGGGTAAGCCTAAGAGTAAAAGCAAGGGTAAGGGTAAGGGTAAGGGTAAGGGTAAGGGTAAGGGTAAGGGTAAGGGTAAGGGTAAGCTTAAGGGTAAAAGCAAGGGTAAGGGTAAGGGTAAGGGTAAGGGTAAGGGTAAGGGTAAGGGTAAGGGTAAGGGTAAGGGTAAGGGTAAGGGTAAGCTTAAGGGTAAAAGCAAGGGTAAGGGTTAGGGTAAGGGTAAGGGTAAGGGTAAGGGTAAGGGTAAGGGTAAGGGTAAGCTTAAGGGTAAAAGCAAGGGTAAGGGTAAGGGTAAGGGTAAGGGTAAGGGTAAGGGTAAGGGTAAAGGTAAGGGTAAGCCTAAGAGTAAAAGCAAGGGTAAGGGTAAGGGTAAGGGTAAGGGTAAGGGTAAGGGTAAGGGTAAGGGTAAGGGTATGGGTAAGGGTAAGGGTAAGGGTAAGGGTAAGGGTAAGGGTAAGGGTAAGGGTAAGGGTAAGGGTAAGGGTAAGCTTAAGGGTATAAGCAAGGGTAAGGGTAAGGGTAAGGGTGAGGATAAGGGTAAGGGTAAGGGTAAGGGTAAGGGTAAGCTTAAGGGTAAAAGCAAGGGTAAGGGTAAGGGTAAGGGTAAGGGTAAGGGTAAGGGTAAGGGTAAGCTTAAGGGTAAAAGCAAGGGTAAGGGTAAGGGTAAGGGTAAGGGTAAGGGTAAGGGTAAGGGTAAAGGTAAGGGTAAGGGTAAGGGTAAGGGTAAGGGTAAGGGTAAGGGTAAGGGTAAAGGTAAGGTTAAGCCTAAGGGTAAAAGCAAGGGTAAGGGTAAGTGTAAGGGTAAGGGTAAGGGTAAGGGTAAGGGTAAGGGTAAGGGTAAGGGTAAGGGTAAGGGTAAGGGTAAGGGTAAAGGTAAGGTTAAGCCTAAGGGTAAAAGCAAGGGTAAGGGTAAGGGTAAGGGTAAGGGTAAGGGTAAGGGTAAGGGTAAGGGTAAGGGTAAGGGTAAGGGTAAGGGTAAGGGTAAGGGTAAGGGTAAGGGTGAGGGTAAGGGTAAGGGTAAGGGTAAGGGTAAGGGTAAGCTTAAGGGTAAAAGCAAGGGTAAGGGTAAGGGTAAGGGTAAGGGTAAGCCTAAGGGTAAAAGCAAGGGTAAGGGTAAGGGTAAGGGTAAGGGTAAGGGTAAGCTTAAGGGTAAAAGCAAGGGTAAGGGTAAGGGTAAGGGTAAGGGTAAGGGTAAGGGTAAGGGTAAGCTTAAGGGTAAAAGCAAGGGTAAGGGTAAGGGTAAGGGTAAGGGTAAGGGTAAGGGTAAGGGTAAGGGTAAGGGTAAGGGTAAGGGTAAGGGTAAGGGTAAAGGTAAGGGTAAGCCTAAGGGTCAAAGCAAGGGTAAGGGTAAGGGTAAGAGTAAGGGTAAGGGTAAGGGTAAGGGTAAGGGTAAGGGTAAGGGTAAGCTTAAGGGTAAAAGCAAGGGTAAGGGTAAGGGTAAGGGTAAGGGTAAGGGTAAGGGTAAGGGTAAGGGTAAGCTTAAGGGTAAGGGTAAGGGTAAGGGTAAGGGTAAGCCTAAGGGTAAAAGCAAGGGTAAGTGTAAGGGTAAGGGTAAGGGTAAGGGTAAGCTTAAGGGTAAAAGCAAGGGTAAGGGTAAGGGTAAGGGTAAGGGTAAGGGTAAGGGTAAGGGTAAGCTTAAGGGTAAAAGCAAGGGTAAGGGTAAGGGTAAGGGTAAGGGTAAGGGTAAGGGTAAGGGTAAGGGTAAGGGTAAGGCTAAAAGTAAGGGTAAGCCTAAGGGTAAAGGGTAAGGGTAAGGGTAAGGGTAAGGGTAAGGGTAAGGGTAAGGGTAAGGGTAAAGGTAAGGGTAAGGGTAAGCTTAAGGTAAAAGCAAGGGTAAGGGTAAGGGTAAGGGTAAGGGTAAGGGTAAGAGTAAGGGTAAGGGTAAGGGTAAGCTAAAGGGTAAAAGCAAGGGTAAGGGTAAGGGTAAGGGTAAGGGTAAGGGTAAGGGTAAGGGTAAGGGTAAGGGTAAGGGTAAGGGTAAGGGTAAGGGTAAGGGTAAGGGTAAGGGTAAGGGTAAGCTTAAGGGTAAAAGCAAGGGTAAGGGTAAGGGTAAGGGTAAGGGTAAGGGTAAGGGTAAGGGTAAGGGTAAAGGTAAGGGTAAGCCTAAGAGTAAAAGCAAGGGTAAGGGTAAGGGTAAGGGTAAGGGTAAGGGTAAGGGTAAGGGTAAGGGTAAGGGTAAGGTTAAGGGTAAGGGTTAGGGTAAGGGTAAGGGTAAGGGTAAGGGTAAGCTTAAGGGTAAAAGCAAGGGTAAGGGTAAGGGTAAGGGTAAGGGTAAGGGTAAGGGTAAGGGTAAGCTTAAGGGTAAGGGTAAGGGTAAGGGTAAGGGTAAGCTTAAGGGTAAAAGCAAGGGTAAGGGTAAGGGTAAGGGTAAGGGTAAGGGTAAGCTTAAGGGTAAAAGCAAGGGTAAGGGTAAGGGTAAAGGTAAGGGTAAGGGTTAGGGTAAGGGTAAGCTTAAGGGTAAGGGTGAGGGTAAGGGTAAGGGTAAGCTTAAGGGTAAAAGCAAGGGTAAGGGTCAGGGTAAGGGTAAGTGTAAGGGTAAGGGTGAAGGTAAGGGTATGGGTGAGCTTAAGGGTAAAAGCAAGGGTAAGGGTAAGGTTAAGGGTAAGGGTAAGGGTAAGGGTAAGGGTAAGGGTTAGCTTAAGGGTAAAAGCAAGGGCAAGGGTAAGGTTAAGGGTAAGGGTAAGGGTAAGGGTAAGGGTAAGGGTTAGCTTAAGGGTAAAAGCAAGGGTAAGGGTAAGGGTAAGGGTAAGGGTAAGGGTAAGGGTAAGGGTAAGGGTAAGGGTAAGGGTAAGGGTAGGGGTAAAAGCAAGGGTAAGGGTAAGGGTAAGGGTAAGGGTAAGGGTAAGCTTAAGGGTAAAAGCAAGGGTAAGGGTAAGGGTAAGGGTAAGGGTAAGGGTAAGGGTAAGGGTAAGCTCAAGGGTAAGGGTAAGGGTGAGGGTAAGGGTAAGGGTAAGGGTAAGGGTAAAGGAAAGGGTAAGCTTAAGAGTAAAAGCAAGGGTAAGGGTAAGGGTAAGGGTAAGGGTAAGCTTAAGGGTAAAAGCAAGGGTAAGGGTAAGGGTAAGGGTAAGGGTAAGGGTAAGGGTAAGGGTAAGGGTAAGGGTAAGGGTAAGGGTAAGCTTAAGGGTAAAAGCAAGGGTAAGGGTAAGGGTAAGGGTAAGGGTAAGGGTAAAGGTAAGGGTAAGCCTAAGGGTAAAAGCAAGGGTAAGGGTAAGGGTAAGGGTAAGGGTAAGGGTAAGGGTAAGGGTAAGGGTAAGGGTAAGGGTAAGGGTAAGGGTAAGGGTAAGGGTAAGGGTAAGGGTAAGGGTAAGGGTAAGGGTAAGGGTAAGGGTAAGGGTAAGGGTAAGGGTAAGCTTAAGGGTAAAAGCAAGGGTAAGGGTAAGGGTAAGGGTAAGGGTAAGCCTAAGGGTAAAAGCAAGGGTAAGGGTAAGGGTAAGGGTAAGGGTGAGGGTAAGCTTAAGGGTAAAAGCAAGGGTAAGGGTAAGGGTAAGGGTAAGGGTAAGGGTAAGGGTAAGCTCAAGGGTAAAAGCAAGGGTAAGGGTAAGGGTAAGGGTAAGGGTAAAGGTAAGGGTAAGGGTAAAGGTAAGGGTAAGCCTAAGGGTAAAAGCAAGGGTAAGGGTAAGGGTAAGGGTAAGGGTAAGGGTAAGCTTAAGGGTAAAAGCAAGGGTAAGGGTAAGGGTAAGGGTAAGGGTAAGGGTAAGGGTAAGGGTAAGGGTAAGGGTAAGGGTAAGCTTAAGGGTAAGGGTAAGGGTAAGGGTAAGCTTAAGGGTAAAAGCAAGGGTAAGGGTAAGGGTAAGGGTAAGGGTAAGCTTAAGGGTAAAAGCAAGGGTAAGGGTAAGGGTAAGGGTAAGGGTAAGGGTAAGGGTAAGGGTAAGGGTAAGGGTAAGGGTAAGGGTAAGCTTAAGGGTAAGGGTAAGGGTAAGGGTAAGGGTAAGCTTAAGGGTAAAAGCAAGGGTAAGGGTAAGGGTAAGGGTAAGGGTAAGGGTAAGCTTAAGGGTAAGGGTAAGGGTAAAGGTAAGGGTAAGCTTAAGGGTAAAAGCAAGGGTAAGGTTAAGGGTAAGGGTAAGGGTAAGGGTAAGGGTAAGGGTAAGGGTAAGGGTAAGGGTAAGCTTAAGGGTAAGGGTAAGGGTAAGGGTAAGGGTAAGCTTAAGGGTAAAAGCAAGGGTAAGGGTAAGGGTAAGGGTAAGGGTAAGGGTAAGGGTAAGGGTAAGGGTAAGGGTAAGGGTAAGGGTAAGGGTAAGGGTAAGGGTAAGCTTAAGGGTAAGGGTAAGGGTAAGGGTAAGCTTAAGGGTAAAAGCAAGGGTAAGGGTAAGGGTAAGGGTAAGGGTAAGGGTAAGCTTAAGGGTAAAAGCAAGGGTAAGGGTAAGGGTAAGGGTAAGGGTAAGGGTAAGGGTAAGGGTAAGGGTAAGGGTAAGGGTAAGGGTAAGGGTAAGGGTAAGGGTAAGGGTAAGGGTAAGGGTAAGGGTAAGCTTAAGGGTAAGGGTAAGGGTAAGGGTAAGCTTAAGGGTAAAAGCAAGGGTAAGGGTAAGGGTAAGGGTAAGGGTAAGGGTAAGGGTAAAGGTAAGGGTAAGCCTAAGGGTAAAAGTAAGGGTAAGGGTAAGGGTAAGGGTAAGGGTAAGGGTAAGGGTAAGGGTAAGGGTAAGGGTAAGGGTAAGGGTAAGGGTAAGGGTAAGCTTAAGGGTAAAAGCAAGGGTAAGGGTAAGGGTAAGGGTAAGGGTCAGGGTAAGGGTAAGGGTGAGGTTAAGGGTAAGGGTAAGGGTAAGCTTAAGGGTAAAAGCAAGGGTAAGGGTAAGGGTAAGGGTAAGGGTAAGGGTAAGGGTAAGGGTAAGGGTAAGGGTAAGGGTAAGGGTAAGGGTAAGGGTAAGCTTAAGGGTAAAAGCAAGGGTGAGGGTAAGGGTTAGGGTAAGGGTAAGGGTTAGGGTAAGGGTAAAGGTAAGGGTAAGCCTAAGGGTAAAAGCAAGGGTAAGGGTAAGGGTAAGGGTAAGGGTAAGGGTAAGGGTAAGGGTAAGGGTAAGGGTAAGGGTAAGGGTAAGGGTAAGAGTAAGGGTAAGGGTAAGGGTAAGCTTAAGGGTAAAAGCAAGGGTGAGGGTAAGGGTAAGGGTAAGGGTAAGCCTAAGGGTAAAAGCAAGGGTAAGGGTAAGGTTAAGGGTAAGGGTAAGGGTAAGCTTAAGGGTAAAAGCAAGGGTAAGGGTAAGGGTAAGGGTAAGGGTAAGGGTAAGCTTAAGGGTAAAAGCAAGGGTAAGGGTAAGGGTGAGGGTAAGGGTAAGGGTAAGGGTAAGGGTAAAGGTAAGGGTAAGCCTAAGAGTAAAAGCAAGGGTAAGGGTAAGGGTAAGGGTAAGGGTAAGGGTAAGGGTAAGCTTAAGGGTAAAAGCAAGGGTAAGGATAAGGGTAAGGGTAAGGGTAAGGGTAAGGGTAAGGGTAAGGGTAAGGGTAAGGGTAAGCTTAAGGGTAAAAGCAAGGGTAAGGGTAAGGGTAAGGGTAAGGGTAAGGGTAAGGGTAAGGGTAAGGGTAAGGGTAAGCTTAAGGGTAAAAGCAAGGGTAAGGGTTAGGGTAAGGGTAAGGGTAAGGGTAAGGGTAAGGGTAAGGGTAAGGGTAAGCTTAAGGGTAAAAGCAAGGGTAAGGGTAAGGGTAAGGGTAAGGGTAAGGGTAAGGGTAAGGGTAAAGGTAAGGGTAAGCCTAAGAGTAAAAGCAAGGGTAAGGGTAAGGGTAAGGGTAAGGGTAAGGGTAAGGGTAAGGGTAAGGGTAAGGGTAAGGGTAAGGGTAAGGGTAAGGGTAAGGGTAAGGGTAAGGGTAAGGGTTAGGGTAAGCTTAAGGGTATAAGCAAGGGTAAGGGTAAGGGTAAGGGTGAGGGTAAGGGTAAGGGTAAGGGTAAGGGTAAGCTTAAGGGTAAAAGCAAGGGTAAGGGTAAGGGTAAGGGTAAGGGTAAGGGTAAGGGTAAGGGTAAGCTTAAGGGTAAAAGCAAGGGTAAGGGTAAGGGTAAGGGTAAGGGTAAGGGTAAGGGTAAGGGTAAGGGTAAGGGTAAGGGTAAGGGTAAGGGTAAGGGTAAGGGTAAAGGTAAGGTTAAGCCTAAGGGTAAAAGCAAGGGTAAGGGTAAGGGTAAGGGTAAGGGTAAGGGTAAGGGTAAGGGTAAGGGTAAGGGTAAGGGTAAGGGTAAGGGTAAGGGTAAGGGTAAGGGTAAGGGTAAGGGTAAGGGTAAGGGTAAGGGTAAGGGTAAGGGTAAGTGTAAGGGTAAGGGTAAGGGTAAGGGTAAGGGTAAGGGTAAGGGTAAGGGTAAGGGTAAGCTTAAGGGTAAAAGCAAGGGTAAGGATAAGGGTAAGGGTAAGGGTAAGCCTAAGGGTAAAAGCAAGGGTAAGGGTAAGGGTAAGGGTAAGGGTAAGGGTAAGCTTAAGGGTAAAAGCAAGGGTAAGGGTAAGGGTAAGGGTAAGGGTAAGGGTAAGGGTAAGGGTAAGGGTAAGCTTAAGGGTAAAAGCAAGGGTAAGGGTAAGGGTAAGGGTAAGGGTAAGGGTAAGGGTAAGGGTAAGGGTAAGGGTAAAGGTAAGGGTAAGCCTAAGGGTCAAAGCAAGGGTAAGGGTAAGGGTAAGGGTAAGGGTAAGGGTAAGGGTAAGGGTAAGGGTAAGGGTAAGGGTAAGGGTAAGGGTAAGCTTAAGGGTAAAAGCAAGGGTAAGGGTAAGGGTAAGGGTAAGGGTAAGGGTAAGGGTAAGGGTAAGGGTAAGGGTAAGGGTGAGGGTAAGCTTAAGGGTAAGGGTAAGGGTAAGGGTAAGGGTAAGGGTAAGGGTAAGCCTAAGGGTAAAAGCAAGGGTAAGTGTAAGGGTAAGGGTAAGGGTAAGGGTAAGCTTAAGGGTAAAAGCAAGGGTAAGGGTAAGGGTAAGGGTAAGGGTAAGGGTAAGGGTAAGGGTAAGCTTAAGGGTAAAAGCAAGGGTAAGGGTAAGGGTAAGGGTAAGGGTAAGGGTAAGGGTAAGGCTAAAGGTAAGGGTAAGCCTAAGGGTAAAAGCAAGGGTAAGGGTAAGGGTAAGGGTAAGGGTAAGGGTAAGGGTAAGGGTAAGGGTAAGGGTAAGGGTAAGGGTAAAGGTAAGGGTAAGGGTAAGCTTAAGGGTAAAAGCAAGGGTAAGGGTAAGGGTAAGGGTAAGGGTAAGGGTAAGAGTAAGGGTAAGGGTAAGGGTAAGCTAAAGGGTAAAAGCAAGGGTAAGGGTAAGGGTAAGGGTTAGGGTAAGGGTAAGGGTAAGGGTAAGGGTAAGGGTAAGGGTAAGGGTAAGGGTAAGGGTAAGGGTAAGCTTAAGGGTAAAAGCAAGGGTAAGGGTAAGGGTAAGGGTAAGGGTAAGGGTAAGGGTAAGGGTAAAGGTAAGGGTAAGCCTAAGAGTAAAAGCAAGGGTAAGGGTAAGGGTAAGGGTAAGGGTAAGGGTAAGGGTAAGGGTAAGGGTAAGGGTAAGGGTAAGGGTAAGGTTAAGGGTAAGGGTTAGGGTAAGGGTAAGGGTAAGGGTAAGGGTAAGCTTAAGGGTAAAAGCAAGGGTAAGGGTAAGGGTAAGGGTAAGGGTAAGGGTAAGGGTAAGGGTAAGCTTAAGGGTAAGGGTAAGGGTAAGGGTAAGGGTAAGCTTAAGGGTAAAAGCAAGGGTAAGGGTAAGGGTAAGGGTAAGGGTAAGGGTAAGCTTAAGGGTAAAAGCAAGGGTAAGGGTAAGGGTAAGGGTAAGGGTAAGGGTAAGGGTAAGGGTAAGCTTAAGGGTAAGGGTGAGGGTAAGGGTAAGGGTAAGCTTAAGGGTAAAAGCAAGGGTAAGGGTCAGGGTAAGGGTAAGTGTAAGGGTAAGGGTAAGGGTAAGGGTATGGGTGAGCTTAAGGGTAAAAGCAAGGGTAAGGGTAAGGTTAAGGGTAAGGGAAAGGGTAAGGGTAAGGGTAAGGGTAAGGGTAAGGGTTAGCTTAAGGGTAAAAGCAAGGGCAAGGGTAAGGTTAAGGGTAAGGGTAAGGGTAAGGGTAAGGGTAAGGGTTAGCTTAAGGGTAAAAGCAAGGGTAAGGGTAAGGGTAAGGGTAAGGGTAAGGGTAAGGGTAAGGGTAAGGGTAAGGGTAAGGGTAAGGGTAAGGGTAAAAGCAAGGGTAAGGGTAAGGGTAAGGGTAAGGGTAAGCCTAAGGGTAAAAGCAAGGGTAAGGGTAAGGGTAAGGGTAAGGGTAAGTGTAAGCTTAAGGGTAAAAGCAAGGGTAAGGGTAAGGGTAAGGGTAAGGGTAAGGGTAAGGGTAAGCTTAAGGGTAAAAGCAAGGGTGAGGGTAAGGGTAAGGGTAAGGGTAAGGGTAAGGGTAAGGGTAAGGGTAAGGGTAAGGGTAAGGGTAAGGGTAAGCTTAAGGGTAAAAGCAAGGGTAAGGGTAAGGGTAAGGGTAAGGGTAAGGGTAAGCTTAAGGGTAAAAGCAAGGGAAAGGGTAAGGGTAAGGGTAAGGGTAAGGGTAAAGGTAAGGGTAAGCCTAAGGGTAAAAGCAAGGGTAAGGGTAAGGGTAAGGGTAAGGGTAAGGGTTAGGGTAAGGGTAAGGGTAAGGGTAAGGGTAAGGGTAAGGGTAAGGGTAAGGGTAAGGGTAAGGGTAAGGGTAAGGGTAAGGGTAAGCTTAAGGGTAAAAGCAAGGGTAAGGGTAAGGGAAAGGGTAAGGGTAAGCCTAAGGGTAAAAGCAAGGGTAAGGGTAAGGGTAAGGGTAAGGGTAAGGGTAAGCTTAAGGGTAAAAGCAAGAGTAAGGGTAAGGGTAAGGGTAAGGGTAAGGGTAAGGGTAAGCTTAAGGGTAAAAGCAAGGGTAAGGGTAAAGGTAAGGGTAAGGGTAAGGGTAAGGGTAAGGGTAAGGGTAAAGGTAAGGGTAAGCCTAAGGGTAAAAGCAAGGGTAAGGGTAAGGGTAAGGGTAAGGGTAAGGTAAGGTAAGGGTAAGGGTAAGGGTAAGGTTAAGGGTAAGGGTAAGGGTAAGCTTAAGGGTAAAAGCAAGGGTAAGGGTAAGGGTAAGGGTAAGGGTAAGGGTAAGGGTAAGGGTAAGGGTAAGGGTAAGGGTAAGGGTAAGGGTAAGGTAAGGGTAAGGGTAAGCTTAAGGTAAGGGTAAGGGTAAGGGTAAGGGTAAGCTTAAGGGTAAAAGCAAGGGTAAGGGTAAGGGTAAGGGTAAGGGTAAGCTAAAGGGTAAAAGCAAGGGTAAGGGTAAGGGTAAGGGTAAGGGTAAGGGTAAGGGTAAGGGTTAGGGTAAGGGTAAGGGTAAGGGTAAGGGTAAGTTTAAGGGTAAGGGTAAGGGTAAGGGTAAGGGTAAGCTTAAGGGTAAAAGCAAGGGTAAGGGTAAGGGTAAGGGTAAGGGTAAGGGTAAGGGTAAGGGTAAGGGTAAGGGTAAGCTTAAGGGTAAGGGTAAGGGTAAGGGTAAGGGTAAGCTTAAGGGTAAAAGCAAGGGTAAGGGTAGGGGTGAGGGTAAGGGTAAGGGTAAGGGTAAGGGTAAGCTTAAGGGTAAGGGTAAGGGTAAGGGTAAGGGTAAGCTTAAGGGTGAAAGCAAGGGTAAGGGTAAGGGTAAGGGTAAGGGTAAGGGTAAGGGTAAGGGTAAGGGTAAGGGTAAGGGTAAGGGTAAGGGTAAGGGTAAGGGTAAGGGTAAGGGAAAGCTTAAGGGTAAGGGTAAGGGTAAGGGTAAGGGTAAGCTTAAGGGTAAAAGCAAGGGTAAGGGTAAGGGTAAGGGTAAGCTTAAGGGTAAAAGCAAGGGTAAGGGTAAGGGTAAGGGTAAGGGTAAGGGTAAGGGTAAGGGTAAGGGTAAGGGTAAGGGTAAGGGTAAAGGTAAGGGTAAGGGTAAGCTTAAGGGTAAGGGTAAGGGTAAGGGTAAGGGTAAGCTCAAGGGTAAAAGCAAGGGTAAGGGTAAGGGTAAGGGTGAGGATAAAGGTAAGGGTAAGCCTAAGGGTAAAAGCAAGGATAAGGGTAAGGGTAAGGGTAAGGGTAAGGGTAAGGGTAAGGGTAAGGGTGAGGGTAAGGGTAAGGGTAAGCTTAAGGGTAAAAGCAAGGGTAAGGGTAAGGGTAAGGGTAAGGGTAAGGGTACGGGTAAGGGTAAGGGTAAGGGTAAGGGTAAGGGTAAGGGTAAGGGTAAGCTCAAGGGTAAAAGCAAGGGTAAGGGTAAGGGTAAGGGTAAGGGTAAGCTTCTTGCTTTTACCCTTAGGCTTACCCTTATCCTTACCCTTACCCTTACCCTTAAGCTTACCCTTACCCTTACCCTTACCCTTACCCTTACCCTCACCCTTACCCTTACCCTTACCCTTACCCTTACCCTTGCTTTTACCCTTAAGCTTACCCTTACCCTTACCCTTACCCTTACCCTTACCCTTACCCTTACCCTTACCCTTACCATTACCCTTACCCTTACCCTTACCCTTACCCTAACCCTTACCCTTGCTTTGACCCTTAGGCTTACCCTTACCTTTACCCTTACCCTTACCCTTATCCTTACCCTTACCCTTACCCTTACCCTTACCCTTACCCTTACCCTTGCTTTTACCCTTAAGCTTATCCTTACCCTTACCCTTACCCTTGCTTTTACCCTTAAGCTTACCCTTACCCTTACCCTTACCCTTACCCTTACCCTTGCTTTTACCCTTAGGCTTACCCTTACCCTTACCCTTGCTTTTACCCTTAAGCTTACCCTTACCCTTACCCTTACCCTTACCCTTACCCTTACCCTTACCCTTACCCTTACCCTTACCCTTACCCTTACCCTTACCCTTACCCTTACCCTTACCCTTACCCTTGCTTTTACCCTTAGGCTTAACCTTACCTTTACCTTACCCTTACCCTTACCCTTACCCTTACCCTTACCCTTACCCTTACCCTTACCCTTACCCTTACCCTTACCCTTACCCTTACCCTTACCCTTACCCTTGCTTTTACCCTTAAGCTTACCCTTACCCTTACCCTTACCCTTACCCTTACCCTTACCCTTACCCTTACCCTTACCCTCGCTTTTACCCTTAAGCTTACCCTTACCCTTACCCTTACCCTTACCCTCACCCTTACCCTTACCCTTACCCTTGCTTATACCCTTAAGCTTACCCTTACCCTTACCCTTACCCTTACCCTTACCCTTACCCTTACCCTTACCCTTACCCTTACCCTTACCCTTACCCTTACCCTTACCCTAACCCTTACCCTTGCTTTTACCCTTAGGCTTACCCTTACCTTTACCCTTAACCTTACCCTTACCCTTACCGTTACCCTTACCCTTACCCTTGCTTTTACCCTTAAGCTTACCCTTACCCTTACCCTTACCCTTACCTTACCCTAACCCTTTCCCTTGCTTTTACCCTTAAGCTTACCCTTACCCTTACCCTTACCCTACCCTTACCCTTACCCTTACCCTTACCCTTACCCTTACCCTTACCCTTACCCTTACCCTTACCCTTACCCTTACCCTTACCCTTACCCTTACCCTTACCCTTACCCTTACCCTTACCCTTGCTTTTACCCTTAGGCTTACCCTTACCTTTACCCTTACCCTTACCCTTACCCTTACCCTTACCCTTGCTTTTACCCTTAAGCTTACCCTTACCCTTACCCTTACCCTTACCCTTACCCTTACCCTTACCCTTACCCTTACCCTTGCTTTTACCCTTAAGCTTACCCTTACCCTTACCCTTACCCTTACCCTTACCCTTACCCTTACCCTTACCCTTACCCTTACCCTTACCCTTACCCTCACCCTTGCTTTTACCCTTAAGCTTACCCTTACCCTTACCCTTACCCTTACCCTTACCCTTACCCTTGCTTTTACCCTTAGGCTTACCCTTACCCTTACCCTTACCCTTACCCTTGCTTTTACCCTTAAGCTTACCCTTACCCTTACCCTTACCCTTACTCTTACCCTTACCCTTACCCTTACCCTTACCCTTGCTTTTACCCTTAGGCCTACCCTTACCTTTACCCTTACCCTTACCCTTACCCTTACCCTTACCCTTACCCTTACCCTTACCCTTGCTTTTACCCTTAAGCTTACCCTTACCCTTACCCTTACCCTTACCCTTACCCTTACCCTTACCTTTACCCTTACCCTTACCCTTGCTTTTACCCTTAAGCTTACCCTTACCCTTACCCTTACCCTTACCCTTACCCTTGCTTTTACCCTTAGGCTTACCCTTACCCTTACCCTTACCCTTACCCTTGCTTTTACCCTTAAGCTTACCCTTACCCTTACCCTTACCCTTACCCTTACCCTTACTCTTACCCTTACCCTTACCCTTACCCTTACCCTTACCCTTACCCTTACCCTTACCCTTACCCTTACCCTTACCCTTACCCTTACCCTTACCCTTACCCTTACCCTTACCCTTACCCTTACCCTTACCCTTACCCTTACCCTTACCCTTACCCTTACCCTTGCTTTTACCCTTAGGCTTACCCTTACCCTTGCTTTTACCCTTAGGCTTACCCTTACCTTTACCCTTACCCTTACCCTTACCCTTACCCTTACCCTTGCTTTTACCCTTAAGCTTACCCTTACCCTTACCCTTACCCTTACCCTTACCCTTACCCTTACCCTTACCCTTACCCTTGCTTTTACCCTTAAGCTTACCCTTACCCTTACCCTTACCCTTACCCTTACCCTTACCCTTACCCTCACCCTTGCTTTTACCCTTAAGCTTACCCTTACCCTTACCCTTACCCTTACCCTTACCCTTACCCTTGCTTTTACCCTTAGGCTTACCCTTACCCTTACCCTTACCCTTACCCTTGCTTTTACCCTTAAGCTTACCCTTACCCTTACCCTTACCCTTACTCTTACCCTTACCCTTACCCTTACCCTTACCCTTTCTTTTACCCTTAGGCTTACCCTTACCTTTCCCTTACCCTTACCCTTACCCTTACCCTTACCCTTACCCTTACCCTTACCCTTACCCTTGCTTTTACCCTTAAGCTTACCCTTACCCTTACCCTTACCCTTACCCTTACCCTTACCCTTACCCTTACCCTTACCCTTACCCTTACCCTTACCCTTACCCTTGCTTTTACCCTTAAGCTCACCCTTACCCTTACCCTTACCCTTACCCTTACCCTTACCCTTACTCTTACCCTTACCCTTGCTTTTACCCTTAAGCTTACCCTTACCCTTACCCTTACCCTTACCCTTACCCTTAAGCTTACCCTTACCCTTACCCTTACCCTTACCCTTACCCTAACCCTTACACTTGCTTTTACCCTTAAGCTTACCCTTACCCTTACCCTTACCCTTACCCTTACCCTTGCTTTTACCCTTAAGCTTACCCTTACCCTTACCCTTACCCTTACCCTTAAGCTTACCCTTACCCTTACCCTTACCCTTACCCTTACCCTTACCCTTACCCTTGCTTTTACCCTTAAGCTTACCCTTACCCTTACCCTTACCCTTACCCTTACCCTTACCCTTACCCTTACCCTTACCCTTACCCTTACCCTTACCCTTACCCTTACCCTTACCCTTACCCTTACCCTTGCTTTTACCCTTAGGCTTACCCTTACCTTTACCCTTACCATTACCCTTACCCTTACCCTTACCCTTACCCTTGCTTTTACCCTTAAGCTTACCCTTACCCTTACCCTTACCCTTACCCTTACCCTTACCCTTACCCTTACCCTTACCCTTACCCTTACCCTTACCCTTACCCTTACCCTTACCCTTACCCTTACCCTTACCCTTACCCTTACCCTTACCCTTACCCTTACCCTTACCCTTACCCTTACCCTTACCCTTACCCTTACCCTTACCCTTACCCTTACCCTTACCCTTGCTTTTACCCTTAAGCTTACCCTTACCCTTACCCTTACCCTTACCCTTGCTTTTACCCTTAAGCTTACCCTTACCCTTACTCTTACCCCTACCCTTACCCTTACCCTTACCCTTACCCTTACCCTTACCCTTACCCTTACCCTTGCTTTTACCCTTAGGCTTACCCTCACCTTTACCCTTACCCTTACCCTTACCCTTACCCTTACCCTTACCTTTGCTTTTACCCTTAAGCTTACCCTTACCCTTACCCTTACCCTTACCCTTAGCCTTACCCTTACCCTTGCTTTTACCCTTAAGCTTACCCTTACCCTTACCCTTACCCTTACCCTTAGCCTTGCTTTTACCCTTAGGCTTACCCTTACCCTTACCCCTACCCTTACCCTTAAGCTTACCCTTACCCTTACCCTTACCCTTACCCTTACCCTTACCCTTACCCTTACCCTTACCCTTACCCTTACCCTTACCCTTACCCTTACTTAGGGTAAGGGTAAGGGTAAGCTTAAGGGTAAAAGCAAGGGTAAGGGTAAGGGTAAGGGTAAGGGTAAGGGTAAGCGTAAGCTTAAGGGTAAGGGTAAGGGTAAGGGTAAACATAAACATAAACATAAACATTACTTTATTCCCATAATCAGTGTAAATACAAAGAAGAGAGAAAAACGTCAAAAATACAACATACTTAATCTATAATACTAAACGCGTTACAGGCAACACCGCCGAAACCACTGCAGGAGATCAAGAAAAACTTTTGCTAAGAAAGGGTTATGTTCGTGAGAGTTTTTCTGATATTTCCGGGGAGTCTTGGCGTGATATCTGAACGTGATAAGAAAGAGGAAATTTCGAATTTTCCCGTACTGTTGATCTTTCATCGCGGAAAAATCGAGAGATACTTTTAAAAAATTCCCGAAAAATAACTAAAATATCGATATTTCCCAAAGGTGCAAAACCACAGGAAAGCATTTGGTCGCTGGGTTCAAGCTAGGTAGAGTTTTTTGGTACGAACAGAAAGACGAAAGACGAAATTGTGGCGTAGCGGGCCCCTTTTTTTGATTCCCACTTTCGTATTCTTGCAGGAATGATGGAAAAAAGTGACATTTCTAACAAAATCCGGTAAAAATTCGCCATTTCATATTCTTCTGTGGACTCGGCTGAGATCGGCTATCTCCGCCGTCTTCGGGCTCGCTTTGGAGGTAGAATTTCTTGCGACAGTGAATATATTGCAACGTCGAACTTCGAATTTCTGTCGATTTCGCGGAAAACTTAGGCATCGTAGGCTTTGACCGTCGGCAAAGATCGGGTATACCGAACCGGCGTTATGTTTATGTCAATTGTCATTAACATCAATTCTAATTTGCCGTCAAAATAGCATCCTCCCCAGTAGCACACAAATATTGGACCAATATTGGGCCAATATTGTGAAAATATTGGCCCAACATAGTATCTCAATATTGGCCCAATAAAGAATGTTGACTTTTTGCAATATTGGGCCAATATTGGATACCAACATAGGCCCAATATTGGACATCCATATTGGCCCAATTTATGATACCAATATTGGCCCAATAATGAATGTTGACTTTTTGCAATATTGGGCCAACATTGGATACCGATTTAAGCCCAATATTGGACATCCATATTGGCCCAATATTGGACATCCATATTGGCCCAATATTGGACATCCATATTGGCCCAATATATGATACCAATATTGGCCCAATAATGAATGTTGACTTTTTGCAATATTGGGCCAACATTGGTTACCAACATAAGCCCAATATTGGAAATATACATTGGTCAAATATAGAATACTAATATTGGCCCAATATTGGATACCAATATTGGCCCAATATTGGAAACCAATATTGGCCCAATATTGGAAACCAATATTGGCCCAATATTCAAAAAGTAAAAAAATAAAATTATAAATATATTCGCGTTTTTCAAGTACACACAGAATCAACCCACTACGAAACTCATGACCGACCACCACCCCCCATCACCGACCTTCCTGAAACCCACCAACTTGAGACTCTGACGTACGACCCACCTATAGAAATACGAGAAACCACCAACCTGAAAAATCCAACACCAACCAATCGTCCGCTGCGGGAATAGAACCCGGACAATCTGCGCCGCAAGTATAAAGCTCTACCATTGGGGTACCCATGACCATACGAGTTCAGGCTTATGATGCGTAATATTACATTGTATTTGTTTTGATTACGACCAACGCTGAATAACTCTGAAATGTTTTTGTATTGATTTAGTTGGTTAGATAAGTATTTCAGGAAAATTTTCACTTTAATAGAGTATTAAGCTTTTCAAACCGGGTTAAGGAGAGGTAGGTTTATTATTGCTGCTGATTATTATGCTTGTGTGAGTTAGGAGACCGCGTTATTTGATATTTCACTCATTTCAGTGAAATTTCGTGATTATTAATGTATGAAAGTATGAATCTTCAAAATATGGAGAAGGTTTGATTTTTTTACTTCATTATTCATCAATTACAATGATTTCCGCACGCGTTGAAGAGAGCAAGAAAACATAGCATCCAAAATCTGATGAGGATGAAAATTATCAATTTTAACCAACAAAAAACGGAAGGTTCTGAAAAATCCGTTTTAGGCGACCATCGAACTGATGACGTCATTAAGAAGTTCGCTAAAATGGAATATAATATTGCGTGTGACGTCGGGGGTGTCACCGCTACGGCGCTAAAATACCAGTTATAAAAGATTTAACAGTAGTCAAACTTATGTTTTCGACTTTTACGAACTGTTTTCTAAAATGTTTGCGTGTGACGTCACTATTGTGACGCTAAAATATGAATAGTTCAAAAGACACGAAAAATGTTTCAAAGATAGGCACGACAAATTTCAGCTATAAAATATCTTATTATCACAATATAAAGTACACTCGACTGTGATCTCGTATTCCTTTCATTAATTTTTATATGTAGAATAATTCGTGGGATTGGAATTCATTCCTTCACTTTTCGCTAGGTACTGTTTTGTTGCTTCGTCAAGCTCTCTAATATAGAATACTTAGTGAAACAACATGAATAAATCAACATAGTATAGGAATTCAAAAACTTATTTTCTAACCTCCGAAGCAGCGGATGTGTTGATGTGGTAGTGGTTCCTGTTCATCCAAAAAGTTATTCATCTGAGAATCGAAGAACATGATTTCATTCATATGTTCGTCACGTCACATGTCAGTTTTGTTTATCTTTCCGATTCAATATCGATGAAAATACTGTTTCAATTCAAATAACTGCTTCCGAGGTAGGAAAATAAGTTTTTGAAATCCTATACTATGTTAATTTATTCATAAGTATTCTATATTAAAAAGCTTGAAGAAGCAACAAAACAGTCGCGAAACGTCGCTTGAAGGAATGAATTAGTGTCTCATTTCCAACCTATTTCAATCCCATAAATTATTTCGAATATAAACTAAACTGTTAATGGAATTATCGTTCCTCTACGAGATGAATAATGCACGCCAATATTCAGTATACTTGTTCTAACTCTGAGCTTGTTTCGCACTTACAGAATACTCTCATCGTATTTCACCTATATGAAGGTAAATTATTTTCTATAGGTTAATACGTATAAGGGGTTATCTGTGCGCAGAAAATTAAGTCACACTCATCGTTGCACCTGAATATAGTATTGAAATAATTTATAAACCCTAACAAATAATCTGTTATATTTTGCATTTCTAACGAATAATTCTTAGAAATAATTCCCTTGTTATTGCCTCAGGGCTATTTGACAACCGAAAGTGGCACCCGTCTACCAGATGTTATTTTATTGCCCTTGCAAGGGTTTGTCACTTATCGTTTTTCGATGTTTTTGTCGCTCAGAGCTCGAACTATTTTTTCAATTCATCATTTGAATAGGGTTTGCTTCAATCAATCTATAAATGTTTTAATCAATTGTCATACAATTTGTATTATAACGATACAGTAGCTCCCAGAGCTATTAGCTCGCTCTGTCGTCATTCGTCATCGTACCTGAACTTACGGGGAACCTGTAACCCCTTAATGATGCTCTCGTTCTACATTGAATGGAGGCATTTTGCACAGATAGCTTTTCAATCGCCTCTGGGTTTCTATCCTTTTACTTTCTTATTTAACGGTTTGAATGAATATGTATTCGGTAATTTCCACTGTATTTACGCGCTTGTTCTGGGGAACAACGCGTTATCGTCTCGTCACAATGTCTGCAACTCTCGAATTTTGAGCTGAAATTGGTCTCAAACGACTAGGTTAGACTCAAATTTGATTCTGTCCGTCCGGCCGTGTGCGTTCTAACTTTCGAAAGAAAGGACCTAGAGTTTTGAATTTCTCAGGTTGGGCTTAGATCCTGAAAATCTCGACTGAGTTCGTTATTGGACCAAATCGACCAAACATTTTTGGAGTATATGAAATTTTGAGGTTAATTTCTCGATATTTCATGGAGAACTGATTCGATCGAATTGAAATTTCGTGACAAGTTCTTGAATACCAACAAACAAATAAGTGTGGAGTTTCGTATGGATCTAATTGTTAAAAAATTTATAGAAATAATTATTCAAAAATTTTCGAAATTTTCATTGGACATTTCTTTTTCTCGGAAAGTGTTGATCAGATTTCAACTGAATTTGGCACATATATCTTAGAATCAGTCTTCCAACAAGAACGTTTCAAATTTCAATTCGATACGATATTTACTTCCGGAGAAATATGACAGAAATTTTGACGTTATTTCCTCAACATATCAAGAAAAACAAATGCGATCAGATCGAAACATGATAATAATAAGAAGGATACCAAAGCGAAACCTTCCGCAAAATTTCGTATGGATCTAGTGGTTAAAAAATTTGAAGAAAATGTTTACCCGAAAATGTTTGAAATTTTTGTGGAAAAATTTTTTTTTCTCGGAACATTTTAATGAAATCCGTCACAGGCCTTGGAATCAATATTCAAAAACGGAATTTCAAATTTAAACTTGAGATATTTGCTTTCGGGGATATATGAAAAAAAAATTGTCAAATTTCGTTGTTTGAAATTTCCTGGATATGTCGAGAAGCACATATGCGACCACATCGAAACTTCGTAATTACACGGAGAATATATTAACGCGAACCAAGAAAAAATTGTTTTTCGAAAATTATTCACATATTTTTCGAAAAAACAATTGTTTTTTCTAATTTATTGAATAGATTTCGATGAAATTCAGCGCCGACTTTGGAGTGAGTATTCTACAACACTTTTTTCCAATTTCAATTTGATCTAATATTTATTTCCGGAGGTATTAAGAAAAAAATATGTAAAATTTCGTTGTTATTTGAAATTTTCAGAATATTTCCTTAATATCTCGATGACTATCGACACGATCAGATTGAAAATTGGGATAAAGCTTGAAATCAATATTTCAAAACAGCGCTTCGAATTTCAGTTTGATCCGATATTTATATTCGGAGATATTGGAAGATTGAGGTTATTTCCTCAATATTCCAAGAAGAACAGAAGCGAACAGATTCAAACTATGTAGTAAGTAGAAAAATACTTAAAACTGACAAATTTTGTTAGGACCGTAGGGGTGAAAAACTGTAAAAATGTATTCAAATATTTTGGGAATTTTTGTTGAAGAATTTTTCAACCGAAAGCTTTTCATCAGATTTCAATAAAATTGGTGAGAACCTCGATTCAGTATTTTACAACAGTGTTTCGAAGTTCAGTTCCATCTGATATTTATCTTTGGAGATATTGAGAAAAAAAATGTGTCGAATTTCTTGTAATTAATTATATATATATGTGGCGTCATTGGATGGTTTCACCCGTTCGCGAATTCAGCTTTCGGAATTGAACCGGTTCAACAAAAAAAATCAAGTCTCTAAATGTCTTTTCATTTTACGTTTGGCAGTTAGGCCGACCTTAACTATAAAAAATCTAGAAAAGCACTGACGTGAAGTCAGCAGCTTTTACGCGCTTGTTCACAGTGCGGAATTGTGACTTGGAAATTTCAGTGAAATTTCAATGAAATATAAAAATTTTCGAAAAAAAAAATTTTCTTCTCCAATTTTTCCATGGATAATTCTTCCCATTGACACTGTGCATCTTTCAACCAAGTTTCCTTTCGATCAGATAAATATTTTTCGAGTTATTGAGAAATCAAAATTTCAAATGGCTGTAGCACATAAACCATTCGGCAGATTTGGCCCATTAACGAACTTAACCGAGATATTCAGGCTCGTAACCAAATCTGAAAATTTCAAGACTCTAGGTAGTTCCTTTCGAGAGTTACAGCGCACAAGGCCGGAAGGACGGCCGAACGCCAGAATCAATTTTGACCACGGATTCTTCATCAGTGAGTCCAACCTAGTCGTTTGATATCCATTTTGGCTCAAAATTCGAAAATTACAGACATCGTGACGAAATAATGATGCGTGTTCCCCAAAACAAGCCCGTAAAAAGATTCGTTGCACACTAATGAATTAGGAAGTGAAGGGATGGAACAACTATCGGGATGCAAAAAGGATTATTATGTAAAAATAAAATGTGAATCGAAGAATGATACGCGACAACTCCTTGAAATGTAAGCAAAGGGCAATAAAACAGCATCTGGTTAGACGGAAGCCACTCTCGGGCGATAAATGGCCCTGAGGCTATAACAAGGGAATGTTTTTCGAGATTTATTCGTTGGAAATATAAATTATAACTAATACTTATTTTAAGGATTTATTGATTAGTTCAACCTCAACAGGTGTGATGATCAGGGTGACTTAATTTTCTGTGCACAGATAATAACCTATATTATGGAATTATGTACCTTCATTGGTGAAATACGTTGAAAGTATTCTGTAAGTGCGAAATAACCTCAGAATTAGCATAAATGAATTTATTTCTGAATATTCGATTAATACTGAGTTACTTGATTTCCTATTTTTTAATATACAATAATTTGTTTTAACTGGTCCCAATCGCCTGAATAAATTGCAGAATTTTCTTTTGACTCGAACACGCGTTAGATTGAATATCTCCTCTAGACTCTAGACAATAAGATAATCAAAATTGTTCGGAATTTCGGCTTGTGTAGTATCAGAATACTTATCTGGATAGCTTTCAGTTCGGATTAATATCTCCAAAATGAAGTCCCCTGAAACAGTGGAAAGCTTAGTCGGTAAATTCATGAGAATTGATGTATTTACCCATCAGTTCAGATTAAATTCTACTATTACATGTACAAAATGCTTCGATATATCGTCCAAAATAATCAACCTGAAAGGAATAATATAACCAGAAGTATTCGATTTTTCAAGGGAATTCAGAAATCTTACAGTATATTCTTCTAGAGTATGTCCATTGCAAGCCTCCAAAGTTTGCCATTAACCGAAGTTCCACAGGAAAACGATTCACACTCATAATCCCCTTGTCCCTTTATTGGGCCAATATTGGTAGCAATGTAATTTACAATACTGTCGAATAACTATACCAAATATTGGACCAATATTGGCGATATCATTGATAAACAATATTGGCGCAATCCACTCATTTCAATATTCGGCCAATATTGGTAGCAATGTAATTTACAATATTGACCAAGAAACTATGCCCAATATTGGCGATACCATTGATAAACGATATTGGCGCAATATACTAATCCCAATATTGGGCCAATATTGGTAGCAATGTTATTTACAATATTGGCCAAAAAACTATGCCCCATATTGGACCAATATTGACGATAGGGTGGAAAACAATATTGGCGCAATCCACTCATCCCAATATTGGGCCAATATTGGTAGCAATGTTATTTTCAATATTGGCTAAAACCCCATTCCCAATATCGGACTAATATTGGCGATACATCGACAAAAAATATTGGCGCAATCCACTTATCCCGATATTGGGCCAATATCGGTAGCAATGTAATTTACAATATTGACCAAAAAACTATGCCCAATGTTGGACCAATATTGGCGATACCATGGATAAACAATATTGGCGCCATCCACTCATCTCGATATTGGGCTAATATTGGTAGCAATGTAATTTTCAATATTGGCCAAAAGAACTTTTCCACCAATATTGGCGATACGTTTGATGAACAATATTGGCGCAATCCACTTACACCGATATTGGACCAATATTGGTAGCAATGTGATTAACAATATTGGCAAAAAAACCATGCCCAATATAGGACCAATATTGGCGATACCATCGATAAACAATATTGGCGCAATCCACTTATCCCGATATTGGGCCAATATTGGTAGCTATGTGATTTAAAATATTGGCTTATAACCTATGCCCAATATTGGACCAATATTGGCGAAACCATTGATTAACAATATTGGCGCAATCCACTTATCCCGATATTGGGCCAATATTGGTAACAATGTGATTCACAATATTGGGTAAAAAACTATGCCCAATATTGGACCAATATTGGCGATTCCATCGATAAACAATATTGGCGCAATCCACTTATTCCGGTATTGGGCCAATATTGGTAGCAATGTGATTTACAATATTGACTTATAACCTATGCCTAATATTGGACCAATATTGGCGAAACCATTGATTAACAATATTGGCGCAATCCACTTATCCCGATATTGGGCCAATATTGGTGCCAATGTAATTCACAATATTGGCTAAAAAACTATGCCTAATATTGGACCAATATTGGCGATACCATTGATAAACAATATTGGCGCAATCCACTTATCCCGATAATGGGCCAATATTGGTAGCAATGTGATTTACAATATTGGCTAATAACTTATGCCCAATATTGGATCAATATTGGCATTACCATTGATAAACAATATTGGCACAATCCACTCATCCCAATATTGGGCCAATATTGGCAAAAGTACTAATTCACAATATTGGCCTTATCACAAATTTCGATATTGGGCCAACATTGGCGTATACTCGTTTTTCGATGTACGATGAATCTATATTGGGCCAATATTGAATCAATGTTTAGCCAAGATTGTGTGCTACTGGGGCTATATGGAAGATACATCGAAATTGACGAAAATAAAGTTGGTAACGAATTGAAATGCATTTAGAAGTATCAATCATGGTCAATACTGCCTAATTCCAACTCCAACAATGAGTTATCGGTATAATTTTAGCAAGTTATTATAACCTTATGCTACATTCACGAGAGGAAACAGTAAGTATTACCTACAATTGAAGATACTTTAACTTATCACAAGTTTTTCCAACCTGAATATCATGAGGAAATATTTATTTTCAGATGAGTCAGATATTTTAAATGAACTGGACATTGGAAAGTTTCTGTATCATTGAAGTCATAAAGTGAAGAATGTTTAGAATGGGTTCAAGACTTCGATAAGAATCAGAATGCTAATCCAGAATTCGTCGAAAAAACATCACATTGCCATACATATTTGAAATGGTAGAGATTAACTCGACTTCAAAGGTATACATTATTATGTTATTTTCCGTTAGCAGATGCATCAAGTATGAAATTTTTGCAGATTTGAGATATGTGAGGTCGTGTTGTTGAAGTGAAATGCCATCCAAGCATTAAGCATATACAAAGGAAGAAAGCCTTTAAAGGACTGTAGAATGTTTTATAAATCTCTCAAAAATATCACTATCGTCCCGCTGAGAATTTAATATATGTTGAACCATTTGAGTTTTATGTTGAGTATTCGAATGGTGATATGGATAATATCTAATATTCTGATAAATTGGAAACTTGATCATGGCAAATTTATGTATCACATTCCTAGGTTTAATCAAGCATACTTTGTAGAAGATGGACTATCATTATGAAAAAAAAGGAGCTCAATAGATTTTGAGAAGTGAAAATTGCAGAAAAACTATGTAATCTATAGATGGTTTCAATAATATACAGCTGGTGTGGGACAAGACTGTATGATACTGTACCCCTGATATATTTATTCATAATTGTGAATGAAACAGGAATATTCAAGGGATTCTTACTATTCACAAGAGGTTAATCTTCAAAAATCACAAGTCGATGTAACCTTTGATGTCAATTGATAATAGAAATGATAGAAAAGTGTGAGTAAGAATTATCAAGAAACGTATGAAATTTTATATTCACAAGAGGGAGTTAAGGTTGAGCCTCAGTATATGTTCCGTAATACTCATGTATCCCTTCCATATTGCTGCATCAAAATTTGGTTGGCAAAAATGGCGTGGGGATGGAACATAACCGGGAAGGATACATCAATTAATTTACACCTTATAATATTTTTCCTAGACAAAATGGGAAGGTTACTGAATGTATAGTGAGAATCAAGCTTTTTTAAGTTGAAATTCATAACCACCTACAAGTAACTACTAATTTTTCTTTATATGGGTATAATGTATGCATTATATGAAATGAGATGAAATATTCTGAAGTGAAATTTATCTATTCTGCAAGGTAATCTTGATAATTTTGTGTATTTCACAGGATATCTGCCATTTTCTGAAACTATTTTGAGAAAAATTACAAATGAAGTTGCACCAACAACATCAAGATAGAAGATGGTATATAGAGGCTTATGCAGATATTGTTTGAAAACAATGTGAAACTTCTTGAATCGTAATATGCAACATACCTGATGAAGGCTATCAACTGATGAATTCTTCACATAAACCCCTGACACACTTCTCTAATGAACAAGTTTACTTGAACTCATTCATTCAATTATCTTTTCTTGGAATTTTTTTGTATCACCCAATGTATTCTATTGAACTATACTTTATTATCGTTATCAATAATCGATAAATAAAAAATTACTTCAATATGTAGTTTTGCATTTGTCCTGTTTGGAAAACATGATATCTTGGTTACTCAATCATATTTTAATATGTCAATTATGATTTGGTCATCTCCATTAATGAAACAGAAAATTTAAATGTTCATAATACCGTAATTCCTTTACAAAATGAATATTACTTCATGCTTTGGTGATTCTCGGTCGAAGAGGGATGTACTAGAAATATTGAAATTCAGTAAATTTGAGGCATTGGAAATTCCTATAAAATGAACATGCATATGTTTAGTGAATATTAAATTGGAATAGTGAAAATTTTCGGATTTTATCCAAGAAATTTTTTTAACGTTGCACAATGTTGAAATATGAATTTTTCATGCGATTTCATATCTATTCAGTATTATTGGTGTCGTCTTGAGAAATTGAATTTTCATTTTACAGTCAATTTTATGTTTGCATGTGGAGCCACGGTTAGGGTCTATCCTCGAACTGAATTTTGACTAAATCGTGTCTGTATTTTTGTGAATATTGAGATGATGGAATTTCAAATGCGTTCATCTACTGAACCGTTTGGCAGATTTTGTTCATTCCGAACTTAACATTCGAATTCAAGCTTTAAACCTGCCCTGAAAATTTCGAGTGTCTAAGTTATTCCTTTGCAAAGTTATCGTGTTTACAGACGGCCGAAGGCCGGCTGTAAACGCGATAACTTTGCAAAGGAATGACTTAGACAGTCGAAATTTTCCGGGTAGGTTTAAAGTTTGAATTCGAAGGTTAAGTTCGGAATGAACAAAATCCGCCAAACGGTTCAGTAGATGAACGCATTTGAAATTTCATCATTTCAATATTCACAAAAATACATACACGATTTGGTCAAAATTCAGTTCGAGGATAGACGATAACTGTGATCGAATCTTACATTAGCGACTGATTGTTTGTAAATTTATAAACAGTATGCTTCGTTTTTAATAATTCAGTCAGCTATTCAATTAATCTACTCAAAAAGGCAAATCTACCCGCTAGGTAGATCTGGGCGCTTCCTACGTAGGTATCGTTTAAGTAGATCTACAGTAAAGGTTGATCTATCGCTAGGTAGATCTGGGCGCGTACTAGTTATACTCTAAAAGGATATTCCATGAATTCCTTGATCGAATATGGTTCAATTTTCACAATGAGATTGGTTATTTCAGATTTAAATTTTTTTATATCAGATAAGATGATAAGGTTTTTGGGTATTATATTGAACAGCTTTATGCACATATATTTTGAATTCTTCTCAGTCAGTGTCAAGGAATGCCTTGGAAAGTGATATGGAATTTTGCGCCTTGTATTGTTTTTATTGAACAGATCATCAAAATATTCAGGATGTTTTCTCACGAACAGTAGACATTCCAACACATACAGTCCCGGAAGGGTAAGCATGGAATTATTTCTAAAACAACCTCTACACGATTCTTTGTAACCCAAACCAATTATTGCCCTCAAAGCAAATTTTTGCAGAATAAATAATTTATTTATATCGCTGCTTCCACCCCATACAACAAGCCCATACCTGAGAATCGAAACGAAATTAGTGTAGTAGACTGTCTTAAGGAGTTCCACATCCACCCTCCGAGACAAAACTCTGATCATGTACAGCACTTGATTAAGTCTTTTGCTGACCAGATTCACATGGTCAACCCATTTGAGATGACAGTCTAACGAAACTCCAAGAAATTTCGTAGATGTTGAAAATCTGACTGGAGTGTTATCCAAAGTTATTGATTGAGGATATATATTCTTCGACTGAATAGTTCTAAAAATCACGCACTCAGTTTTACCGACATTAAGTGTTAACTCATTTTGATCACAATACTGCTGTACTGAACTGAAGACTGACTGAACCCGTCTAATACTCGAATTGAGATCTTTACTGTGTAACAAGGCACTTGCATCATCAACAAACAATAATAGGTCAAGATCATTGACGTAAACCAGAAATAAAAATGGCCCCAGAATACTTCCCTGACACACTCCCACATTACTAGTTTTATCTCCTGACGTAACAATCTGATCTCCATTATCAATGCAAACTCTCTGAACTCTATTGGATAAATAGCTTTTAAACCACTCTAGTTGGCAGTCGCGTATGCCACAAATAGAGAGCTTCCTCAAGAGCAGTTCATGATCTACGCTGTCAAAAGCCTTAGACAAATCCAAAAAAAGCCCAATAGGGACCTCATTATTCTCCAAAGCATCAACAATATCACAAACCAATTCAAACATTGCTGTAGTAGTATTTCTATTTTTAAGGTAACCATGTTGTCTAGCAGAAAACATTTTGAATTTGTACATGAATGAACAGAGTCTTCCGACCAAAAGTCTCTCGAACATTTTAGAGAAAGAGCTGAGTAAACTAATTGGACGGAAATTATTGACATCCTGTTCACTTCCTTTTTTATGAAGAGGTTTGATTAAAGCTATTTTAAGGGCAGATGGAAACACCCCTTCCGTGTATGAACGGTACATAATATGAGCTAAGGGCTTTGCTATCAACTGAATAGAATTTTTGACCACAGTTATCGGAATACCATCGTAACCACAAGATCCTGTATTTTTCATTTTTTTTACGACATTGATAAGTTCTTTCTCAGTTATAGGGAAAAAGTAAAATGAACTTCTGTTTACATTATTCAAAACTTGGTTTCGATGTATCTGTTGTCTATCTCGAGTAAAGTTTGCACTGTCAAAAAAGTCACTGAAAGTATTTGCTAAGGTCTCAAGATCTTTGACATTTTCGAAAATATTCTTATTAGAGTTACCTTTTCCAGTTAATCTCTTGAGTATGCTCCAAGTAGTTTTACTTTTATTTTTGCTTTTATTAATTAATGTTCTGAAATAATTTTGATTCATCTCTCGTAGTTTTTTATCATACAGATATTTGATTTTCTTGTAATCTGTTAGATATTCAGAACTATGAGACGAAATTGTGAAAAGAGCATCTAAATATTGTTTAATTTTTTCAACTTCCGGTGTTAAAGGTATTTTATGCCTGTTATTTTCTTGTACGAATACGAACGGAAAAGATATATCAAATAAGTTTTTGTAAATTTCATGAAATGTATTCCACAATAAATCAACACTAGAAGAAAAATCACTCTCGATAAAACCCCAATCAACTTGCGATAAAGATGTTACAAATGTTGAAATTGTTGACTCGTTAATCAACCTCATTTTCCTTCTCCTACCTTTACTTCTCGACAATACAGAGAAAGTAAATACTTGAGCTCTATGATCAGAAAGATTTTCGTTTCTTACACAAGCAGAAGTTTCGTCCATGATATTTGAAATAATGTTGTCAATACAGGTCGAAGAGGTTAGGGTCACTCTTGTTGGTTCATGAATCATAAACTTAGCATTAAAACTCTCAACAATAGATATGAACTTATCTGAAACGTTATTATGTGAGAGAATATCGACATTGAAATCTCCTGAAATTATGAAGTAACAAGATTCTCTTGTTAGTTTATCAAGCAAGTCGTGAAGCTTCTCAAAGAAAATTTCAACGTCCGATGCTCTTCCAGTACATGGGCGATAAACGCAAACAATAACAACCTTGCGACTGTCAACAAATGCTTCAACCGCGCTGCACTCAAAAACAAAAGGAACCGAAGAAACAAGACCAGTGCGTACTTTGCAAACAATACCTTTCTTACTGTAAATCGCGCATCCTCCGTGAGCACCACTCTCACGATTGAACGACGATATTAGTTCATAATTTTGAAATCTATAATACGGTAGTTCTTCTTCACTCCTCCAATGTTCCGTAACTGTCACAAACGAAGCGTCAACACAATATGTAAACATTTCCAATTGGTTGAAAGAATTCCCTATGGATTGCATATTTTGATGAATTAAGGTGTACACTTTTTTATTTAAGTTATTACTGTCTTCTTTTCTAGACGGAATAAAAAATCATTTAAACGGGCCCCCTCTGGCCATATTTCTGGGTTTTTCAGTGTTTGAAAGTCTGATTCAGGAACAGATATTTTGAATGAGGAATATTCCTCAGGTCTGTTTGACTTAAGTTTGGTACACTTTACGTCAGGCAATCCACAATTTTTCAGATACTCAACAATGGAGTTTTCTGCCAAAGTGGGATGAAGATAACAGACATGTAGGTGTTTCAATTTGGGAGCCGACTTAATATCGATTTGATCACTCTTACATGTACCCAGTATACTTTTATTAAAACTTCTGTTTTTTGTCTTCTTCTGAACTAAAGTGAAGCCATCATTGCTATCCAGAGGTGACGCCACTATGACTTGGGATTTATCCACAATAGACTGATCCACAGCAGGCCCAATAGTACACACCTCCTCATTAGCTTTTGCTCCGGAATCAACTGTTTTCTTTCCAATCTCAACAGAATTCGTATGTGGTCTTGATCCTCCATAACGAGTTGAAGATTTATAAGGTTTTGCATTTAAGTTTAAACTTACTTTAGCCACTTCAGAAAACTGTTTGACTTCCGAAGATAATGTTTTCTTTTCAGAAATTTCAATGAATTTAATCAGTTTTGTATTCTCTTCTCTTAAACTCGAAACTTCATGTCGAAGATTAGAAATCTCGAGTTTTAGATTCTCCATCACAGGCCCAAACAGATCACTCAAAGATTCGGCAATGACCCCCCTGATGCTTTGGATAGATTCAGTAGATAATTGTCTCACATCTGAAGAAACTTCCTCGATGAAATCAGTTTTAGAGGTTATGTCGTTGGGCAAACATTCTCCACACATCCAAGACTTAATTTTTCCGGATTTTTTCAATGCCTCTAGTTTGTCCACAGTTATATCAACACACTGTGTATGAAACAAATGAGAACTATCATTAGAACACTGAATCGAATCATCATAACGACTTATCGATTTTAGGCACCTGTTGCACGTAACAGCCATCTTGAATCAATACTTTAAAAAAGTGTAAGGGTAAGGGTAAGCTTAAGGGTAAAAGCAAGGGTAAGGGTAAGGGTAAGGGTAAGGGTAAGGGTAAGCTTAAGGGTAAGGGTAAGGGTAAGGGTAAGGGTAAGCTTAAGGGTAAAAGCAAGGGTAAGGTTAAGGGTAAGGGTAAGGGTAAGGGTAAGGGTAAGGGTAAGGGTAAGCTTAAGGGTAAGGGTAAGGGTAAGGGTAAGGGTAAGCTTAAGGGTAAAAGCAAGGGTAAGGGTAAGGGTAAGGGTAAGGGTAAGGGTAAGGGTAAGGGTAAGGGTAAGGGTACGGATAAGGGTAAGGGTAAGGGTAAGCTTAAGGGTAAGGGTAAGGGTAAGCTTAAGGGTAAAAGCAAGGGTAAGGGTAAGGGTAAGGGTAAGGGTAAGGGTAAGATTAAGGGTAAAAGCAAGGGTAAGGGTAAGGGTAAGGGTAAGGGTAAGGGTAAGGGTAAGGGTAAGGGTAAGGGTAAGGGTAAGGGTAAGGGTAAGCTTAAGGGTAAGGGTAAGGGTAAGGGTAAGCTTAAGGGTAAAAGCAAGGGTAAGGGTAAGGGTAAGGGTAAGGGTAAGGGTAAAGGTAAGGGTAAGCCTAAGGGTAAAAGCAAGGGTAAGGGTAAGGGTAAGGGTAAGGGTAAGGGTAAGGGTAAGGGTAAGTGTAAGGGTAAGCTTAAGGGTAAAAGCAAGGGTAAGGGTAAGGGTAAGGGTAAGGGTAAGGGTAAGGGTAAGGGTAAGGGTAAGGGTAAGGGTAAGCTTAAGGGTAAAAGCAAGGGTAAGGGTAAGGGTAAGGGTAAGGGTAAGGGTAAGGGTAAGGGTAAGGGTAAGGGTAAGGGTAAGGGTAAGCTTAAGGGTAAAAGCAAGGGTGAGGGTAAGGGTAAGGGTAAGGGTAAGGGTAAGGGTAAGGGTTAGGGTAAGGGTAAAGGTAAGGGTAAGCCTAAGGGTAAAAGCAAGGGTAAGGGTAAGGGTAAGGGTAAGGGTAAGGGTAAGGGTAAGGGTAAGGGTAAGGGTAAGGGTAAGGGTAAGAGTAAGGGTAAGGGTAAGGGTAAGCTTAAGGGTAAAAGCAAGGGTAAGGGTAAGGGTAAGGGTAAGGGTAAGCCTAAGGGTAAAAGCAAGGGTAAGGGTAAGGTTAAGGGTAAGGGTAAGGGTAAGCTTAAGGGTAAAAGCAAGGGTAAGGGTAAGGGTAAGGGTAAGGGTAAGGGTAAGCTTAAGGGTAAAAGCAAGGGTAAGGGTAAGGGTGAGGGTAAGGGTGAGGGTAAGGGTAAGGGTAAAGGTAAGGGTAAGCCTAAGAGTAAAAGCAAGGGTAAGGGTAAGGGTAAGGGTAAGGGTAAGGGTAAGGGTAAGGGTAAGGGTAAGGGTGAGCTTAAGGGTAAAAGCAAGGGTAAGGATAAGGGTAAGGGTAAGGGTAAGGGTAAGGGT
Source organism: Myrrha octodecimguttata (assembly GCA_958510865.1). Lineage (NCBI taxonomy): Eukaryota > Metazoa > Arthropoda > Insecta > Coleoptera > Coccinellidae > Myrrha > Myrrha octodecimguttata. Next base: position 5,209 of record CAUEHS010000088.1, on the reverse strand, counting down.
AAGGGTAAGGGTAAGGGTAAGGGTAAGGGTAAGGGTAAGCTTAAGGGTAAAAGCAAGGGTAAGGGTAAGGGTAAGGGTAAGGGTAAGGGTAAGCTTACCCTTACCCTTACCCTTACCCTTACACTTACCCTTGCTTTTACCCTTAGGCTTACCCTTACCCTTACCCTTACCCTTACCCTTAAGCTTACCCTTACACTTACCCTCACCCTTACCCTTACCCTTACCCTTACCCTTACCCTTACCCTTACCCTTGCTTTTACCCTTAAGCTTACCCTTACCCTTAACCTTACCCTTACCCTTACCCTTACCCTTACACTTACCCTTACCCTTACCCTTACCCTTGCTTTGACCCTTAGGCTTACCCTTACCTTTACCCTTACCCTTACCCTTACCCTTACCCTTACCCTTACCCTTACCCTTACCCTTACCCTTACCCTTACCCTTGCTTTTACCCTTAAGCTTACCCTTACCCTTACCCTTACCCTTACCCTTACCCTTACCCTTGCTTTTACCCTTAAGCTTACCCTTACCCTTACCCTTACCCTTACCCTTACCCTTGCTTTTACCCTTAGGCTTACCCTTACCCTTACCCTTACCCTTACCCTTGCTTTTACCCTTAAGCTTACATTTACCCTTACCCTTACCCTTACCCTTACCCTTACCCTTACCCTTACCCTTACCCTTACCCTTACCCTTACCCTTACCCTTACCCTTACCCTTACCCTTGCTTTTACCCTTAGGCTTAACCTTACCTTTACCCTTACCCTTACCCTTACCCTTACCCTTACCCTTACCCTTACCCTTACCCTTACCCTTACCCTTACCCTTGCTTTTACCCTTAAGCTTACCCTTACCCTTACCCTTACCCTTACCCTTACCCTTACCCTTGCTTTTACCCTTAAGCTTACCCTTACCCTTACCCTTACCTTTACCCTCACCCTTACCCTTACCCTTACCCTTGCTTATACCCTTAAGCTTACCCTTACCCTTACCCTTACCCTTACCCTTACCCTTACCCTTACCCTTACCCTTACCCTTACCCTTACTCTTACCCTTACCCTTACCCTTACCCTTACCCTTACCCTTGCTTTTACCCTTAGGCTTACTCTTACCTTTACCCTTACCCTTACCCTTACCCTTACCCTTACCCTTACCCTTACCCTTACCCTTACCCTTACCCTTACCCTTGCTTTTACCCTTAAGCTTACCCTTACCCTTACCCTTACCCTTACCCTTACCCTAACCCTTACCCTTGCTTTTACCCTTAAGCTTACCCTTACCCTTACCCTTACCCTTACCCTTACCCTTACCCTTACCCTTACCCTTACCCTTACCCTTACCCTTACACTTGCTTTTACCCTTAAGCTTACCCTTACCCTTACCCTTACCCTTACCCTTACCCTTACCCTTACCCTTACCCTTACCCTTATCCTTACCCTTGCTTTTACCCTTAAGCTTACCCTTACCCTTACCCTTACCCTTACCCTTACCCTTACCCTTACCCTTACCCTTACCCTTACCCTTACCCTTGCTTTTACTCTTTGGCTTACCCTTACATTTACCCTTACCCTTACCCTTACCCTTACCCTTACCCTCACCCTTACCCTTACCCTTGCTTTTACCCTTAAGCTTACCCTTACCCTTACCCTTACCCTTACCCTTACCCTTGCTTTTACCCTTAAGCTTACCCTTACCCTTACCCTTAACCTTACCCTTACCCTTGCTTTTACCCTTAGGCTTACCCTTACCCTTACCCTTGCTTTTACCCTTAAGCTTACCCTTACCCTTACCCTTACTCTTACCCTTACCCTTACCCTTACCCTTACCCTTACCCTTACCCTTACCCTTACCCTTACCCTTACCCTTGCTTTTACCCTTAGGCTTACCCTTACCTTTACCCTTACCCTAACCCTTACCCTTACCCTTACCCTTACCCTTACCCTTGCTTTTACCCTTAAGCTTACCCTTACCCTTACCCTAACCCTTACCCTTACCCTTACCCTTACCCTTACCCTTACCCTTACCCTTGCTTTTACCCTTAAGCTTACCCTTACCCTTACCCTTACCCTTACCCTTACCCTTACCCTTACCCTTACCCTTACCCTTACCCTTGCTTTTACCCTTAAGCTTACCCTTACACTTACCCTTACCCTTACCCTTACCCTTACCCTTACCCTTACCCTTACCCTTGCTTTTACCATGAGGCTTACCCTTACCTTTACCCTTAACCTTACCCTTACCCTTACCCTTACCCTTGCTTTTACCCCTAAGCTTACCCTTACCCTTACCCTTACCCTTAAGCTTACCCTTACCCTTACCCTTACCCTTACCCTTACCCTTACCCTTACCCTTACCCTTACCCTTTCTTTTACCCTTAAGCTTACCCTTACCCTTACCCTTACCCTTACCCTTGCTTTTACCCTTAAGCTTTCCCTTACCCTTACCCTTACCCTTACCCTTACCCTTACCCTTACCCTTACCCTTACCCTTACCCTTACCCTTACCCTTACCCTTGATTTTACCCTTAAGCTTACCCTTACCCTTACCCTTACCCTTACCCTTAAGCTTACCCTTACCCTTACCCTTACCCTTACCCTTAACCTCACCCTTGCTTTTACCCTTAAGCTTACCCTTACCCTTACCCTTACCCTTACCCTTAAGCTTACCCTTACCCTTACCCTTACCCTTACCCTTACCCTTGCTTTTACCCTTAAGCTTACCCTTACCCTTACCCTTACCCTTACCCTTAAGCTTACCCTTACCCTTACCCTTACCCTTACCCTTACCCTTACCCTTACCCTTACCTTGCTTTTACCCTTAAGCTTACCCTTACCCTTACCCTAAGTAAGGGTAAGGGTAAGGGTAAGGGTAAGGGTAAGGGTAAGGGTAAGGGTAAGGGTAAGGGTAAGGGTAAGGGTAAGGGTAAGGGTAAGGGTAAGGGTAAGGGTAAGGGTAAGCTTAAGGGTAAAAGCAAGGGTAAGGGTAAGGGTAAGGGTAAGGGTAAGGGTAAGGGTAAGGGTAAGGGTAAGGGTAAGGGTAAGGGTAAGCTTAAGGGTAAGGGTAAGGGTAAGGGTAAGGGTAAGCCTAAGGGTAAAAGCAAGGGTAAGGGTAAGGGTAAGGGTAAGGGTAAGCTTAAGTGTAAAAGCAAGGGTAAGGGTAAGGCTAAGGGTAAGGGTAAGGGTAAGGGTAAGGGTAAGGGTAAGGGTAAGCTTAAGGGTAAAAGCAAGGGTAAGGGTAAGGGTAAGGGTAAAGGTAAGGGTAAGGGTAAAGGTGAGGGTAAGCCTAAGGGTAAAAGCAAGGGTAAGGGTAAGGGTAAGGGTAAGGGTAAGGGTAAGGGTAAGGGTAAGGGTAAGGGTAAGGGTAAGGGTAGGGGTAAGAGTAAGGGTAAGGGTAAGCTTAAGGGTAAAAGCAAGGGTAAGGGTAAGGGTAAGGGTAAGGCTAAGGGTAAGGGTAAGGGTAAGCTTAAGGGTAAAAGCAAGGGTAAGGGTAAGGGTAAGGGTAAGGGTAAGGGTAAGGGTAAGGGTAAGGGTAAGGGTAAGGGTAAGGGTAAGGGTAAGGGTAAGGGTAAGGGTAAGGGTAAGGGTAAGGGTAAGGGTAAGGGTAAGCTTAAGGGTAAAAGCAAGGGTAAGGGTAAGGGTAAGGGTAAGGGTAAGGGTAAGGGTAATGGTAAGGTTAAAGGTAAGGGTAAGCCTAAGGGTAAAAGCAAGGGTAAGGGTAAGGGTAAGGGTAAGGGTAAGGGTAAGGGTAAGGGTAAGGGTAAGGGTAAGGGTAAGCTTAAGGGTAAAAGCAAGGGTAAGGGTAAGGGTAAGGGTAAGGGTAAGGGTAAGCTCAAGGGTAAGGGTAAGGGTAAGGGTAAGGGTAAGCGTAAGGGTAAAAGCAAGGGTAAGGGTAAGGGTAAGGGTAAGGGTAAGGGTAAGCTTAAGGGTAAAAGCAAGGGTAAGGGTAAGGGTAAGAGTAAGGGTAAGGGTAAGGGTAAGCTTAAGGGTAAGGGTAAGGGTAAGGGTAAGGGTAAGCTTAAGGGTAAAAGCAAGGGTAAAGGTAAGAGTAAGGGTAAGGGTAAGGGTAAGGGTAAGGGTAAGGGTGAGCTTAAGGGTAAAAGCAAGGGTAAGGGTAAGGGTAAGGGTAAGGGTAAGGGTAAGGGTAAGGGTAAGGGTAAGGGTAAGGGTAAGCTTAAGGGTAAAAGCAAGGGTAAGGGTAAGGGTAAGGGTAAGGGTAAGGGTAAGGTTAAGGGTAAGGGTAAGGGTAAAGGTAAGGGTAAGCCTAAGGGTAAAAGCAAGGGTAAGGGTAAGGGTAAGGGTAAAGGTAAGGGTAAGGGTAAAGGTGAGGGTAAGCCTAAGGGTAAAAGCAAGGGTAAGGGTAAGGGTAAGGGTAAGGGTAAGGGTAAGGGTAAGGGTAAGGGTAAGGGTAAGGGTAAGGGTAAGGGTAAGGGTAAGGGTAAGGGTAAGGGTAAGGGTAAGGGTAAGGGTAAGGGTAAGGGTAAGGGTAAGGGTAAGGGTAAGGGTAAGGGTAAGCTTAAGGGTAAAAGCAAGGGTAAGGGTAAGGGTAAGGGTAAGGGTAAGGGTAAGGGTAAGGGTAAGGGTAAGGGTAAGGGTAAGGGTAAGGGTAAGCTTAAGGGTAAGGGTAAGGGTAAGGGTAAGGGTAAGCCTAAGGGTAAAAGCAAGGGTAAGGGTAAGGGTAAGGGTAAGGGTAAGCTTAAGTGTAAAAGCAAGGGTAAGGGTAAGGCTAAGGGTAAGGGTAAGGGTAAGGGTAAGGGTAAGCTTAAGGGTAAAAGCAAGGGTAAGGGTAAGGGTAAGGGTAAAGGTAAGGGTAAGGGTAAAGGTGAGGGTAAGCCTAAGGGTAAAAGCAAGGGTAAGGGTAAGGGTAAGGGTAAGGGTAAGGGTAAGGGTAAGGGTAAGGGTAAGGGTAAGGGTAAGGGTAGGGGTAAGAGTAAGGGTAAGGGTAAGCTTAAGGGTAAAAGCAAGGGTAAGGGTAAGGGTAAGGGTAAGGGTAAGGGTAAGGGTAAGGGTAAGGGTAAGCTTAAGGGTAAAAGCAAGGGTAAGGGTAAGGGTAAGGGTAAGGGTAAGGGTAAGGGTAAGGGTAAGGGTAAGGGTAAGGGTAAGGGTAAGGGTAAGGGTATGGGTAAGGGTAAGGGTAAGCTTAAGGGTAAAAGCAAGGGTAAGGGTAAGGGTAAGGGTAAGGGTAAGGGTAAGGGTAAGGGTAATGGTAAGGT
>CAUEHS010000087.1:0-28935 GCA_958510865.1 Myrrha octodecimguttata | reverse complement strand
GATAGGATAAGGGTAAGGGTAAAAGCAAGGGTAAGGTTAAGGGTAAGGGTAAGGGTAAGGGTAAGCTTAAGGTAAAAGCAAGGGTAAGGGTAAGGGTAAGGGTAAGGGTAAGGGTAAGGGTAAGGGTAAGGGTAAGGGTAAGGGTAAGTGTAAGCTTAAGGGTAAGGGTAAGGGGTAAGGGTAAGGGTAAGCTTAAGGGTAAAAGCAAGGGTAAGGGTAAGGGTAAGGGTAAGGGTAAGGGTAAGGGTTAAGGGTAAGGGTAAGGGTAAGGTAAGGGTAAGCTTAAGGGTAAAAGCAAGGGTAAGGGTAAGGGTAAGGGTAAGGGTAAGGGTAAGGGTAAGGGTAAGGGTAAGGGTAAGGGTAAGCTTAAGGGTAAAGCAAGGGTAAGGGTAAGGGTAAGGGTAAGGGTAAGGGTAAGGGTAAGGGTAAGGGTAAGGGTAAGGGTAAAGGTAAGGGTAAGCCTAAGGGTAAAAGCAAGGATAAGGGTAAGGGTAAGGGTAAGGGTAAGGGTAAGAGTAAGGGTAAGGGTAAGGTAAGGGTAGCTTAAGGGTAAAAGCAAGGGTAAGGGTAAGGGTAAGGGTAAGCCTAAGGGTAAAAGCAAGGGTAAGGGTAAGGGTAAGGGTAAGGGTAAGGGTAAGCTTAAGGTAAAAGCAAGGGAAGGGTAAGGGTAAGGGTAAGGGTAAGGGTAAGGGTAAGGGTAAGCTTAAGGGTAAAAGCAAGTGTGAGGGTAAGGGTAAGGGTAAGGGTAAGGTAAGGGTAAGGGTAAGGGTAAGCTTAGGGTAAAAGCAAGGGTAAGGGTAAGGGTAAGGTAAGGTAAGGGTAAGGGTAAGGGTAAGGGTAAGAAGGGTAAGGTAAGGGTAAGGGTAAGGGTAAGGGTAAGGGTAAGGGTAAGGGTAAGGGTAAAGTGTAAGGGTAAGGGTAAGCCTTAGGGTAAAAGCAAGGGTAAGGGTAAGGGTAAGGGTAAGGGTAAGGGTAAGCTTAAAGGTAAAAGCAAGGGTAAGGGTAAGGGTAAGGGAAAGGGTAAGGGTAAGGGTAAGCTAAGGGTAAAAGCAAGGGTAAGGGTAAGGTAAGGGTAAGGGTAAGGGTAAGGGTAAGGGTAAAGGTAAGGGTAAGCCTAAGGGTAAAAGCAAGGGTAAGGGTAAGGGTAAGGGTAAGGGTAAGGGTAAGGGTAAGGGTAAGTGGTTAGGGTAAAGGGAAAGGGTAAGGGTAAGGGTAAGCTTAAGGGTAAAAGCAATGGTAAGGGTAAGGGTAAGGGTAAGGGTAAGGGTAAGGGTAAGGTAAGGGTAAAGGTAAGGGTAAGCCTAAGGGTAAAAGCAAGGGTAAGGGTAAGGGTAAGGGTAAGCTTAAGGGTAAAAGCAAGGGTAAGGGTAAGGGTAAGCCTTACCCTTACCCTTACGCTTACCCTTGCTTTTACCCTTAAGCTTACCCTTACCCTTACCCTTACCCTTACCCTTGCTTTTACCCTTAGGCTTACCCTTACCCTTACCCTTACCCTCACACTTGCTTTTACCCTTAAGCTTACCCTTACCCTTACCCTTACCCTTACCCTTACCCTTACCCTTACCCTTACCCTTACCCTTACCCTTACCCTTACCCTTGCTTTTACCTTAAGCTTACCCTTACCTTTACCCTTACCCTTACCCTTACCCTTACCCTTACCCTTACCCTTACCCTTACCCTTACCCTTGCTTTTACCCTTAAGCTTACCCTTACCCTTACCCTTACCCTTACCCTTAAGCCCTTACCCTTACCCTTACCCTTACCCTTACGTTTACCCTTAAGCTTACCCTTACCCTTACCCTTACCCTTAACCCTTACCCTTACCCTTACCCTTACCCTTGATTTTACCCTTAAGCTTACCCTTACCCTTACCCTTACCCTTAAGCTTACCCTTACCCTTACCCTTACCCTTACCCTTACCCTTACCCTTACCCTTACCCTTGCTTTTACCCTTAAGCTTACCCTTACCCTTACCCTTACCCTTACCCTCACCCTTGCTTTTACCCTTAAGCTTACCCTTACCCTTACCCTTAACCCTTACCCTTACCCTGTAAGCTTACCCTTACCCTTACCCTTGACCCTTACCCTTACCCTTACCCTTACCCTTACCCTTACCCTTACCCTTACCCTTACCCTTGCTTTTACCCTTAAGCTTACCCTTACCCTTACCCTTTCCCTTACCCTTACCCTCTAGCTTACCCTTACCCTTACCCTTACCCTTACCCTTACCCTTGCTTTTACCCTTAAGCTTACCCTTACCCTTACCCTTACCCTTACCCTTAAGCTTACCCTTACCTTACCCTTACCCTTACCCTTACCCTTACCTTACCCTTGCTTTTACCCTCAAGCTTACCCTTACCCTTACCCTTACCCTCACCCTCACCCTTAAGCTTACCCTTACCCTTACCCTTACCCTTACCCTTACCCTTACCCTTACCCTTACCCTTGCTTTTACCCTCAAGCTTACCCTTACCCTTACCCTTACCCTTACCCTTACCCTTGCTTTTACCCTTGAGCTTACCCTTACCCTTACCTTACCCTTACCCTTAAGCTTACCCTTACCCTTACCCTTACCCTTACCCTTACCCTTACCCTTACCCCTAACCCTTACCCTTACCCTTACCCTTGCTTTTACCCTTAAGCTTACCCTTACCCTTACCCTTACCCTTACCCTTACCCCTTACCCTTACCCTTACCCTTACCCTTGCTTTTACCCTTAGGCTTACCCTTACCTTTACCCATACCCTTACCCTTACCCTTACCCTTACCCTTACCCTTACCCTTACCCTTGCTATTACCCTTAAGCTTACCCTTACCCTTACCCTTTCCCTTACCCTTACCCTTACCCTTGCTTTTACCTTAAGCTTACCCTTACCCTTACCCTTACCCTTACCCTTACCCTTACCCTTGCTTTTACCCTTAAGCTTACCCTTACCCTTACCCTTACCCTTACCCTTACCCTTACCCTTACCCTTACCCTTACCCTTACCCTTACCCTTACCCTTACCTTTACCCTTACCCCTACCCTTACCCTTACCCTTACCCTTACCCTTACCCTTACCCTTACCCTTGCTTTTACCCTTAAGCTTATCCTTACCCTTACCCTTACCCTTACCCTTACCCTTACCCTTACCCTTACCCTCACCCTTGCTTTTACCCTTAAGCTTACCCTTACCCTTACCCTTACCCTTACCCTTACCCTTACCCTTACCCTTGCTTTTACCCTTAAGCTTACCCTTACCCTTACCCTTACCCTTACCCTTACCCTTGCTTTTACCCTTAGGCTTACCCTTACCCTTACCCTTACCCTTGCTTTTACCCTTAAGCTTACCCTTACCCTTACCCTTACCCTTACTCTTACCCTTACCCTTACCCTTACCCTTACCCTTACCCTTGCTTTTACCCTTAGGCTTACCCTTACCTTTACCCTTACCCTTACCCTTACCCTTACCCTTACCCTTACCCTTACCCTTACCCTTACCCTTACCCTTACCCTTACCCTTACCCTTACCCTTACCCTTACCCTTGCTTTTACCCTTAAGCTTACCCTTACCCTTACCCTTACCCTTACCCTTACCCTTACCCTCACCCTTACCCTTACCCTTACCCTTGCTTTTACCCTTAAGCTTACCCTTACCCTTACCCTTACCCTTACCCTTACCCTTACCCTTACCCTTACCCTTACCCTTACCCTTACCCTTACCCTTACACTTACCCTTGCTTTTACCCTTAAGCTTACCCTTACCCTTACCCTTACCCTTACCCTTACCCTTAAGCTTACCCTTACCCTTACCCTTACCCTTACCCTTACCCTTACCCTTACCCTTGCTTTTACCCTTAAGCTTACCCTTACCCTTACCCTTACCCTTACCCTTACCCTTACCCTTACCCTTACCCTTGCTTTTACCCTTACCCTTATCCTTACCCTTACCCTTGCTTTTACCCTTACCCTTATCCTTACCCTTAAGCTTACCCTTACCCTTACCCTTACCCTTACCCTTACCCTTGCCCTTACCCTTACCCTTACCCTTACCCTTACCCTTGCTTTTACCCTTAAGCTTACCCTTACCCTTACCCTTACCCTTACCGTTACCCTTACCCTTGCTTTTACCCTTAGGCTTACCCTTACCTTTACCCTTACCCTTACCCTTACCCTTACCCTTACCCTTACCCTTACCCTTACCCTTGCTTTTACCCTTAAGCTTACCCTTACCCTTACCCTTACCCTCACCCTTACCCTTACCCTTACCCTTACCCTTACCCTCACCCTTGCTTTTACCCTTAAGCTTACCCTTACCCTTACCCTTACCCTTACCCTTACCCTTACCCTTACCCTTACCCTTACCCTTACCCTTACCCTTACCCTTACCCTTACCCTTACCCTTACCCTTACCCTTACCCTTGCTTTTACCCTTAAGCTTACCCTTACCCTTACCCTTACCCTTACCCTTACCCTTACCCTTACTCTTACCCTTACCCTTACCCTTACCCTTACCCTTACCCTTACCCTTGCTTTTACCCTTAGGCTTACCCTTACCTTTACCCTTACCCTTACCCTTACCCTTACCCTTACCCTTACCCTTGCTTTTACCCTTAAGCTTACCCTTACCCTTACCCTTACCCTTAGCCTTACCCTTACCCTTGCTTTTACCCTTAAGCTTACCCTTACCCTTACCCTTACCCTTACCCTTGCTTTTACCCTTAGGCTTACCCTTACCCTTACCCTTACCCTTACCCTTAAGCTTACCCTTACCCTTACCCTTACCCTTACCCTTACCCTTACCCTTACCCTTACCCTTACCCTTACCCTTACCCTTACCCTTACCCTTGCTTTTACCCTTAAGCTTACCCTTACCCTTACCCTTACACTTACCCTTACCCTTACCCTTACCCTTACCCTTACCCTTACCCTTACCCTTACCCTAACCCTTACCCTTACCCTTGCTTTTACCCTTAGGCTTACCCTTACCTTTACCCTTACCCTTACCCTTACCCTTAAGCTTACCCTTACCCTTACCCTTACCCTTACCCTTACCCTTACCCTTACCCTTACCCTTACCCTTACCCTTACCCTTACCCTTACCCTTACCCTTGCTTTTACCCTTAAGCTTACCCTTACCCTTACCCTTACACTTACACTTACCCTTACCCTTACCCTTACCCTTACCCTTACCCTTACCCTTACCCTTACCCTTACCCTAACCCTTACCCTTACCCTTGCTTTTACCCTTAGGCTTACCCTTACCTTTACCCTTACCCTTACCCTTACCCTTACCCTTACCCTTACCCTTACCCTTACCCTTACCCTTGCTTTTACCCTTAAGCTTACCCTTACCCTTACCCTTACCCTTACCCTTACCCTTACCCTTACCCTTGCTTTTACCCTTAAGCTTACCCTTACCCTTACCCTCACCCTTACCCTTACCCTTACCCTTGCTTTTACCCTTAAGCTTACCCTTACCCTTACCCTTACCCTTACCCTTACCCTTACCCTTACCCTTACCCTTACCCTTACCCTTACCCTTACCCTTACCCTTACCCTTGTTTTACCCTTAAGCTTACCCTTACCCTTACCCTTACCCTTACCCTTACCCTTACCCTTACCCTTACCCTTACCCTTACCCTTACCCTTACCCTTACCCTTACCCTTACCCTTACCCTTACCCTTACCCTTACCCTTACCCTTACCCTTGCTTTTACCCTTAGGCTTACCCTTACCTTTACCCTTACCCTTACCCTTACCCTTACCCTTACCCTCACCCTTACCCTTGCTTTAACCCTTAAGCTTACCCTTACCCTCACCCTTACCCTTACCCTTACCCTTGCTTTTACCCTTAAGCTTACCCTTACCCTTACCCTTACCCTTACCCTTACCCTTGTTTTACCCTTAGGCTTACCCTTACCCTTACCCTTACCCTTGCTTTTACCCTTAAGCTTACCCTTACCCTTACCCTTACCCTTACCCTTACCCTTACCCTTACCCTTACCCTTACCTTTACCCTTACCCTTGCTTTTACCCTCAGGCTTACCCTAACCTTTACCCTTACCCTTACCCTTACCCTTACCCTTACCCTTACCCTTACCCTTACCCTTACCCTTACCCTTACCCTTACCCTTACCCTTACCCTTACCCTTACCCTTGCTTTTACCCTTAAGCTTACCCTTACCCTTACCCTTACCCTTACCCTTACCCTTACCCTTACCCTTGCTTTTACCCTTAAGCTTACCCTTACCCTTACCCTTACCCTCACCCTTACCCTTACCCTTACCCTTGCTTATACCCTTAAGCTTACCCTTACCCTTACCCTTACCCTTACCCTTACCCTTACCCTTACCCTTACCCTTACCCTTACCCTTACCCTTGCTTTTACCCTTAGGCTTACCCTTACCTTTACCCTTACCCTTACCCTTACCCTTACCCTTGCTTTTACCCTCAAGCTTACCCTTACCCTTACCCTTACCCTTACCCTTACCCTTACCCTTACCCTTGCTTTTACCCTTAAGCTTACCCTTACCCTTACCCTTACCCTTACCCTTACCCTTACCCTTACCCTTACCCTTGCTTTTACCCTTAAGCTTACCCTTACCCTTACCCTTACCCTTACCCTTACCCTTACCCTTACCCTTACTCTTGCTTTTACCCTTAAGCTTACCCTTAAGCTTACCCTTACCCTTACCCTTACCCTTACCCTTACCCTTACCCTTACCCTTACCCTTACCCTTGCTTTTACCCTAAGGCTTACCCTTACCTTTACCCTTACCCTTACCCTTACCCTTGCTTTTACCCTTAAGCTTGCACTTACCCTTACCCTTACCCTTACCCTTACCCTTACCCTTGCTTTTACCCTTAAGCTTACCCTTACCCTTACCCTTACCCTTACCCTTACCCTTACCCTTACCCTTACCCTTACCCTTACCCTTACCCTTGCTTTTACCCTTACCCTTACCCTTGCTTTTACCCTTAGGCTTACCCTTACCCTTACCCTTACCCTTACCCTTACCCTTACCCTTACCCTTACCCTTGCTTTTACCCTTAAGCTTACCCTTACCCTTACCCTTACCCTTACCCTTACCCTTACCCTTACCCTTACCCTTACCCTTACCCTTACCCTTGCTTTTACCCTTAAGCTTACCCTTACCCTTACCCTTACCCTTACCCTTACCCTTACCCTTACCCTTACCCTTACCCTTACCCTTACCCTTACCCTTACCCTTACCCTTACCCTTACCCTTACCCTTACCCTTGCTTTTACCCTTAAGCTTACCCTTACCCTTACCCTTACCCTTACCCTTACCCTTACCCTTACCCTTACCCTTACCCTTACCCTTACCCTTACCCTTACCCTTACCCTTACCCTTGCTTTTACCCTTAAGCTTACCCTTACCCTTACCCTTACCCTTACCCTTACCCTTACCCTTACCCTTACCCTTACCCTTACCCTTACCCTTACCCATACCCTTGCTTTTACCCTTAGGCTTACCCTTACCTTTACCCTTACCCTTACCCTTACCCTTACCCTTACCCTTACCCTTACCCTTACCCTTGCTTTTACCCTTAAGCTTACCCTTACCCTTACCCTTACCCTTACCCTTACCCTTGCTTTTACCCTTAAGCTTACCCTTACCCTTACCCTTACCCTTACCCTTACCCTTGCTTTTACCCTTAGGCTTACCCTTACCCTTACCCTTACCCTTACCCTTACCCTTACCCTTACCCTTACCCTTACCCTTACCCTCACCCTTGCTTTTACCCTTAGGCTTACCCTTACCTTTACCCTTACCCTTACCCTTACCCTTACCCTTACCCTTACCCTTACCCTTACCCTTACCCTTGCTTTTACCCTTAAGCTTACCCTTACCCTTACCCTTACCCTTACCCTTGCTTTTACCCTTAAGCTTACCCTTACCCTTACCCTTACCCTTACCCTTACCCTTACCCTTACCCTTACCCTTACCCTTACCCTTACCCTTGCTTTTACCCTTGAGCTTACCCTTACCCTTACCCTTACCCTTACCCTTACCCTTACCCTTACCCTTACCCTTGCTTTTACCCTTAAGCTTACCCTTACCCTTACCCTTACCCTTACCCTTACCCTTACCCTTACCCTTACCCTTACCCTTACCCTTACCCTTACCCTTGCTTTTACCCTTAGGCTTACCCTTACCTTTACCCTTACCCTTACCCTTACCCTTACCCTTACCCTTACCCTTGCTTTTACCCTTAAGCTTACCCTTACCCTTACCCTTACCCTTACCCTTACCCTTACCCTTACCCTTACCCTTACCCTTGCTTTTACCCTTAAGCTTACCCTTACCCTTACCCTTACCCTTACCCTTACCCTTGCTTTTACCCTTAGGCTTACCCTTACCCTTACCCTTACCCTTACCCTTACCCTTACCCTTGCTTTTACCCTTAAGCTTACCCTTACACTTACCCTTACCCTTACCCTTACCCTTACCCTTACCCTTACCCTTACCCTTACCCTTACCCTTGCTTTTACCCTTAGGCTTACCCTTACCTTTACCCTTACCCTTACCCTTACCCTTACCCTTACCCTTACCCTTACCCTTACCCTTACCCTTGCTTTTACCCTTAAGCTTACCCTTACCCTTACCCTTACCCTTACCCTCACCCTTACCCTTACCCTTGCTTTTACCCTTAAGCTTACCCTTACCCTTACCCTTACCCTTACGCTTACCCTTACCCTCACCCTTACCCTTACCCTTACCCTTGCTTATACCCTTAAGCTTACCCTTACCCTTACCCTTACCCTTACCCTTAGCCTTACCCTTACCCTTACCCTTACCCTTACCCTTACCCTTACCCTTACCCTTGCTTTTACCCTTAGGCTTACCCTTACCTTTACCCTTACCCTTACCCTTAACCTTACCCTTACCCTTACCCTTACCCTTACCCTTACCCTTACCCTTACCCTTACCCTTACCCTTACCCTTACCCTTACCCTTGCTTTTACCCTCAAGCTTACCCTTACCCTTACCCTTACCCTTACCCTTACCCTAACCCTTACCCTTGCTTTTACCCTTTAGCTTACCCATACCCTTACCCTTACTCTTACCCTTACACTTACCCTTACCCTTACCCTTACCCTTATCCTTACCCTTACCCTTACCCTTACCCTTACCCTTGCTTTTACCCTTAAGCTTACCCTTACCCTTACCCTTACCCTTACCCTTACCCTTACCCTTACCCTTACCCTTACCCTTACCCTTACCCTTACCCTTACCCTTGCTTTTACCCTTAAGCTTACCCTTACCCTTACCCTTACCCTTACCCTTACCCTTGCTTTTACCCTTAGGCTTACCCTTACCTTTACCCTTACCCTTACCCTTACCCTTACCCTTACCCTTACCCTTACCCTTACCCTTACCCTTACCCTTACCCTTGCTTTTACCCTTAAGCTTACCCTTACCCTTACCCTTACCCTTACCCTTACCCTTACCCTTGCTTTTACCCTTAAGCTTACCCTTACCCTTACCCTTACCCTTACCCTTACCCTTGCTTTTACCCTTAGGCTTACCCTTACCCTTACCCTTACCCTTACCCTTGCTTTTACTCTTAAGCTTACCCTTACCCTTACCCTTACTCTTACCCTTACCCTTACCCTTACCCTTACCCTTACACTTACCCTTACCCTTACCCTTACCCTTACCCTTACCCTTACCCTTACCCTTACCCTTACCCTTACCCTTACCCTTACCCTTGCTTTTACCCTTAAGCTTACCCTTACCCTTACCCTTACCCTTACCCTTAAGCTTACCCTTACCCTTACCCTTACCCTTACCCTTACCCTTACCCTTACCCTTACCCTTGCTTTTACCCTTAAGCTTACCCTTACCCTTACCCTTACCCTTACCCTTACCCTTGCTTTTACCCTTAAGCTTACCCTTACCCTTACCCTTACCCTTACCCTTAAGCTTACCCTTACCCTTACCCTTACCCTTACCCTTACCCTTACCCTTACCCTTACCCTTACCCTTACCCTTACCCTTACCCTTACCCTTACCCTTGCTTTTACCCTTAAGCTTACCCTTACCCTTACCCTTAAGCTTACCCTTACCCTTACCCTTACCCTTACCCTTACCCTTGCTTTTACCCTTAAGCTTACCCTTACCCTTACCCTTACCCTTACCCTTAAGCTTACCCTTACCCTTACCCTTACCCTTACCCTTACCCTTACCCTTACCCTTACCCTTACCCTTGCTTTTACCCTTAAGCTTACCCTTACCCTTACCCTTACCCTTACCCTTAAGCTTACCCTTACCCTTACCCTTACCCTTACCCTTACCCTTACCCTTACCCTTACCCTTACCCTTGCTTTTACCCTTAAGCTTACCCTTACCCTTACCCTTACCCTTACCCTTACCCTTGCTTATACCCTTGAGCTTACCCTTACCCTTACCCTTACCCTTACCCTCAAGCTTACCCTTACCCTTACCCTTACCCTTACCCTTGCCCTAACCCTTACCCTTACCCTTACCCTTGCTTTTACCCTTAAGCTTACCCTTACCCTTACCCTTACCCTTACCCTTACCCTTACCCTTACCCTTACCCTTACCCTTACCCTTACCCTTGCTTTTACCCTTAGGCTTACCCTTACCTTTACCCTTACCCTTACCCTTACCCTTACCCTTACCCTTACCCTTACCCTTACCCTTACCCTTACCCTTACCCTTGCTTTTACCCTTAAGCTTACCCTTACCCTTACCCTTTCCCTTACCCTTACCCTTACCCTTGCTTTTACCTTTAAGCTTACCCTTACCCTTACCCTTACCCTTACCCTTACCCTTGCTTTTACCCTTAGGCTTACCCTTACCCTTACCCTTACCCTTACCCTTGCTTTTACCCTTTAGCTTACCCTTACCCTTACCCTTACCCTTACCCTTACCCTTACCCTTACCCTTACCCTTACCCTTACCCTTACCCTTACCTTTACCCTTACCCTTACCCTTACCCTTACCCTTACCCTTACCCTTACCCTTACCCTTACCCTTGCTTTTACCCTTAAGCTTACCCTTACCCTTACCCTTACCCTTACCCTTACCCTTACCCTTACCCTTACCCTTACCCTCACCCTTGCTTTTACCCTTAAGCTTACCCTTACCCTTACCCTTACCCTTACCCTTACCCTTACCCTTGCTTTTACCCTTAAGCTTACCCTTACCCTTACCCTTACCCTTGCCCTTACCCTTGCTTTTACCCTTAGGCTTACCCTTACCCTTACCCTTACCCTTACCCTTGCTTTTACCCTTAAGCTTACCCTTACCCTTACCCTTACCCTTACTCTTACCCTT
The DNA here is from genome assembly GCA_958510865.1 of Myrrha octodecimguttata. NCBI lineage: Eukaryota > Metazoa > Arthropoda > Insecta > Coleoptera > Coccinellidae > Myrrha > Myrrha octodecimguttata. The sequence continues at coordinate 17,622 of CAUEHS010000087.1, read as the reverse complement.
ACCCTTACCCTTACCCTTACCCTTACCCTTGCTTTTACCCTTAGGCTTACCCTTACCTTTACCCTTACCCTTACCCTTACCCTTACCCTTACCCTTACACTTACCCTTACCCTTACCCTTACCTTTACCCTTACCCTTGCTTTTACCCTTAAGCTTACCCTTACCCTTACCCTTACCCTTACCCTTACCCTTACCCTTACCCTTACCCTTGCTTTTACCCTTAAGCTTACCCTTACCCTTACCCTTACCCTTACCCTTACCCTTACCCTTACCCTTACCCTTACACTTACCCTTGCTTTTACCCTTAAGCTTACCCTTACCCTTACCCTTACCCTTACCCTTAAGCTTACCCTTACCCTTACCCTTACCCTTACCCTTGCTTTTACCCTTAAGCTTACCCTTACCCTTACCCTTACCCTTACCCTTACCCTTGCTTTTACCCTTACCCTTATCCTTACCCTTAAGCTTACCCTTACCCTTACCCTTACCCTTACCCTTACCCTTACCCTTACCCTTACCCTTACCCTTACCCTTGCTTTTACCCTTAAGCTTACCCTTACCCTTACCCTTACCCTTACCCTTACCCTTACCCTTACCCTTACCCTTACCCTTGCTTTTACCCTTAGGCTCACCCTTACCTTTACCCTTACCCTTACCCTTACCCTTACCCTTACCCTTACCCTTACCCTTACCCTTACCCTTGCTTTTACCCTTAAGCTTACCCTTACCCTTACCCTTACCCTTACCCTTACCCTTACCCTTACCCTTACCCTCACCCTTGCTTTTACCCTTAAGCTTACCCTTACCCTTACCCTTACCCTTACCCTTACCCTTACCCTTACCCTTACCCTTACCCTTACCCTTACCCTTACCCTTACCCTTACCCTTACCCTTACCCTTACCCTTACCCTTACCCTTGCTTTTACCCTTAAGCTTACCCTTACCCTTACCCTTACCCTTACCCTTACCCTTACCCTTACCCTTACCCTTACCCTTACCCTTACCCTTACCCTTACCCTTACCCTCACCCTTGCTTTTACCCTTAAGCTTACCTTTACCCTTACCCTTACCCTTACCCTTACCCTTACCCTTACCCTTACCCTTACCCTTACCCTTACCCTTACCCTTACCCTTACCCTTACCCTTGCTTTTACCCTTAAGCTTACCCTTACCTTTACCCTTACCCTTACCCTTACCCTTGCTTTTACCCTTAAGCTTGCACTTACCCTTACCCTTACCCTTACCCTTACCCTTACCCTTACCCTTGCTTTTACCCTTAAGCTTACCCTTACCCTTACCCTTACCCTTACCCTTACCCTTACCCTTACCCTTACCCTTACCCTTACCCTTGCTTTTACCCTTACCCTTACCCTTGCTTTTACCCTTAGGCTTACCCTTACCCTTACCCTTACCCTTACCCTTACCCTTACCCTTACCCTTGCTTTTACCCTTAAGCTTACCCTTACCCTTACCCTTACCCTTACCCTTACCCTTACCCTTACCCTTACCCTTACCCTTACCCTTACCCTTACCCTTACCCTTACCCTTACCCTTGCTTTTACCCTTAAGCTTACCCTTACCCTTACCCTTACCCTTACCCTTACCCTTACCCTTACCCTTACCCTTACCCTTACCCTTACCCTTGCTTTTACCCTTAAGCTTACCCTTACCCTTACCCTTACCCTTACCCTTACCCTTGCTTTTACCCTTAGGCTTACCCTTACCCTTACCCTTACCCTTACCCTTGCTTTTACCCTTAAGCTTACCCTTACCCTTACCCTTACCCTTACCCTTACCCTTACCCTTACCCTTACCCTTACCCTTACCCTTACCCTTACCCTTACCCTTACCCTTACCTTTACCCTTACCCTTACCTTTACCCTTACCCTTACCCTTACCCTTACCCTTACCCTTACCCTTACCCTTGCTTTTACCCTTAAGCTTACCCTTACCCTTACCCTTACCCTTACCCTTACCCTTACCCTTACCCTCACCCTCACCCTTGCTTTTACCCTTAAGCTTACCCTTACCCTTACCCTTACCCTTACCCTTACCCTTACCCTTGCTTTTACCCTTAAGCTTACCCTTACCCTTACCCTTACCCTTACCCTTACCCTTGCTTTTACCCTTAGGCTTACCCTTACCCTTACCCTTACCCTTACCCTTGCTTTTACCCTTAAGCTTACCCTTACCCTTACCCTTACCCTTACTCTTACCCTTACCCTTACCCTTACCCTTACCCTTACCCTTACCCTTACCCTTGCTTTTACCCTTAGGCTTACCCTTACCTTTACCCTTACCCTTACCCTTACCCTTACCCTTACCCTTACCCTTACCCTTACCCTTACCCTTACCCTTACCCTTACCCTTACCCTTGCTTTTACCCTTAAGCTTACCCTTACCCTTACCCTTACCCTTACCCTTACCCTTACCCTTACCCTTACCCTTACCCTTGCTTTTACCCTTAAGCTTACCCTTACCCTTACCCTTACCCTTAACCTTACCCTTATCCTTACCCTTACCCTTACCCTTACCCTTACCCTTACACTTACCCTTGCTTTTACCCTTAAGCTTACCCTTACCCTTACCCTTACCCTTACCCTTAAGCTTACCCTTACCCTTACCCTTACCCTTACCCTTGCTTTTACCCTTAAGCTTACCCTTACCCTTACCCTTACCCTTACCCTTACCCTTGCTTTTACCCTTAAATTTATCCTTACCCTTAAGCTTACCCTTACCCTTACTCTTACCCTTACCCTTACCCTTACCCTTACCCTTACCCTTGCTTTTACCCTTAAGCTTACCCTTACCCTTACCCTTACCCTTACCCTTACCCTTACCCTTGCTTTTACCCTTAGGCTCACCCTTACCTTTACCCTTACCCTTACCCTTACCCTTACCCTTACCCTTACCCTTACCCTTACCCTTGCTTTTACCCTTAAGCTTTCCCTTACCCTTACCCTTACCCTTACCCTTACCCTTACCCTTACCCTTACCCTTACCCTCACCCTTGCTTTTACCCTTAAGCTTACCCTTACCCTTACCCTTACCCTTACCCTTACCCTTACCCTTACCCTTACCCTTACCCTTACCCTTACCCTTACCCTTACCCTTACCCTTACCCTTACCCTTACCCTTGCTTTTACCCTTAAGCTTACCCTTACCCTTACCCTTACCCTTACCCTTACCCTTACCCTTACCCTTACCCTTACCCTTACCCTTACCCTTACCCTTACCCTTACCCTTACCCTTATCCTTACCCTTACCCTTACCCTTACCCTTACCCTCACCCTTGCTTTTACCCTTAAGCTTACCCTTACCCTTACCCTTACCCTTACCCTTACCCTTACCCTTACCCTTACCCTTACCCTTACCCTTACCCTTACCCTTACCCTTACCCTTACCCTTACCCTTACCCTTGCTTTTACCCTTAAGCTTACCCTTACCTTTACCCTTACCCTTACCCTTACCCTTACTTTTACCCTTAAGCTTGCACTTACCCTTACCCTTACCCTTACCCTTACCCTTACCCTTACCCTTACCCTTGCTTTTACCCTTAAGCTTACCCTTACCCTTACCCTTACCCTTACCCTTACCCTTACCCTTACCCTTACCCTTACCCTTACCCTTACCCTTACCCTTGCTTTTACCCTTACCCTTACCCTTGCTTTTACCCTTAGGCTTACCCTTACCCTTACCCTTACCCTTACCCTTACCCTTACCCTTACCCTTACCCTTGCTTTTACCCTTAAGCTTACCCTTACCCTTACCCTTACCCTTACCCTTACCCTTACCCTTACCCTTACCCTTACCCTTACCCTTGCTTTTACCCTTAAGCTTACCCTTACCCTTACCCTTACCCTTACCCTTACCCTTACCCTTACCCTTACCCTTACCCTTACCCTTACCCTTACCCTTGCTTTTACCCTTAAGCTTACCCTTACCCTTACCCTTACCCTTACCCTTACCCTTACCCTTACCCTTACCCTTACCCTTACCCTTACCCTTACCCTTACCCTTACCCTTGCTTTTACCCTTAAGCTTACCCTTACCCTTACCCTTACCCTTACCCTTACCCTTACCCTTACCCTTACCCTTACCCATACCCTTGCTTTTACCCTTAGGCTTACCCTTACCTTTACCTTTACCCTTACCCTTACCCTTACCCTTACCCTTACCCTTACCCTTACCCTTGCTTTTACCCTTAAGCTTACCCTTACCCTTACCCTTACCCTTACCCTTACCCTTGCTTTTACCCTTAAGCTTACCCTTACCCTTACCCTTACCCTTACCCTTACCCTTGCTTTTACCCTTAGGCTTACCCTTACCCTTACCCTTACCCTTACCCTTACCCTTACCCTTACCCTTACCCTTACCCTTACCCTTACCCTTACCCTATCCCTTGCTTTTACCCTTAAGCTTACCCTTACCCTTACCCTTACCCTTACCCTTACCCTTACCCTTACCCTTACCCTTACCCTTACCCATACCCTTACCCTTACCCTTACCCTTGCTTTTACCCTTAGGCTTACCCTTACCTTTACCCTTACCCTTACCCTTACCCTTACCCTTACCCTTACCCTTGCTTTTACCCTTAAGCTTACCCTTACCCTTACCCTTACCCTTACCCTTGCTTTTACCCTTAAGCTTACCCTTACCCTTACCCTTACCCTTACCCTTACCCTTACCCTTACCCTTACCCTTACCCTTACCCTTACCCTTACCCTTGCTTTTACCCTTGAGCTTACCCTTACCCTTACCCTTACCCTTACCCTTACCCTTACCCTTGCTTTTACCCTTAAGCTTACCCTTACCCTTACCCTTACCCTTACCCTTACCCTTACCCTTACCCTTACCCTTACCCTTACCCTTACCCTTACCCTTACCCTTACCCTTGCTTTTACCCTTAGGCTTACCATTACCTTTACCCTTACCCTTACCCTTACCCTTACCCTTACCCTTACCCTTGCTTTTACCCTTAAGCTTACCCTTACCCTTACCCTTACCCTTACCCTTACCCTTACCCTTACCCTTGCTTTTACCCTTAAGCTTACCCTTACCCTTACCCTTACCCTTACCCTTACCCTTGCTTTTACCCTTAGGCTTACCCTTACCCTTACCCTTACCCTTACCCTTGCTTTTACCCTTAAGCTTACCCTTACACTTACCCTTACCCTTACCCTTACCCTTACCCTTACCCTTACCCTTACCTTTACCCTTACCCTTACCCTTACCCTTACCCTTACCCTTGCTTTTACCCTTAGGCTTACCCTTACCTTTACCCTTACCCTTACCCTTACCCTTACCCTTACCCTTACCCTTACCCTTACCCTTACCCTTACCCTTACCCTTACCCTTACCCTTACCCTTACCCTTGCTTTTACCCTTAAGCTTACCCTTACCCTTACCCTTACCCTTACCCTTACCCTTACCCTTACCCTTACCCTTGCTTTTACCCTTAAGCTTACCCTTACCCTTACCCTTACGCTTACCCTTACCCTCACCCTTACCCTTACCCTTACCCTTGCTTATACCCTTTAGCTTACCCTTACCCTTACCCTTACCCTTACCCTTACCCTTACCCTTACCCTTACCCTTACTCTTACCCTTACCCTTACCCTTGCTTTTACCCTTAGGCTTACCCTTACCTTTACCCTTACCCTTACCCTTACCCTTACCCTTACCCTTACCCTTACCCTTACCCTTACCCTTACCCTTACCCTTACCCTTACCCTTACCCTTACCCTTGCTTTTACCCTTAAGCTTACCCTTACCCTTACCCTTACCCTTACCCTTACCCTAACCCTTACCCTTGCTTTTACCCTTTAGCTTACCCTTACCCTTACCCTTACCCTTACCCTTACACTTACCCTTACCCTTACCCTTACCCTTACCCTTACCCTTACCCTTACCCTTACCCTTACCCTTACCCTTGCTTTTACCCTTAAGCTTACCCTTACCCTTACCCTTACCCTTACCCTTACCCTTACCCTTACCCTTACCCTTACCCTTACCCTTACCCTTACCCTTACCCTTACCCTTACCCTTGCTTTTACCCTTAAGCTTACCCTTACCCTTACCCTTACCCTTACCCTTACCCTTGCTTTTACCCTTAGGCTTACCCTTACCTTTACCCTTACCCTTACCCTTACCCTTACCCTTACCCTTACCCTTACCCTTACCCTTACCCTTACCCTTACCCTTGCTTTTACCCTTAAGCTTACCCTTACCCTTACCCTTACCCTTACCCTTACCCTTACCCTTGCTTTTACCCTTAAGCTTACCCTTACCCTTACCCTTACCCTTACCCTTACCCTTGCTTTTACCCTTAGGCTTACCCTTACCCTTACCCTTACCCTTACCCTTGCTTTTACCCTTAAGCTCACCCTTACCCTTACCCTTACTCTTACCCTTACCCTTACCCTTACCCTTACCCTTACCCTTACCCTTACCCTTACCCTTACCCTTACCCTTACCCTTACCCTTACCCTTACCCTTACCCTTACCCTTACCCTTACCCTTACCCTTGCTTTTACCCTTAAGCTTACCCTTACCCTTACCCTTAACCTTACCCTTAAGCTTACCCTTACCCTTACCCTTACCCTTACCCTTACCCTTACCCTTACCCTTACCCTTGCTTTTACCCTTAAGCTTACCCTTACCCTTACCCTTACCCTTACCCTTGCTTTTACTCTTAAGCTTACCCTTACCCTTACCCTTACCCTTACCCTTAAGCTTACCCTTACCCTTACCCTTACCCTTACCCTTACCCTTGCTTTTACCCTTAAGCTTACCCTTACCCTTACCCTTACCCTTACCCTTAAGCTTACCCTTACCCTTACCCTTACCCTTACCCTTACCCTTACCCTTACCCTTACCCTTACCCTTACCCTTACCCTTGCTTTTACCCTTAAGCTTACCCTTACCCTTACCCTTACCCTTACCCTTAAGCTTACCCTTACCCTTACCCTTACCCTTACCCTTACCCTTACCCTTACCCTTACCCTTACCCTTGCTTTTACCCTTAAGCTTACCCTTACCCTTACCCTCACCCTTACCCTTACCCTTGCTTTTACCCTTGAGCTTACCCTTACCCTTACCCTTACCCTTAAGCTTACCCTTACCCTTACCCTTACCCTTACCCTTGCCCTAACCCTTACCCTTACCCTTACCCTTGCTTTTACCCTTAAGCTTACCCTTACCCTTACCCTTACCCTTATCCTTACCCTTACCCTTACCCTTACCCTTACCCTTACCCTTACCCTTACCCTTGCTTTTACACTTAGGCTTACCCTTACCTTTACCCTTACCCTTACCCTTACCCTTACCCTTACCCTTACCCTTACCCTTACCCTTGCTTTTACCCTTAAGCTTACCCTTACCCTTACCCTTTCCCTTACCCTTACCCTTACCCTTGCTTTTACCTTTAAGCTTACCCTTACCCTTACCCTTACCCTTACCCTTACCCTTGCTTTTACTCTTAGGCTTACCCTTACCCTTACCCTTACCCTTACCCTTGCTTTTACCCTTAGGCTTACCCTTACCTTTACTCTTACCCTTACCCTTACCCTTACCCTTACCCTTACCTTTACCCTTACCCTTGCTTTTACCCTTAAGCTTACCCTTACCCTTACCCTTACCCTTACCCTTACCCTTACCCTTACCCTTACCCTTACCCTTGCTTTTACCCTTAAGTTTACCCTTACCCTTACCCTTACCCTCACCCTCACCCTTACCCTTACCCTTACCCTTGCTTTTACCCTTAAGCTTACCCTTACCCTTACCCTTACCCTTACCCTTACCCTTACCCTTACCCTTACCCTTACCCTTACCCTTACCCTTACCCTTACCCTTGCTTTTACCCTTAGGCTTACCCTTACCCTTACCCTTACCCTTACCCTTACCCTTACCCTTACCCTTACCCTTACCCTTACCCTTACCCTTACCCTTACCCTCACCCTTACCCTTACCCTTACCCTTACCCTTACCCTTACCCTTACCCTTGCTTTTACCCTTAGGCTTACCCTTACCTTTACCCTTACCCTTACCCTTACCCTTACCCTTACCCTTACCCTTGCTTTAACCCTTAAGCTTACCCTTACCCTCACCCTAACCCTTACCCTTACCCTTGCTTTTACCCTTAAGCTTACCCTTACCCTTACCCTTACCCTTACCCTTGTTTTACCCTTAGGCTTACCCTTACCCTTACCCTTACCCTTACCCTTGCTTTTACCCTTAAGCTTACCCTTACCCTTACCCTTACCCTTACCCTTATCCTTACCCTTACCCTTACCCTTACCCTTACCCTTACCTTTACCCTTACCCTTGCTTTTACCCTTAGGCTTACCCTAACCTTTACCCTTACCCTTACCCTTACCCTTACCCTTACCCTTACCCTTACCCTTACCCTTACCCTTACCCTTACCCTTACCCTTACCCTTACCCTTGCTTTTACCCTTAAGCTTACCCTTACCCTTACCCTTACCCTTACCCTTACCCTTACCCTTGCTTTTACCCTTAAGCTTACCCTTTCCCTTACCCTTACCCTCACCCTTACCCTTACCCTTACCCTTACCCTTGCTTATACCCTTAAGCTTACCCTTACCCTTACCCTTACCCTTACCCTTACCCTTACCCTTACCCTTACCCTTACCCTTACCCTTACCCTTACCCTTACCCTTACCCTTACCCTTGCTTTTACCCTTAGGCTTACCCTTACCTTTACCCTTACCCTTACCCTTACCCTTACCCTTGCTTTTACCCTCAAGCTTACCCTTACCCTTACCCTTACCCTTACCCTTACCCTAACCCTTACCCTTGCTTTTACCCTTAAGCTTACCCTTACCCTTACCCTTACCCTTACCCTTACCCTTACCCTTACCCTTACCCTTACCCTTACCCTTACCCTTGCTTTTACCCTTAAGCTTACCCTTACCCTTACCCTTACCCTTACCCTTACCCTTACCCTTACCCTTACCCTTACCCTTACCCTTGCTTTTACCCTTAAGCTTACCCTTACCCTTACCCTTACCCTTACCCTTACCCTTACCCTTACCCTTACCCTTGCTTTTACCCTAAGGCTTACCCTTACCTTTACCCTTACCCTTACCCTTACCCTTGCTTTTACCCTTAAGCTTGCACTTACCCTTACCCTTACCCTTACCCTTACCCTTACCCTTGCTTTTACCCTTAAGCTTACCCTTACCCTTACCCTTACCCTTACCCTTACCCTTACCCTTACCCTTACCCTTACCCTTACCCTTACCCTTACCCTTACCCTTGCTTTTACCCTTACCCTTACCCTTGCTTTTACCCTTAGGCTTACCCTTACCCTTACCCTTACCCTTACCCTTACCCTTACCCTTACCCTTGCTTTTACCCTTAAGCTTACCCTTACACTTACCCTTACCCTTACCCTTACCCTTACCCTTACCCTTACCCTTACCCTTACCCTTACCCTTGCTTTTACCCTTAAGCTTACCCTTACCCTTACCCTTACCCTTACCCTTACCCTTACCCTTACCCTTACCCTTACCCTTACCCTTACCCTTACCCTTACCCTTACCCTTACCCTTACCCTTACCCTTACCCTTAACCTTACCCTTGCTTTTACCCTTAAGCTTACCCTTACCCTTACCCTTACCCTTACCCTTACCCTTACCCTTACCCTTACCCTTACCCTTACCCTTGCTTTTACCCTTAAGCTTACCCTTACCCTTACCCTTACCCTTACCCTTACCCTTACCCTTACCCTTACCCTTACCCTTACCCTTACCCTTACCCATACCCTTGCTTTTACCCTTAGGCTTACCCTTACCTTTACCCTTACCCTTACCCTTACCCTTACCCTTACCCTTACCCTTACCCTTACCCTTGGTTTTACCCTTAAGCTTACCCTTACCCTTACCCTTACCCTTACCCTTACCCTTACCCTTGCTTTTACCCTTAAGCTTACCCTTACCCTTACCCTTACCCTTACCCTTACCCTTGCTTTTACCCTTAGGCTTACCCTTACCCTTACCCTTACCCTTACCCTTACCCTTACCCTTACCCTTACCCTTACCCTTACCCTTACCCTTACCCTCACCCTTGCTTTTACCCTTAAGCTTACCCTTACCCTTACCCTTACCCTTACCCTTACCCTTACCCTTACCCTTACCCTTACCCTTACCCTTACCCTTACCCTTACCCTTACCCTTGCTTTTACCCTTAGGCTTACCCTTACCTTTACCCTTACTCTTACCCTTACCCTTACCCTTACCCTTACGCTTACCCTTACCCTTGCTTTTACCCTTAAGCTTACCCTTACCCTTACCCTTACCCTTGCTTTTACCCTTAAGCTTACCCTTACCCTTACCCTTACCCTTACCCTTACCCTTACCCTTACCCTTGCTTTTACCCTTGAGCTTACCCTTACCCTTACCCTTACCCTTACCCTTACCCTTACCCTTACCCTTGCTTTTACCCTTAAGCTTACCCTTACCCTTACCCTTACCCTTACCCTTACCCTTACCCTTACCCTTACCCTTACCCTTACCCTTGCTTTTACCCTTAAGCTTACCCTTACCCTTACTCTTACACTTACCCTTACCCTTACCCTTACCCTTACCCTTACCCTTACCCTTACCCTTACCCTAACCCTTACCCTTACCCTTGCTTTTACCCTTAGGCTTACCCTTACCTTTACCCTTACCCTTACCCTTACCCTTAAGCTTACCCTTACCCTTACCCTTACCCTTACCCTTACCCTTACCCTTACCCTTACCCTTACCCTTACCCTTGCTTTTACCCTTAAGCTTACCCTTACCTTTACCCTAACACTTACCCTTACCCTTACCCTTACCCTTACCCTTACCCTTACCCTTACCCTTACCCTTACCCTAACCCTTACCCTTACCCTTGCTTTTACCCTTAGGCTTACCCTTACCTTTACTCTTACCCTTACCCTTACCCTTACCCTTACCCTTACCTTTACCCTTACCCTTGCTTTTACCCTTAAGCTTACCCTTACCCTTACCCTTACCCTTACCCTTACCCTTACCCTTACCCTTACCCTTGCTTTTACCCTTAAGTTTACCCTTACCCTTACCCTTACCCTCACCCTCACCCTTACCCTTACCCTTACCCTTGCTTTTACCCTTAAGCTTACCCTTACCCTTACCCTTACCCTTACCCTTACCCTTACCCTTACCCTTACCCTTACCCTTACCCTTACCCTTGCTTTTACCCTTAGGCTTACCCTTACCCTTACCCTTACCCTTACCCTTACCCTTACCCTTACCCTTACCCTTACCCTTACCCTTACCCTTACCCTTACCCTCACCCTTACCCTTACCCTTACCCTTACCCTTACCCTTACCCTTACCCTTACCCTTACCCTTACCCTTACCCTTACCCTTACCCTTACCCTTACCCATACCCTTGCTTTTACCCTTAGGCTTACCCTTACCTTTACCCTTACCCTTACCCTTACCCTTACCCTTACCCTTACCCTTACCCTTACCCTTGGTTTTACCCTTAAGCTTACCCTTACCCTTACCCTTACCCTTACCCTTACCCTTACCCTTGCTTTTACCCTTAAGCTTACCCTTACCCTTACCCTTACCCTTACCCTTACCCTTGCTTTTACCCTTGCTTTTACCCTTAAGCTTACCCTTACCCTTACCCTTACCCTTACCCTTACCCTTACCCTTACCCTTACCCTTACCCTTACCCTTACCCTTACCCTTACCCTTACCCTTACCCTTACCCTTACCCTTACCCTTACCCTTACCCTTGCTTTTACCCTTAGGCTTACCCTTACCTTTACCCTTACCCTTACCCTTACCCTTACCCTTACCCTTACCCTTGCTTTTACCCTTAAGCTTACCCTTACCCTTACCCTTACCCTTACCCTTACCCTTACCCTTACCCTTACCCTTGCTTTTACCCTTAAGCTTACCCTTACCCTTACCCTTACCCTTACCCTTACCCTTGCTTTTACCCTTAGGCTTACCCTTTCCCTTACCCTTACCCTTACCCTTGCTTTTACCCTTAAGCTTACCCTTACACTTACCCTTACCCTTACCCTTACCCTTACCCTTACCCTTACCCTTACCTTTACCCTTACCCTTACCCTTACCCTTACCCTTGCTTTTACCCTTAGGCTTACCCTTACCTTTACCCTTACCCTTACCCTTACCCTTACCCTTACCCTTACCCTTACCCTTACCCTTACCCTTACCCTTACCCTTACCCTTGCTTTTACCCTTAAGCTTACCCTTACCCTTACCCTTACCCTTACCCTTACCCTTACCCTTGCTTTTACCCTTAAGCTTACCCTTACCCTTACCCTTACGCTTACCCTTACCCTCACCCTTACCCTTACCCTTACCCTTGCTTATACCCTTAAGCTTACCCTTACCCTTACCCTTACCCTTACCCTTACCCTTACCCTTACCCTTACCCTTACCCTTACCCTTACCCTTACCCTTGCTTTTACCCTTAGGCTTACCCTTACCTTTACCCTTACCCTTACCCTTACCCTTACCCTTACCCTTACCCTTACCCTTACCCTTACCCTTACCCTTACCCTTACCCTTACCCTTACCCTTACCCTTGCTTTTACCCTTAAGCTTACCCTTACCCTTACCCTTACCCTTACCCTTACCCTAACCCTTACCCTTGCTTTTACCCTTTAGCTTACCCTTACCCTTACCCTTACCCTTACCCTTACCCTTACCCTTACCCTTACCCTTACCCTTACCCTTACCCTTACCCTTACCCTTACCCTTACCCTTGCTTTTACCCTTAAGCTTACCCTTACCCTTACCCTTACCCTTACCCTTACCCTTACCCTTACCCTTACCCTTACCCTTGCTTTTACCCTTAAGCTTACCCTTACCCTTACCCTTACCCTTACCCTTACCCTTGCTTTTACCCTTAGGCTTACCCTTACCTTTACCCTTACCCTTACCCTTACCCTTACCCTTACCCTTACCCTTACCCTTACCCTTACCCTTACCCTTACCCTTACCCTTACCCTTGCTTTTACCCTTAAGCTTACCCTTACCCTTACCCTTAACCTTACCCTTACCCTTACCCATGCTTTTACCCTTAAGCTTACCCTTACCCTTACCCTTACCCTTACCCTTGCTTTTACCCTTAGGCTTACCCTTACCCTTACCCTTACCCTTACCCTGACCCTTACCCTTGCTTTTACCCTTAAGCTTACCCTTACCCTTACTCTTACCCTTACCCTTACCCTTACCCTTACCCTTACCCTTACCCTTACCCTTACCCTTACCCTTACCCTTACCCTTACCCTTACCCTTACCCTTACCCTTACCCTTGCTTTTACCCTTAGGCTTACCCTTACCTTTACCCTTACCCTAACCCTTACCCTTACCCTTACCTTTACCCTTACCCTTGCTTTTACCCTTAAGCTTACCCTTACCCTTACCCTTACCCTTACCCTTACCCTTACCCTTACCCTTGCTTTTACCCTTAAGCTTACCCTTACCCTTACCCTTACCCTTACCCTTACCCTTACCCTTACCCTTACCCTTACCCTTGCTTTTACCCTTAAGCTTACCCTTACCCTTACCCTTACCCTTACCCTAACCCTTACCCTTGCTTTTACCCTTAAGCTTACCCTTACCCTTACCCTTACCCTTACCCTTACCCTTACCCTTACCTTTACCCTTACCCTTACCCTTACCCTTACCCTTACCCTTACCCTTACCCTTACCCTTGCTTTTACCCTTAAGCTTACCCTTACCCTTACCCTTACCCTTACCCTTACCCTTACCCTTACCCTTACCCTTACCCTTACCCTTACCCTTACCCTTACCCAAACCCTTGCTTTTACCCTTAAGCTTACCCTTACCCTTACCCTTACCCTTACCCTTACCCTTACCCTTACCCTTACCCTTACCCTTGCTTTTACCCTTAGGCTTACCCTTACCTTTACCCTTACCCTTACCCTTACCCTTACCCTTACCCTTACCCTTACCCTTGCTTTTACCCTTAAGCTTACCCGTACCCTTACCCTTACCCTTACCCTTACCCTTGCTTTTACCCTTAAGCTTACCCTTACCCTTACCCTTACCCTTACCCTTGCTTTTACCCTTAGGCTTACCCTTACCCTTACCCTTACCCTTACACTTGCTTTTACCCTTAAGCTTACCCTTACCCTTACCCTTACTCTTACCCTTACCCTTACCCTTACCCTTACCCTTACCCTTACCCTTACCCTTACCCTTACCCTTACCCTTACCCTTGCTTTTACCCTTAGGCTTACCCTTACCTTTACCCTTACCCTAACCCTTACCCTTACCCTTACCCTTACCCTTACCCTTGCTTTTACCCTTAAGCTTACCCTTACCCTTACCCTTACCCTTACCCTTACCCTTACCCTTACCCTTACCCTTGCTTTTACCCTTAAGCTTACCCTTACCCTTACCCTTACCCTTACCCTTACCCTTACCCTTACCCTTACCCTTACCCTTGCTTTTACCCTTAAGCTTACCCTTACCCTTACCCTTACCCTTACCCTTACCCTTACCCTTACCCTTACCCTTACCCTTACCCTTACCCTTACCCTTACCCTTACCCTTACCCTTATCCTTGCTTTTACCCTTAGGCTTACCCTTACCTTTACCCTTACCCTTACCCTTACCCTTACACTTACCCTTGCTTTTACCCTTAAGCTTACCCTTACTCTTACCCTTACCCTTACCCTTAAGCTTACCCTTACCCTTACCCTTACCCTTACCCTTACCCTTACCCTTACCCTTACCCTTACCCTTACCCTTACCCTTACCCTTACCCTTACCCTTACCCTTGCTTTTACCCTTAGGCTTACCCTTACCTTTACCCTTACCCTAACCCTTACCCTTACCCTTACCTTTACCCTTACCCTTGCTTTTACCCTTAAGCTTACCCTTACCCTTACCCTTACCCTTACCCTTACCCTTACCCTTACCCTTGCTTTTACCCTTAAGCTTACCCTTACCCTTACCCTTACCCTTACCCTTACCCTTACCCTTACCCTTACCCTTACCCTTACCCTTACCCTTGCTTTTACCCTTAAGCTTACCCTTACCCTTACCCTTACCCTTACCCTTACCCTAACCCTTACCCTTGCTTTTACCCTTAAGCTTACCCTTACCCTTACCCTTACCCTTACCCTTACCCTTACCCTTACCTTTACCCTTACCCTTACCCTTACCCTTACCCTTACCCTTACCCTTACCCTTACCCTTACCCTTGCTTTTACCCTTAAGCTTACCCTTACCCTTACCCTTACCCTTACCCTTACCCTTACCCTTACCCTTACCCTTACCCTTACCCTTACCCTTACCCTTGCTTCTACCCTTAAGCTTACCCTTACCCTTACCCTTACCCTTACCCTTACCCTTACCCTTACCCTTACCCTTGCTTTTACCCTTAGGCTTACCCTTACCTTTACCCTTACCCTTACCCTTACCCTTACCCTTACCCTTACCCTTACCCTTGCTTTTACCCTTAAGCTTACCCTTACCCTTACCCTTACCCTTACCCTTACCCTTACCCTTGCTTTCACCCTTAAGCTTACCCTTAAGCTTACCCTTACCCTTACCCTTGCTTTTACCCTTAGGCTTACCCTTACCCTTACCCTTACCCTTACCCTTGCTTTTACCCTTAAGCTTACCCTTACCCTTACCCTTACTATTACCCTTACCCTTACCCTTACCCTTACCCTTACCCTTACCCTTACCCTTACCCTTACCCTTACCCTTACCCTTACCCTTGCTTTTACCCTTAGGCTTACCCTTACCTTTACCCTTACCCTAACCCTTACCCTTACCCTTACCCTTACCCTTACCCTTGCTTTTACCCTTAAGCTTACCCTTACCCTTACCCTTACCCTTACCCTTACCCTTACCCTTACCCTTGCTTTTACCCTTAAGCTTACCCTTACCCTTACCCTTACCCTTACCCTTACCCTTACCCTTACCCTTACCCTTACCCTTGCTTTTACCCTTAAGCTTACCCTTACCCTTACCCTTACCCTTACCCTTACCCTTACCCTTACCCTTACCCTTACCCTTACCCTTACCCTTACCCTTATCCTTGCTTTTACCCTTAGGCTTACCCTTACCTTTACCCTTACACTTACCCTTACCCTTACACTTACCCTTGCTTTTACCCTTAAGCTTACCCTTACTCTTACCCTTACCCTTACCCTTAAGCTTACCCTTACCCTTACCCTTACCTTTACCCTTACCCTTACCCTTACCCTTACCCTTACCCTTACCCTTACCCTTGCTTTTACCCTTAAGCTTACCCTTACCCTTACCCTTACCCTTACCCTTACCCTTGCTTTTACCCTTAAGCTTACCCTTACCCTTACCCTTACCCTTACCCTTAAGCTTTCCCTTACCCTTACCCTTACCCTTACCCTTACCCTTACCCTTACCCTTACCCTTACCCTTACCCTTGCTTTTTCCCTTAAGCTTACCCTTACCCTTACCCTTACCCTTACCCTTAAGCTTACCCTTACCCTTACCCTTACCCTTACCCTCACCCTTACCCTTACCCTTGCTTTTACCCTTAAGCTTACCCTTACCCTTACCCTTACCCTTACCCTTAAGCTTACCCTTACCCTTACCCTTACCCTTACCCTTACCCTTACCCTTACCCTTGCTTTTACCCTTAAGCTTACCCTTACCCTTACCCTTACCCTTACCCTTAAGCTTACCCTTACCCTTACCCTTACCCTTACCCTTACCCTTACCCTTACCCTTACCCTTACCCTTACCCTTACCCTTACCCTTACCCTTACCCTTACCCTTGCTTTTACCCTTAAGCTTACCCTTACCCTTACCCTTACCCTTACCCTTGCTTTTACCCTTAAGCTTACCCTTACCCTTACCCTTACCCTTACCCTTAAGCTTACCCTTACCCTTACCCTTACCCTTACCCTTACCCTTACCCTTACCCTTACCCTTACCCTTACCCTTACCCTTACCCTTGCTTTTACCCTTAAGCTTACCCTTACCCTTACCCTTAACCTTACCCTTACCCTTACCCTTACCCTTACCCTTACCCTTGCTTTTACCCTTAGGCTTACCCTTACCTTTACACTTACCCTTACCCTTACCCTTACCCTTACCCTTACCCTTACCTTTACCCTTACCCTTGCTTTTACCCTTAAGCTTACCCTTACCCTTACCCTTACCCTTACCCTTACTCTTGCTTTTACCCTTAAGCTTACCCTTACCCTTACCCTTACCCTTACCCTTAGCCTTGCTTTTACCCTTAGGCTTACCCTTACCCTTTCCCTTACCCTTACCCTTGCTTTTACCCTTAAGCTTACCCTTACCCTTACCCTTACCCTTACCCTTACCCTTACCCTTACCCTTACCCTTACCCTAACCCTTACCCTTACCCTTACCCTTACCCTTACCCTTGCTTTTACCCTTAGGCTTACCCTTACCTTTACCCTTACCCTTACCCTTACCCTTACCCTTACCCTTGCTTTTACCCTTAAGCTTACCCTTACCCTTACCCTTACCCTTACCCTTACCCTTGCTTTTACCCTTAAGCTTACCCTTACCCTTACCCTTACCCTTACCCTTACCCTTACCCTCACCCGTG
>CAUEHS010000086.1:0-116735 GCA_958510865.1 Myrrha octodecimguttata | reverse complement strand
GGTAAGGGTAAGGGTAAGGGTAAGGGTAAGGGTAAGGGTAAGGGTAAGGGTAAGGGCAAGCTTAAGGGTAAGGGTAAGGGTAAGGGTAAGGGTAAGGGTAAGCCTAAGGGTAAAAGCAAGGGTAAGTGTAAGGGTAAGGGTAAGGGTAAGGGTAAGCTTAAGGGTAAAAGCAAGGGTAAGGGTAAGGGTAAGGGTAAGGGTAAGGGTAAGGGTAAGGGTAAGGGTAAGCTTAAGGGTAAAAGCAAGGGTAAGGGTAAGGGTAAGGGTAAGGGTAAGGGTAAGGGTAAGGGTAAGGGTAAGGGTAAGGCTAAAGGTAAGGGTAAGCCTAAGGGTAAAAGCAAGGGTAAGGGTAAGGGTAAGGGTAAGAGTAAGGGTAAGGGTAAGGGTAAGGGTAAGGGTAAGGGTAAAGGTAAGGGTAAGGGTAAGCTTAAGGGTAAAAGCAAGGGTAAGGGTAAGGGTAAGGGTAAGGGTAAGAGTAAGGGTAAGGGTAAGGGTAAGCTTAAGGGTAAAAGCAAGGGTAAGGGTAAGGGTAAGGGTAAGGGTAAGGGTAAGGGTAAGGGTAAGGGTAAGGGTAAGGGTAAGGGTAAGGGTAAGGGTAAGGGTAAGCTTAAGGGTAAAAGCAAGGGTAAGGGTAAGGGTAAGGGTAAGGGTGAGGGTAAGGGTAAGGGTAAGGGTAAGGGTAAGGGTAAGGGTAAGCTTAAGGGTAAAAGCAAGGGTAAGGGTAAGGGTAAGGGTAAGGGTAAGGGTAAGGGTAATGTTAAGGGTAAAGGTAAGGGTAAGCCTAAGGGTAAAAGCAAGGGTAAGGGTAAGGGTAAGGGTAAGGGTAAGGGTAAGGGTAAGGGTAAGGTTAAGGGTAAGGGTTAGGGTAAGGGTAAGGGTAAGGGTAAGGGTAAGCTTAAGGGTAAAAGCAAGGGTAAGGGTAAGGGTAAGGGTAAGGGTAAGGGTAAGGGTAAGGGTAAGCTTAAGGGTAAGGGTAAGGGTAAGGGTAAGCTTAAGGGTAAAAGCAAGGGTAAGGGTAAGGGTAAGGGTAAGGGTAAGGGTAAGCTTAAGGGTAAAAGCAAGGGTAAGGGTAAGGGTAAGGGTAAGGGTAAGGGTAAGGGTAAGGGTAAGCTTAAGGGTAAGGGTAAGGGTAAGAGTAAGGATAAGCTTAAGGGTAAAAGCAAGGGTAAGGGTCAGGGTAAGTGTAAGTGTAAGGGTAAGGGTAAGGGTAAGGGTAAGGGTGAGCTTAAGGGTAAAAGCAAGGGTAAGGGTAAGGTTAAGGGTAAGGGTAAGGGTAAGGGTAAGGGTAAGGGTAAGGGTTAGCTTAAGGGTAAAAGCAAGGGTAAGGGTAAGGGTAAGGGTAAGGGTAAGGGTAAGGGTAAGGGTAAGGGTAAGGGTAAGGGTAAGGGTAAGGGTAAGGGTAAGGGTAAGGGTAAAGGTAAGGGTAAGCCTAAGGGTAAAAGCAAGGGTAAGGGTAAGGGTAAGGGTAAGGGTAAGAGTAAGGGTAAGGGTAAGGGTAAGCTTAAGGGTAAAAGCAGGGGTAAGGGTAAGGGTAAGGGTAAGGGTAAGCCTAAGGGTAAAAGCAAGGGTAAGGGTAAGGGTAAGGGTAAGGGTAAGGGTAAGCTTAAGGGTAAAAGCAAGGGTAAGGGTAAGGGTAAGGGTAAGGGTAAGGGTAAGGGTAAGGGTAAGCTTAAGGGTAAAAGCAAGGGTGAGGGTAAGGGTAAGGGTAAGGGTAAGTTTAAGGGTAAGGGTAAGGGTAAGGGTAAGGGTAAGGGCAAGGGTAAGGGTAAGGGTAAGGGTAAGGGTAAGCTTAAGGGTAAAAGCAAGGGTAAGGGTAAGGGTAAGGGTAAGGGTAAGGGTAAAGGTAAGGGTAAGCCTAAGGGTAAAAGCAAGAGTAAGGGTAAGGGTAAGGGTAAGGGTAAGGGTTAGGGTAAGAGTAAGGGTAAGGGTAAGGGTAAGGGTAAGGGTAAGGGTAAGGGTAAGGGTAAGGGTAAGGGTAAGGGTAAGGGTAAGCTTAAGGGTAAAAGCAAGGGTAAGGGTAAGGGAAAGGGTAAGGGTAAGCCTAAGGGTAAAAGCAAGGGTAAGGGTAAGGGTAAGGGTAAGGGTAAGGGTAAGCTTAAGGGTAAAAGCAAGAGTAAGGGTAAGGGTAAGGGTAAGGGTAAGGGTAAGGGTAAGCTTAAGGGTAAAAGCAAGGGTAAGGGTAAAGGTAAGGGTAAGGGTAAGGGTAAGGGTAAGGGAAAGGGTAAGGGTAAGGGTAAGGGTAAGGGTAAAGGTAAGGGTAAGCCTAAAGGGAAAAGCAAGGGTAAGGGTAAGGGTAAGGGTAAGGGTAAGAGTAAGGTTAAGGGTAAGGGTAAGGGTAAGCTTAAGGGTAAAAGCAAGGGTAAGGGTAAGGGTAAGGGTAAGGGTAAGGGTAAGGGTAAGGGTAAGGGTAAGGGTAAGCTTAAGGGTAAGGGTAAGGGTAAGGGTAAGGGTAAGCTTAAGGGTAAAAGCAAGGGTAAGGGTAAGGGTAAGGGTAAGGGTAAGCTTAAGGGTAAAAGCAAGGGTAAGGGTAAGGGTAAGGGTAAGGGTAAGGGTAAGGGTAAGGGTAAGGGTAAGGGTAAGGGTAAGCTTAAGGGTAAGGGTAAGGGTAAGGGTAAGGGTAAGCTTAAGGGTAAAAGCAAGGGTAAGGGTAAGGGTAAGGGTAAGGGTAAGGGTAAGGGTAAGGGTAAGGGTAAGCTTAAGGGTAAGGGTAAGGGTAAGGGTAAGGGTAAGCTTAAGGGTAAAAGCAAGGGTAAGGGTAAGGGTGAGGGTAAGGGTAAGGGTAAGGGTAAGGGTAAGCTTAAGGGTAAGGGTAAGGGTAAGGGTAAGGGTAAGCTTAAGGGTAAAAGCAAGGGTAAGGGTAAGGGTAAGGGTAAGGGTAAGGGTAAGGGTAAGGGTAAGGGTAAGGGTAAGGGTAAGGGTAAGGGTAAGGGTAAGGGTAAGGGTAAGGGTAAGGGTAAGGGTAAGGGTAAGGGTAAGGGTAAGGGAAAGCTTAAGGGTAAGGGTAAGGGTAAGGGTAAGGGTAAGCTTAAGGGTAAAAGCAAGGGTAAGGGTAAGGGTAAGGGTAAGGGTAAGGGTAAGCTTAAGGGTAAAAGCAAGGGTAAGGTTAAGGGTAAGGGTAAGGGTAAGGGTAAGGGTAAGGGTAAGCTTAAGGGTAAGGGTAAGGGTAAGGGTAAGGGTAAGCTTAAGGGTAAAAGCAAGGGTAAGGGTAAGGGTAAGGGTAAGGGTAAGGGTAAAGGTAAGGGTAAGCCTAAGGGTAAAAGCAAGGATAAGGGTAAGGGTAAGGGTAAGGGTAAGGGTAAGGGTAAGGGTAAGGTTAAGGGTAAGGGTAAGCTTAAGGGTTAAAGCAAGGGTAAGGGTAAGGGTAAGGGAAAGGGTAAGGGTAAGGGTAAGGGTAAGGGTAAGGGTAAGGGTAAGGGTAAGGGTAAGGGTAAGGGTAAGGGTAAGGGTAAGGGTAAGGGTAAGGGTAAGGGTAAGGGTAAGGGTAAGGGTAAGCTTAAGGGTAAAAGCAAGGGTAAGGGTAAGGGTAAGGGTAAGGGTAAGGGTAAGGGTAAGCTTAAGGGTAAAAGCAAGGGTAAGGGTAAGGGTAAGGATAAGGGTAAGGGTAAGGGTTAGGGTAAGGGTAAAGGTAAGGGTAAGCCTAAGGGTAAAAGCAAGGATAAGGGTAAGGGTAAGGGTAAGGGTAAGGGTAAGGGTAAGGGTAAGGGTAAGGGTAAGGGTAAGGGTAAGGGTAAGAGTAAGGGTAAGGGTAAGGGTAAGCTTAAGGGTAAAAGCAAGGGTAAGGGTAAGGGTAAGGGTAAGCCTAAGGGTAAAAGCAAGGGTAAGGGTAAGGGTAAGGGTAAGGGTAAGGGTAAGCTTAAGGGTAAAAGCAAGGGTAAGGGTAAGGGTAAGGGTAAGGGTAAGGGTAAGGGTAAGCTTAAGGGTAAAAGCAAGGGTAAGGGTAAGGGTAAGGGTAAGGGTAAGGGTAAGGGTAAGGGTAAGGGTAAGGGTAAAGGTAAGGGTAAGCCTAAGGGTAAAAGCAAGGGTAAGGGTAAGGGTAAGGGTAAGGGTAAGGGTAAGGGTAAGGGTAAGGGTAAGCTTAAGGGTAAAAGCAAGGGTAAGGGTAAGGGTAAGGGTAAGGGTAAGGGTAAGGGTAAGGGTAAGGGTAAGGGTAAGGGTAAGCTTAAGGGTAAAAGCAAGGGTAAGGG
The DNA here is from genome assembly GCA_958510865.1 of Myrrha octodecimguttata. Lineage (NCBI taxonomy): Eukaryota > Metazoa > Arthropoda > Insecta > Coleoptera > Coccinellidae > Myrrha > Myrrha octodecimguttata. The sequence goes on along the minus strand of CAUEHS010000086.1, from coordinate 112,551 downwards.
TAAGGGTAAGGGTAAGGGTTAGGGTAAGGGTAAGGGTAAGGGTAAGGGTAAAGGTAAGGGTAAGGGTAAGGGTAAGGGGAAGGGTAAAGGTAAGGGTAAGCTTAAGGGTAAAAGCAAGGGTAAGGGTTAGGGTAAGGGTAAGGGTAAGGGTAAGGGTAAGGGTAAGCTTAAGGGTAAAAGCAAGGGTAAGGGTAAGGGTAAGGGTAAGGGTAAGGGTAAGGGTAAGGGTAAGGGTAAGGGTAAGGGTAAGGGTAAGCTTAAGGGTAAAAGCAAGGGTAAGGGTAAGGGTAAGGGTAAGGGTAAGGGTAAGGGTAAGGGTAAGGGTAAGGGTAAGGGTAAGGGTAAGGGTAAGGGTAAGGGTAAGCTTAAGGGTAAAAGCAAGGGTAAGGGTAAGGGTAAGGGTAAGGGTAAGGGTTAGGGTAAGGGTAAAGGTAAGGGTAAGCCTAAGGGTAAAAGCAAGGGTAAGGGTAAGGGTAAGGGTAAGGGTAAGGGTAAGGGTAAGGGTAAGGGTAAGGGTAAGAGTAAGGGTAAGGGTAAGGGTAAGCTTAAGGGTAAAAGCAAGGGTAAGGGTAAGGGTAAGGGTAAGGGTAAGCCTAAGGGTAAAAGCAAGGGTAAGGGTAAGGGTAAGGGTAAGGGTAAGGGTAAGCTTAAGGGTAAAAGCAAGGGTAAGGGTAAGGGTAAGGGTAAGGGTAAGGGTAAGCTTAAGGGTAAAAGCAAGGGTAAGGGTAAGGGTAAGGGTAAGGGTAAGGGTAAGGGTAAGGGTAAGGGTAAGGGTAAAGGTAAGGGTAAGCCTAAGGGTAAAAGCAAGGGTAAGGGTAAGGGTAAGGGTAAGGGTAGGGGTAAGCTTAAGGGTAAAAGCAAGGGTAAGGGTAAGGGTAAGGGTAAGGGTAAGGGTAAGGGTAAGGGTAAGGGTAAGGGTAAGGGTAAGGGTAAGGGTAAGGGTAAGGGTAAGGGTAAGCTTAAGGGTAAAAGCAAGGGTAAGGGTAAGGGTAAGGGTAAGGGTAAGGGTAAGGGTAAGGGTAAGGGTAATGGTAAGGGTAAGGGTAAGGGTAAGGGTAAGGGTAAGCTAAAGGGTAAAAGCAAGGGTAAGGGTTAGGGTAAGGGTAAGGGTAAGGGTAAGGGTAAGGGTAAGCTTAAGGGTAAAAGCAAGGGTAAGGGTAAGGGTAAGGGTAAGGGTAAGGGTAAGGGTAAGGGTAAGGGTAAGGGTAAGGGTAAGGGTAAAGGTAAGGGTAAGCCTAAGGGTAAAAGCAAGGGTAAGGGTAAGGGTAAGGGTAAGGGTAAGGGTAAGGGTAAGGGTAAGGGTAAGGGTAAGGGTAAGGGTAAGGGTAAGGGTAAGGGTAAGCTTAAGGGTATAAGCAAGGGTAAGGGTAAGGGTAAGGGTGAGGGTAAGGGTAAGGGTAAGGGTAAGGGTAAGGGTAAGCTTAAGGGTAAAAGCAAGGGTAAGGGTAAGGGTAAGGGTAAGGGTAAGGGAAAGGGTAAGGGTAAGCTTAAGGGTAAAAGCGAGGGTAAGGGTAAGGGTAAGGGTAAGGGTAAGGGTAAGGGTAAGGGTAAGGGTAAGGGTAAGGGTAAGGGTAAGGGTAAGGGTAAAGGTGAGGGTAAGCCTAAGGGTAAAAGCAAGGGTAAGGGTAAGGGTAAGGGTAAGGGTAAGGGTAAGGGTAACGGTAAGGGTAAGTGTAAGGGTAAGCTTAAGGGTAAAAGCAAGGGTAAGGGTAAGGGTAAGGGTAAGGGTAAGCCTAAGGGTAAAAGCAAGGGTAAGGGTAAGGGTAAGGTTAAGGGTAAGGGTAAGCTTAAGGGTAAAAGCAAGGGTAAGGGTAAGGGTAAGGGTAAGGGTAAGGGTAAGGGTAAGCTTAAGGGTAAAAGCAAGGGTAAGGGTAAGGGTAAGGGTAAGGGTAAGGGTAAGGGTAAAGGTAAGGGTAAGCCTAAGGGTAAAAGCAAGGGTAAGGGTAAGGGTAAGGGTAAGGGTAAGGGTAAGGGTAAGGGTAAGGGTAAGGGTAAGGGTAAGGGTAAGGGTAAGGGTAAGCTTAAGGGTAAAAGCAAGGGTAAGGGTAAGGGTAAGGGTAAGGGTAAGGGTAAGGGTAAGGGTAAGGGTAAGGGTAAGGGTAAGGGTAAGGGTAAGCTTAAGGGTAAAAGCAAGGGTAAGGGTAGGGGTAAGGGTAAGGGTAAGCTTAAGGGTAAGGGTAAGGGTAAGGGTAAGGGTAAGGGTAAGGGTAAGGGTAAAGGTAAGGGTAAGCCTAAGGGTAAAAGCAAGGGTAAGGGTAAGGGTAAGGGTAAGGGTAAGGGTAAGGGTAAGGGTAAGGGTAAGGGTAAGGGTAAGGGTAAGGGTAAAGGTAAGGGTAAGGGTAAGGGTAAGGGTAAGGGTAAGGGTAAGGGTAAGGGTAAGGGTAAGGGTAAGGGTAAGGGTAAGGGTAAGGGTAAGCTTAAGGGTAAAAGCAAGGGTGAGGGTAAGGGTAAGGGTAAGGGTAAGGGTAAGGGTAAGGGTAAGGGTAAGGGTAAGGGTAAGGGTAAGGGTAAGGGTAAGGGTAAGGGTAAGGGTAAGGGTAAGGGTAAGGGTAAGGGTAAGCCTAAGGGTAAAAGCAAGGGTAAGGGTAAGGGTAAGGGTAAGGGTAAGGGTAAGGGTAAGCTTAAGGGTAAAAGCAAGGGTAAGGGTAAGGTTAAGGGTAAGGGTAAGGGTAAGCTTAAGGGTAAAAGCAAGGGTAAGGGTAAGGGTAAGGGTAAGGGTAAGGGTAAGGGTAAGGGTAAGGGTAAAGGTAAGGGTAAGCCTAAGGGTAAAAGCAAGGGTATGGGTAAGGGTAAGGGTAAGGGTAAGGGTAAGGGTAAGGGTAAGGGTAAGGGTAAGGGTAAGGGTAAGGGTAAGGGTAAGGGTAAGGGTAAGGGTAAGCTTAAGGGTAAAAGCAAGGGTAAGGGTAAGGGTAAGGGTAAGGGTAAGGGTAAGGGTAAGGGTAAGGGTAAGGGTAAGGGTAAGGGTAAGGGTAAGCTTAAGGGTAAAAGCAAGGGTAAGGGTAAGGGTAAGGGTAAGGGTAAGGGTAAGGGTAAGGGTAAGGGTAAGGGTAAGGGTAAGGGTAAGGGTAAGGGTAAGGGTAAGGGTAAGGGTAAGGGTAAGCTTAAGGGTAAAAGCAAGGGTAAGGGTAAGGGTAAGGGTAAGGGTAAGGGTAAGGGTAAGGGTAAGGGTAAGGGTAAGGGTAAGGGTAAGGGTAAGCTTAAGGGTAAAAGCAAGGGTAAGGGTAAGGGTAAAGGGAAGGGTAAGGGTAAGGCTAAGGGTAAGCCTAAGGGTAAAAGCAAGGGTAAGGGTAAGGGTAAAAGCAAGGGTAAGGGTAAGGGTAAGGGTAAGGGTAAGGGTAAGGGTAAGGGTAAGGGTAAGGGTAAGGGTAAGCTTAAGGGTAAAAGCAAGGGTAAGGGTAAGGGTAAGTGTAAGCTTAAGGGTAAAAGCAAGGGTAAGGGTAAGGGTAAGGGTAAAGGTAAGGGTAAGCCTTAGGGTAAAAGCAAGGGTAAGGGTAAGGGTAAGGGTAAGGGTAAGGGTAAGGGTAAGGGTAAGGGTAAGCTTAAGGGTAAAAGCAAGGGTAAGGGTAAGGGTAAGGGTAAGGGTAAGGGTAAGGGTAAGGGTAAGGGTAAGGGTAAGGGTAAGGGTAAGCTTAAGGGTAAAAGCAAGGGTAAGGGTAAGGGTAAGGTTAAGGGTAAGGGTAAGGGTAAGGGTAAGGGTAAGGGTAAGGGAAAGCTTAAGGGTAAAAGCAAGGGTAAGGGTTAGGGTAAGGGTAAGGGTAAGGGTAAGGGTAAGCTTGAGGGTAAAAGCAAGGGTAAGGGTAAGGGTAAGGGTAAGGGTAAAGGTAAGGGTAAGCCTAAGGGTAAAAGCAAGGGTAAGGGTAAGGGTAAGGGTAAGGGTAAGGGTAAGGGTAAGGGTAAGGGTAAGGGTAAGGGTAAGGGTAAGGGTAAGGGTAAGGGTAAGCTTAAGGGTATAAGCAAAGGTTAGGGTAAGGGTAAGGGTGAGGGTAAGGGTAAGGGTAAGGGTAAGCTTAAGGGTAAAAGCAAGGGTAAGGGTAAGGGTAAGGGTAAGGGTAAGCTTAAGGGTAAAAGCAAGGGTAAGGGTAAGGGTAAGGGTAAGGGTAAGGGTAAGGGTAAGGGTAAGGGTAAAGGTTAGGGTAAGCCTAAGGGTAAAAGCAAGGGTAAGGGTAAAGGTAAGGGTAAGGGTAAGGGTAAGGGTAAGGGTAAGGGTAAGGGTAAGGGTAAGGGTAAGCTTAAGGGTAAAAGCAAGGGTAAGGGTAAGGGTAAGGGTAAGGGTAAGCCTAAGGGTAAAACAAGGGTAAAGGAAAGGGTAAGGGTAAGGGTAAGCTTAAGGGTAAAAGCAAGGGTAAGGGTAAGGGTAAGGGTGAGGGTAAGGGTAAGCTTAAGGGTTAAAGCAAGGGTAAGGGTAAGGGTAAGGGTAAGGGTAAGGGTAAGGGTAAAGGTAAGGGTAAGCCTAAGGGTAAAAGCAAGGGTAAGGGTGAGGGTAAGGGTAAGGGTAAGGGTAAGGGTTAGGGTAAGGGTAAGGGTAAGGGTAAGGGTAAGGGTAAGGGTAAGGGTAAGGGTAAGGGTAAGGGTAAGGGTAAGGGTAAGGGTAAGGGTAAGGGTAAGGGTAAGGGTAAGCTTAAGGGTAAAAGCAAGGGTAAGGGTAAGGGAAAGGGTAAGGGTAAGGGTAAGGGTAAGGGTAAGGGTAAGGGTAAGGGTAAGCTTAAGGGTAAATGCAAGGGTAAGGGTAAGGGTAAGGGTGAGGGTAAGGGTAAGGGTAAGGGTAAGGGTAATCTTAAGGGTAAAAGCAAGGGTAAGGGTAAGGGTAAGGGTAAGGGTAAGGGTAAGCTTAAGGGTAAAAGCAAGGGTAAGGGTAAGGGTAAGGGTAAGGGTAAGGGTAAGGGTAAGGGTAAGGGTAAGGGTAAGGGTAAAGGTAAGGGTAAGCCTAAGGGTAAAAGCAAGGGTAAGTGTAAGGGTTAGGGTAAGGGTAAGGGTAAGGGTAAGGGTAAGGGTAAGGGTAAGGGTAAGTGTAAGGGTAAGGGTAAGGGTAAGCTTAAGGGTAAAAGCAAGGGTAAGGGTAAGGGTAAGGGTAAGGGTAAGGGTAAGGGTAAGGGTAAGGGTAAGGGTAAGGGTAAGGGTAAGGGTAAGGGTAAGGGTAAGCTTAAGGGTAAGGGTTAGGGTAAGGGTAAAGGAAAGGGTAAGCCTAAGGGTAAGGGTAAGGGTTAGGGTAAGGGTAAGGGTAAGGGTAAGGGTAAGGGTAAGGGTAAGGGTAAGTGTAAGGGTAAGGGTAAGGGTAAGCTTAAGGGTAAAAGCAAGGGTAAGGGTAAGGGTAAGGGTAAGGGTAAGGGTAAGGGTAAGGGTAAGGGTAAGGGTAAGGGTAAGCTTAAGGGTAAGGGTAAGGGTAAGGGTAAGGGTAAGCCCAAGGGTAAAAGCAAGGGTAAGGGTAAGGGTAAGGGTAAGGGTAAGGGTAAGCTTAAGGGTAAAAGCAAGGGTAAGGGTAAGGGTAAGGGTAAGGGTAAGGGTAAGGGTAAGGGTAAGCTTAAGGGTAAAAGCAAGGGTAAGGGTAAGGGTAAGGGTAAGGGTAAGGGTAAGGGTAAAGGTAAGGGTAAGCCTAAGGGTAAAAGCAAGGGTAAGGGTAAGGGTAAGGGTAAGGGTAAGGGTAAGGGTAAGGGTAAGGGTAAGGGTAAGGGTAAGGGTAAGGGTAAGGGTAAGGGTAAGGGTAAGCTTAAGGGTAAAAGCAAGGGTAAGGGTAAGGGTAAGCTTAAGGGTAAAAGCAAGGGTAAGGGTAAGGGTAAGGGTAAGGGTAAGGGTAAGGATAAGGGTAAGGGTAAGGGTAAGGGTAAGGGTAAGGGTAAGGGTAAGGGTAAGGGTAAGGGTAAGGGTAAGGGTAAGCTTAAGGGTAAAAGCAAGGGTGATGGTAAGGGTAAGGGTAAGGGTAAGGGTAAGCTTAAGGGTAAAAGCAAGGGTAAGGGTAAGGGTAAGGGTAAGGGTAAAGGCAAGGGTAAGCCTAAGGGTAAAAGCAAGGGTAAGGGTAAGGGTAAGGGTAAGGGTAAGGGTAAGCTTAAGGGTAAAAGCAAGGGTAAGGGTAAGGGTAAGGGTATGGGTAAGGGTAAGGGTAAGGGTAAGGGTAAGGGTAAGCTTAAGGGTAAGGATAAGGGTAAGGGTAAAAGCAAGGGTAAGGGTAAGCGTAAGGGTAAGGGTAAGGGTAAGCTTAAGGGTAAAAGCAAGGGTAAGGGTAAGTGTAAGGGTAAGGGTAAGGGTAAGGGTAAGCTTAAGGGTAAGGGTAAGGGTAAGGGTAAGGGTAAGCTTAAGGGTAAAAGCAAGGGTAAGGGTAAGGGTAAGGGTGAGGGTAAGGGTAAGGGTAAGGGTAAGGGTAAGGGTAAGGGTAAGGGTAAGCTTAAGGGTAAAAGCAAGGGTAAGGGTAAGGGTAAGGGTAAGGGTAAGGGTAAGGGTAAGGGTAAGCTTAAGGGTAAAAGCGAGGGTAAGGGTAAGGGTAAGGGTAAGGGTAAGGGTAAGGGTAAAGGTAAGGGTAAGCCTTAGGGTAAAAGCAAGGGTAAGGGTAAGGGTAAGGGTAAGGGTAAGGGTAAGAGTAAGGGTAAGGGTAAGGGTAAGCTTAAGGGTAAAAGCAAGGGTAAGGGTAAGGGTAAGGGTAAGCCTAAGGGTAAAAGCAAGGGTAAGGGTAAGGGTAAGGGTAAGGGTAAGGGTAAGCTTAAGGGTAAAAGCAAGGGTAAGGGTAAGGGTGAGGGTAAGGGTAAGGGTAAGGGTAAGCTTAAGGGTAAAAGCAAGGGTAAGGGTAAGGGTAAGGGTAAGGGTAAGGGTAAGGGTAAGGGTAAGGGTAAGGGTAAAGGTAAGGGTAAGCCTAAGGGTAAAAGCAAGGGTAAGGGTAAGGGTAAGGGTAAGGGTAAGGGTAAGGGTAAGGGTAAGGGTAAGCTTAAGGGTAAAAGCAAGGGTAAGGGTAAGGGTAAGGGTAAGGGTAAGGGTAAGGGTAAGGGTAAGCTTAAGGGTAAAAGCAAGGGTAAGGGTAAGGGTAAGGGTAAGGGTTAGGGTAAGGGTAAGGGTAAGGGTAAGGGTAAAGGTAAGGGTAAGGGTAAGGGTAAGGGGAAGGGTAAGGGTAAGGGTAAGCTTAAGGGTAAAAGCAAGGGTAAGGGTTAGGGTAAGGGTAAGGGTAAGGGTAAGGGTAAGGGTAAGCTTAAGGGTAAAAGCAAGGGTAAGGGTAAGGGTAAGGGTAAGGGTAAGGGTAAGGGTAAGGGTAAGGGTAAGGGTAAGGGTAAGGGTAAGGGTAAGGGTAAGCTTAAGGGTAAAAGCAAGGGTAAGGGTAAGGGTAAGGGTAAGGGTAAGGGTAAGGGTAAGGGTAAGGGTAAGGGTAAGGGTAAGGGTAAGCTTAAGGGTAAAAGCAAGGGTAAGGGTAAGGGTAAGGGTTAGGGTAAGGGTAAAGGTAAGGGTAAGCCTAAGGGTAAAAGCAAGGGTAAGGGTAAGGGTAAGGGTAAGGGTAAGGGTAAGGGTAAGAGTAAGGGTAAGGGTAAGAGTAAGGGTAAGGGTAAGGGTAAGCTTAAGGGTAAAAGCAAGGGTAAGGGTAAGGGTAAGGGTAAGGGTAAGCCTAAGGGTAAAAGCAAGGGTAAGGGTAAGGGTAAGGGTAAGGGTAAGGGTAAGCTTAAGGGTAAAAGCAAGGGTAAGGGTAAGGGTAAGGGTAAGGGTAAGGGTAAGCTTAAGGGTAAAAGCAAGGGTAAGGGTAAGGGTAAGGGTAAGGGTAAGGGTAAGGGTAAGGGTAAGGGTAAGGGTAAAGGTAAGGGTAAGCCTAAGGGTAAAAGCAAGGGTAAGGGTAAGGGTAAGGGTAAGGGTAGGGGTAAGCTTAAGGGTAAAAGCAAGGGTAAGGGTAAGGGTAAGGGTAAGGGTAATGGTAAGGGTAAGGGTAAGGGTAAGGGTAAGGGTAAGGGTAAGGGTAAGGGTAAGGGTAAGGGTAAGGGTAAGGGTAAGGGTAAGGGTAAGCTTAAGGGTAAAAGCAAGGGTAAGGGTAAGGGTAAGGGTAAGGGTAAGGGTAAGGGTAAGGGTAAGGGTAATGGTAAGGGTAAGGGTAAGGGTAAGGGTAAGGGTAAGGGTAAGGGTAAGCTAAAGGGTAAAAGCAAGGGTAAGGGTTAGGGTAAGGGTAAGGGTAAGGGTAAGGGTAAGGGTAAGCTTAAGGGTAAAAGCAAGGGTAAGGGTAAGGGTAAGGGTAAGGGTAAGGGTAAGGGTAAGGGTAAGGGTAAGGGTAAGGGTAAGGGTAAAGGTAAGGGTAAGCCTAAGGGTAAAAGCAAGGGTAAGGGTAAGGGTAAGGGTAAGGGTAAGGGTAAGGGTAAGGGTAAGGGTAAGGGTAAGGGTAAGGGTAAGGGTAAGGGTAAGGGTAAGCTTAAGGGTATAAGCAAGGGTAAGGTTAAGGGTAAGGGTGAGGGTAAGGGTAAGGGTAAGGGTAAGGGTAAGGGTAAGCTTAAGGGTAAAAGCAAGGGTAAGGGTAAGGGTAAGGGTAAGGGTAAGGGTAAGGGTAAGGGTAAGCTTAAGGGTAAAAGCAAGGGTAAGGGTAAGGGTAAGGGTAAGGGTAAGGGTAAGGGTAAGGGTAAGGGTAAGGGTAAGGGTAAGGGTAAGGGTAAAGGTGAGGGTAAGCCTAAGGGTAAAAGCAAGGGTAAGGGTAAGGGTAAGGGTAAGGGTAAGGGTAAGGGTAACGGTAAGGGTAAGTGTAAGGGTAAGCTTAAGGGTAAAAGCAAGGGTAAGGGTAAGGGTAAGGGTAAGGGTAAGCCTAAGGGTAAAAGCAAGGGTAAGGGTAAGGGTAAGGGTAAGGGTAAGGGTAAGCTTAAGGGTAAAAGCAAGGGTAAGGGTAAGGGTAAGGGTAAGGGTAAGGGTAAGGGTAAGGGTAAGCTTAAGGGTAAAAGCAAGGGTAAGGGTAAGGGTAAGGGTAAGGGTAAGGGTAAGGGTAAAGGTAAGGGTAAGCCTAAGGGTAATAGCAAGGGTAAGGGTAAGGGTAAGGGTAAGGGTAAGGGTAAGGGTAAGGGTAAGGGTAAGGGTAAGGGTAAGGGTAAGGGTAAGGGTAAGGGTAAGGGTAAGGGTAAGGGTAAGGGTAAGGGTAAGCTTAAGGGTAAAAGCAAGGGTAAGGGTAAGGGTAAGGGTAAGGGTAAGGGTAAGGGTAAGGGTAAGGGTAAGGGTAAGGGTAAGGGTAAGGGTAAGGGTAAGGGTAAGGGTAAGGGTAAGGGTAAGGGTAAGGGTAAGGGTAAGGGTAAGCTTAAGGGTAAAAGCAAGGGTGAGGGTAAGGGTAAGGGTAAGGGTAAGGGTAAGCTTAAGGGTAAAAGCAAGGGTAAGGGTAAGGGTAAGGGTAAGGGTAAAGGTAAGGGTAAGCCTAAGGGTAAAAGCAAGGGTAAGGGTAAGGGTAAGGGTAAGGGTAAGCTTAAGGGTAAAAGCAAGGGTAAGGGTAAGGGTAAGGGTATGGGTAAGGGTAAGGGTAAGGGTAAGGGTAAGGGTAAGCTTAAGGGTAAGGATAAGGGTAAGGGTAAAAGCAAGGGTAAGGGTAAGCGTAAGGGTAAGGGTAAGGGTAAGCTTAAGGGTAAAAGCAAGGGTAAGGGTAAGGGTAAGGGTAAGGGTTAGGGTAAGGGTAAGGGTAAGCTTAAGGGTAAGGGTAAGGGTAAGCTTAAGGGTAAAAGCAAGGGTAAGGGTAAGGGTAAGGGTAAGGGTAAGGGTAAGGGTAAGGGTAAGCTTAAGGGTAAAAGCGAGGGTAAGGGTAAGGGTAAGGGTAAGGGTAAGGGTAAGGGTAAAGGTAAGGGTAAGCCTTAGGGTAAAAGCAAGGGTAAGGGTAAGGGTAAGGGTAAGGGTAAGGGTAAGAGTAAGGGTAAGGGTAAGGGTAAGGGTAAGCTTAAGGGTAAAAGCAAGGGTAAGGGTAAGGGTAAGGGTAAGGGTAAGGGAAAGCCTAAGGGTAAAAGCAAGGGTAAGGGTAAAGGTAAGGGTAAGGGTAAGGGTAAGCTTAAGGGTAAAAGCAAGGGTAAGGGTAAGGGTAAGGGTAAGAGTAAGGGTAAGGGTAAGGGTAAGCTTAAGGGTAAAAGCAAGGGTGAGGGTAAGGGTAAGGGTAAGGGTAAGGGTAAGGGTAAAAGTAAGGGTAAGCTTAAGGGTAAAAGCAAGGGTAAGGGTAAGGGTAAGGGTAAGGGTAAGGGTAAGGGTAAGGGTAAGGGTAAGGGTAAGGGTAAGGGTAAAGGTAAGGGTAAGGGTAAGGGTAAGGGTAAGGGTAAGGGTAAGGGTAAGGGTAAGGGTAAGGGTAAGGGTAAGGGTAAGGGTAAGGGTAAGCTTAAGGGTAGAAGCAAGGGTAAGGGTAAGGGTAAGGGTAAGGGTAAGCCTAAGGGTAAAAGCAAGGGTAAGGGTAAGGGTAAGGGTAAGGGTAAGGGTAAGCTTAAAGGTAAAAGCAAGGGTAAGGGTAAGGGTAAGGGAAAGGGTAAGGGTAAGGGTAAGCTTAAGGGTAAAAGCAAGGGTAAGGGTAAGTGTAAGGGTAAGGGTAAGGGTAAGGGTAAGGGTAAGGGTAAAGGTAAGGGTAAGCCTAAGGGTAAAAGCAAGGGTAAGGGTAAGGGTAAGGGTAAGGGTAAGGGTAAGGGTAAGGGTAAGGGTAAGGGTAAGCTTAAGGGTAAAAGCAAGGGTAAGGGTAAGGGTAAGGGTAAGGGTAAGGGTAAGGGTAAGGGTAAAGGTAAGGGTAAGCCTAAGGGTAAAAGCAAGGGTAAGGGTAAGGGTAAGGGTAAGGGTAAGGGTAAGGGTAAGGGTAAGGGTAAGGGTAAGGGTAAGGGTAAGGGTAAGGGTAAGGGTAAGCTTAAGGGTAAAAGCAAGGGTAAGGGTAAGGGTAAGGGTAAGGTTAAGGGTAAGGGTAAGGGTAAGGGTAAGCTTAAGGGTAAAAGCAAGGGTAAGGGTAAGGGTAAGGGTAAGGGTAAGGGTAAGGGTAAGGGTAAGGGTAAGGGTAAGCTTTAGGGTAAAAGCAAGGGTAAGGGTAAGGGTAAGGGTAAGGGTAAGGGTAAGGGTAAGGGTAAGCTTGAGGGTAAAAGCAAGGGTAAGGGTAAGGGTAAGGGTAAGGGTAAGGGTAAGGGTAAGGGTAAGGGTAAGGGTAAAGGTAAGGGTAAGCCTAAGGGTAAATGCAAGGGTAAGGGTAAGGGTAAGGGTAAGGGTAAGGGTAAGTGTAAGGGCAAGGGTAAGGGTAAGGGTAAGGGTAAGGGTAAGCTTAAGGGTAAAAGCAAGGGTAAGGGTAAGGGTAAGGGTAAGGGTAAGGGTAAGGGTAAGGTTAAGCTTAAGGGTAAGGAAAAGGGTAAGGGTAAGGGTAAGCTTAAGGGTAAAAGCAAGGGTAAGGGTAAGGGTAAGGGTAAGCTTAAGGGTAAAAGCAAGGGTAAGGGTAAGGGTAAGGGTAAGGGTAAGGGTAAGCTTAAGGGTAAAAGCAAGGGTAAGGGTAAGGGTAAGGGTAAGGGTAAAGGTAAGGGTAAGCCTAAGGGTAAAAGCAAGGGTAAGGGTAAGGGTAAGGGTAAGGGTAAGGGTAAGGGTAAGCTTAAGGGTAAAAGCAAGGGTAAGGGTAAGGGTAAGGGTAAGGGTAAGGGTAAGGGTAAGGGTAAGCTTAAGGGTAAAAGCAAGGGTAAGGGTAAGGGTAAGGGTAAGGGTAAGGGTAAGGGTAAGGGTAAGGGTAAAGGTAAGGGTAAGCCTAAGGGTAAAAGCAAGGGTATGGGTAAGGGTAAGGGTAAGGGTAAGGGTAAGGGTAAGGGTAAGGGTAAGGGTAAGGGTAAGGGTAAGGGTAAGGGTAAGGGTAAGGGTAAGGGTAAGGGTAAGGGTAAGCTTAAGGGTAAAAGCAAGGGTAAGGGTAAGGGTAAGGGTAAGGGTAAGGGTAAGGGTAAGGGTAAGGGTAAGGGTAAGGGTAAGGGTAAGGGTAAGGGTAAGCTTAAGGGTAAAAGCAAGGGTAAGGGTAAGGGTAAGGGTAAGGGTAAGGGTAAGGGTAAGGGTAAGGGTAAGGGTAAGGGTAAGGGTAAGGGTAAGGGTAAGGGTAAGGGTAAGCTTAAGGGTAAAAGCAAGGGTAAGGGTAAGGGTAAGGGTAAGGGTAAGGGTAAGGGTAAGGGTAAGGGTAAGGGTAAGGGTAAGGGTAAGCTTAAGGGTAAAAGCAAGGGTAAGGGTAAGGGTAAGGGTAAGGGTAAGGGTAAGGCTAAGGGTAAGCCTAAGGGTAAAAGCAAGGGTAAGGGTAAGGGTAAAAGCAAGGGTAAGGGTAAGGGTAAGGGTAAGGGTAAGGGTAAGGGTAAGGGTAAGGGTAAGGGTAAGGGTAAGGGTAAGCTTAAGGGTAAAAGCAAGGGTAAGGGTAAGGGTAAGTGTAAGCTTAAGGGTAAAAGCAAGGGTAAGGGTAAGGGTAAGGGTAAAGGTAAGGGTAAGCCTTAGGGTAAAAGCAAGGGTAAGGGTAAGGGTAAGGGTAAGGGTAAGGGTAAGGGTAAGGGTAAGGGTAAGCTTAAGGGTAAAAGCAAGGGTAAGGGTAAGGGTAAGGGTAAGGGTAAGGGTAAGGGTAAGGGTAAGGGTAAGGGTAAGCTTAAGGGTAAAAGCAAGGGTAAGGGTAAGGGTAAGGTTAAGGGTAAGGGTAAGGGTAAGGGTAAGGGTAAGGGTAAGGGAAAGCTTAAGGGTAAAAGCAAGGGTAAGGGTTAGGGTAAGGGTAAGGGTAAGGGTAAGGGTAAGCTTGAGGGTAAAAGCAAGGGTAAGGGTAAGGGTAAGGGTAAGGGTAAAGGTTAGGGTAAGCCTAAGGGTAAAAGCAAGGGTAAGGGTAAGTGTAAGGGTAAGGGTAAGGGTAAGGGTAAGGGTAAGGGTAAGGGTAAGGGTAAGGGTAAGCTTAAGGGTATAAGCAAAGGTTAGGGTAAGGGTAAGGGTGAGGGTAAGGGTAAGGGTAAGGGTAAGCTTAAGGGTAAAAGCAAGGGTAAGGGTAAGGGTAAGGGTAAGGGTAAGGGTAAGGGTAAGGGTAAGGGTAAGCTTAAGGGTAGAAGCAAGGGTAAGGTTAAGGGTAAGGGTAAGGGTAAGGGTAAGGGTAAGGGTAAGGGTAAAGGTTAGGGTAAGCCTAAGGGTAAAAGCAAGGGTAAGGGTAAAGGTAAGGGTAAGGGTAAGGGTAAGGGTAAGGGTAAGGGTAAGGGTAAGGGTAAGGGTAAGGGTAAGCTTGAGAGTAAAAGCAAGGGTAAGGGTAAGGGTAAGGGTAAGGGTAAGCCTAAGGGTAAAACAAGGGTAAAGGTAAGGGTAAGGGTAAGGGTAAGCTTAAGGGTAAAAGCAAGGGTAAGGGTAAGGGTAAGGGTGAGGGTAAGGGTAAGCTTAAGGGTTAAAGCAAGGGTAAGGGTAAGGGTAAGGGTAAGGGTAAGGGTAAAGGTAAGGGTAAGCCTAAGGGTAAAAGCAAGGGTAAGGGTGAGGGTAAGGGTAAGGGTAAGGGTAAGGGTAAGGGTAAGGGTAAGGGTAAGGGTAAGGGTAAGGGTAAGGGTAAGGGTAAGGGTAAGGGTAAGGGTGAGGGTAAGGGTAAGCTTAAGGGTAAAAGCAAGGGTAAGGGTAAGGGAAAGGGTAAGGGTAAGGGTAAGGGTAAGGGTAAGGGTAAGGGTAAGGGTAAGCTTAAGGGTAAATGCAAGGGTAAGGGTAAGGGTAAGGGTGAGGGTAAGGGTAAGGGTAAGGGTAAGGGTAAGCTTAAGGGTAAAAGCAAGGGTAAGGGTAAGGGTAAGGGTAAGGGTAAGGGTAAGCTTAAGGGTAAAAGCAAGGGTAAGGGTAAGGGTAAGGGTAAGGGTAAGGGTAAGGGTAAGGGTAAGGGTAAAGGTAAGGGTAAGCCTAAGGGTAAAAGCAAGGGTAAGTGTAAGGGTTAGGGTAAGGGTAAGGGTAAGGGTAAGGGTAAGGGTAAGGGTAAGTGTAAGGGTAAGGGTAAGGGTAAGCTTAAGGGTAAAAGCAAGGGTAAGGGTAAGGGTAAGGGTAAGGGTAAGGGTAAGGGTAAGGGTAAGGGTAAGGGTAAGGGTAAGGGTAAGGGTAAGGGTAAGGGTAAGGGTAAGGGTAAGGGTAAGGGTAAGCTTAAGGGTAAGGGTTAGGGTAAGGGTAAAGATAAGGGTAAGCCTAAGGGTAAAAGCAAGGTTAAGGGTAAGGGTTAGGGTAAGGGTAAGGGTAAGGGTAAGGGTAAGGGTAAGGGTAAGGGTAAGTGTAAGGGTAAGGGTAAGGGTAAGCTTAAGGGTAAAAGCAAGGGTAAGGGTAAGGGTAAGGGTAAGGGTAAGGGTAAGGGTAAGGGTAAGGGTAAGGGTAAGGGTAAGCTTAAGGGTAAGGGTAAGGGTAAGGGTAAGGGTAAGCCCAAGGGTAAAAGCAAGGGTAAGGGTAAGGGTAAGGGTAAGGGTAAGGGTAAGCTTAAGGGTAAAAGCAAGGGTAAGGGTAAGGGTAAGGGTAAGGGTAAGGGTAAGGGTAAGGGTAAGCTTAAGGGTAAAAGCAAGGGTAAGGGTAAGGGTAAGGGTAAGGGTAAGGGTAAGGGTAAGGGTAAGGGTAAAGGTAAGGGTAAGCCTAAGGGTAAAAGCAAGGGTAAGGGTAAGGGTAAGGGTAAGGGAAAGGGTAAGGGTAAGGGTAAGGGTAAGGGTAAGGGTAAGGGTAAGGGTAAGGGTAAGGGTAAGGGTAAGGGTAAGCTTAAGGGTAAAAGCAAGGGTAAGGGTAAGGGTAAGGGTAAGGGTAAGGGTAAGGGTAAGGGTAAGGGTAAGGGTAAGGGTAAGGGTAAGGGTAAGGGTAAGGGTAAGGGTAAGGGTAAGGGTAAGGGTAAGGGTAAGGGTAAGGGTAAGCTTAAGGGTAAAAGCAAGGGTGAGGGTAAGGGTAAGGGTAAGGGTAAGGGTAAGCTTAAGGGTAAAAGCAAGGGTAAGGGTAAGGGTAAGGGTAAGGGTAAAGGTAAGGGTAAGCCTAAGGGTAAAAGCAAGGGTAAGGGTAAGGGTAAGGGTAAGGGTAAGCTTAAGGGTAAAAGCAAGGGTAAGGGTAAGGGTAAGGGTATGGGTAAGGGTAAGGGTAAGGGTAAGGGTAAGGGTAAGCTTAAGGGTAAGGATAAGGGTAAGGGTAAAAGCAAGGGTAAGGGTAAGCGTAAGGGTAAGGGTAAGGGTAAGCTTAAGGGTAAAAGCAAGGGTAAGGGTAAGGGTAAGGGTAAGGGTAAGGGTAAGGGTAAGGGTAAGCTTAAGGGTAAGGGTAAGGGTAAGGGTAAGGGTAAGCTTAAGGGTAAAAGCAAGGGTAAGGGTAAGGGTAAGGGTGAGGGTAAGGGTAAGGGTAAGGGTAAGGGTAAGGGTAAGGGTAAGCTTAAGGGTAAAAGCAAGGGTAAGGGTAAGGGTAAGGGTAAGGGTAAGGGTAAGGGTAAGGGTAAGCTTAAGGGTAAAAGCGAGGGTAAGGGTAAGGGTAAGGGTAAGGGTAAGGGTAAGGGTAAAGGTAAGGGTAAGCCTTAGGGTAAAAGCAAGGGTAAGGGTAAGGGTAAGGGTAAGGGTAAGGGTAAGAGTAAGGGTAAGGGTAAGGGTAAGGGTAAGCTTAAGGGTAAAAGCAAGGGTAAGGGTAAGGGTAAGGGTAAGGGTAAGGGACAGCCTAAGGGTAAAAGCAAGGGTAAGGGTAAAGGTAAGGGTAAGGGTAAGGGTAAGCTTAAGGGTAAAAGCAAGGGTAAGGGTAAGGGTAAGGGTA
Source organism: Myrrha octodecimguttata (assembly GCA_958510865.1). NCBI lineage: Eukaryota > Metazoa > Arthropoda > Insecta > Coleoptera > Coccinellidae > Myrrha > Myrrha octodecimguttata. Next base: position 96,927 of record CAUEHS010000086.1, on the reverse strand, counting down.
AGAGTAAGGGTAAGGGTAAGGGTAAGCTTAAGGGTAAAAGCAAGGGTGAGGGTAAGGGTAAGGGTAAGGGTAAGGGTAAGGGTAAAAGTAAGGGTAAGCTTAAGGGTAAAAGCAAGGGTAAGGGTAAGGGTAAGGGTAAGGGTAAGGGTAAGGGTAAGGGTAAGGGTAAGGGTAAGGGTATAGGTAAGGGTAAGGGTAAGGGTAAGGGTAAGGGTAAGGGTAAGGGTAAGGGTAAGGGTAAGGGTAAGGGTAAGGGTAAGGGTAAGGGTAAGGGTAAGCTTAAGGGTAGAAGCAAGGGTAAGGGTAAGGGTAAGGGTAAGGGTAAGGGTAAGCCTAAGGGTAAAAGCAAGGGTAAGGGTAAGGGTAAGGGTAAGGGTAAGGGTAAGCTTAAAGGTAAAAGCAAGGGTAAGGGTAAGGGTAAGGGAAAGGGTAAGGGTAAGGGTAAGCTTAAGGGTAAAAGCAAGGGTAAGGGTAAGTGTAAGGGTAAGGGTAAGGGTAAGGGTAAGGGTAAGGGTAAAGGTAAGGGTAAGCCTAAGGGTAAAAGCAAGGGTAAGGGTAAGGGTAAGGGTAAGGGTAAGGGTAAGGGTAAGGGTAAGGGTAAGGGTAAGCTTAAGGGTAAGCTTAAGGGTAAAAGCAAGGGTAAGGGTAAGGGTAAGTGTAAGGGTAAGGGTAAGGGTAAGGGTAAAGGTAAGGGTAAGCCTAAGGGTAAAAGCAAGGGTAAGGGTAAGGGTAAGGGTAAGGGTAAGGGTAAGGGTAAGGGTAAGGGTAAGGGTAAGGGTAAGGGTAAGGGTAAGGGTAAGGGTAAGGGTAAGCTTAAGGGTAAAAGCAAGGGTAAGGGTAAGGGTAAGGGTAAGGTTAAGGGTAAGGGTAAGGGTAAGGGTAAGCTTAAGGGTAAAAGCAAGGGTAAGGGTAAGGGTAAGGGTAAGGGTAAGGGTAAGGGTAAGGGTAAGGGTAAGGGTAAGGGTAAGGATAAGGGTAAGCTTTAGGGTAAAAGCAAGGGTAAGGGTAAGGGTAAGGGTAAGGGTAAGGGTAAGGGTAAGGGTAAGGGTAAGCTTAAGGGTAAAAGTAAGGGTAAGGGTAAGGGTAAGGGTAAGGGTAAGGGTAAGGGTAAGGGTAAGGGTAAGGGTAAAGGTAAGGGTAAGCCTAAGGGTAAATGCAAGGGTAAGGGTAAGGGTAAGGGTAAGGGTAAGGGTAAGTGTAAGGGTAAGGGTAAGGGTAAGGGTAAGGGTAAGGGTAAGCTTAAGGGTAAAAGCAAGGGTAAGGGTAAGGGTAAGGGTAAGGGTAAGGGTAAGGGTAAGGGTAAGGTTAAGCTTAAGGGTAAGGAAAAGGGTAAGGGTAAGGGTAAGCTTAAGGGTAAAAGCAAGGGTAAGGGTAAGGGTAAGGGTAAGCTTAAGGGTAAAAGCAAGGGTAAGGGTAAGGGTAAGGGTAAGGGTAAGGGTAAGGGTAAGCTTAAGGGTAAAAGCAAGGGTAAGGGTAAGGGTAAGGGTAAGGGTAAAGGTAAGGGTAAGCCTAAGGGTAAAAGCAAGGGTAAGGGTAAGGGTAAGGGTAAAGGTAAGGGTAAGGGTAAGGGTAAGGGTAAGGGTAAGGGAAAGGGTAAGGGTAAGGGTAAGGGTAAGGGTAAGGGTAAGGGTGAGGGTAAGGGTAAGGGTAAGGGTAAGCTTAAGGGTAAAAGCAAGGGTAAGGGTAAGGGTAAGGGTAAGCTTAAAGGTAAAAGCAAGGGTAAGGGTAAGGGTAAGGGAAAGGGTAAGGGTAAGGGTAAGCTTAAGGGTAAAAGCAAGGGTAAGGGTAAGTGTAAGGGTAAGGGTAAGGGTAAGGGTAAGGGTAAGGGTAAAGGTAAGGGTAAGCCTAAGGGTAAAAGCAAGGGTAAGGGTAAGGGTAAGGGTAAGGGTAAGGGTAAGGGTAAGGGTAAGGGTAAGGGTAAGGGTAAGGGTAAGGGTAAGGGTAAGCTTAAGGGTAAAAGCAAGGGTAAGGGTAAGGGTAAGGGTAAGGGTAAGGGTAAGGGTAAGGGTAAAGGTAAGGGTAAGCCTAAGGGTAAAAGCAAGGGTAAGGGTAAGGGTAAGGGTAAGGGTAAGGGTAAGGGTAAGGGTAAGGGTAAGGGTAAGGGTAAGGGTAAGGGTAAGGGTAAGCTTAAGGGTAAAAGCAAGGGTAAGGGTAAGGGTAAGGGTAAGGGTAAGGGTAAGGGTAAGCTTAAGGGTAAAAGCAAGGGTAAGGGTAAGGGTAAGGGTAAGGGTAAGGGTAAGGGTAAGGGTAAGGGTAAGGGTAAGGGTAAGGGTAAGCTTTAGGGTAAAAGCAAGGGTAAGGGTAAGGGTAAGGGTAAGGGTAAGGGTAAGGGTAAGGGTAAGCTTAAGGGTAAAAGCAAGGGTAAGGGTAAGGGTAAGGGTAAGGGTAAGGGTAAGGGTAAGGGTAAGGGTAAGGGTAAAGGTAAGGGTAAGCCTAAGGGTAAATGCAAGGGTAAGGGTAAGGGTAAGGGTAAGGGTAAGGGTAAGTGTAAGGGTAAGGGTAAGGGTAAGGGTAAGGGTAAGGGTAAGCTTAAGGGTAAAAGCAAGGGTAAGGGTAAGGGTAAGGGTAAGGGTAAGGGTAAGGGTAAGGGTAAGGGTAAGGGTAAGGTTAAGCTTAAGGGTAAGGAAAAGGGTAAGGGTAAGGGTAAGCTTAAGGGTAAAAGCAAGGGTAAGGGTAAGGGTAAGGGTAAGGGTAAGGGTAAGCTTAAGGGTAAAAGCAAGGGTAAGGGTAAGGGTAAGGGTGTGGGTAAGGGTAAGGGTAAGCTTAAGGGTAAAAGCAAGGGTAAGGGTAAGGGTAAGGGTAAGGGTAAGGGTAAAGGTAAGGGTAAGCCTAAGGGTAAAAGCAAGGGTAAGGGTAAGGGTAAGGGTAAAGGTAAGGGTAAGGGTAAGGGTAAGGGTAAGGGTAGGGGTAAGGGAAAGGGTAAGGGTAAGGGTAAGGGTAAGGGTAAGGGTAAGGGTGAGGGTAAGGGTAAGGGTAAGGGTGAGCTTAAGGGTAAAAGCAAGGGTAAGGGTAAGGGTAAGGGTAAGCCTTACCCTTACCCTTACCCTTACCCTTGCTTTTACCCTTAAGCTTACCCTTACCCTTACACTTAGCCTTACCCTAACCCTTACCCTTGCTTTTACCCTTAGGCTTACCCTCTCCCTTACCCTTACCCTTACCCTTGCTTTTACCCTTAAGCTTACCCTTACCCTTACCCTTACCCTTACCCTTACCCTTACCCTTACCCTTACCCTTACCCTTACCCTTACCCTTACCCTTACCCTTGCTTTTACCCTTAGGCTTACCCTTACCTTTACCCTTACCCTCACCCTTACCCTTACCCTTACCCTTACCCTTACCCTTGCTTTTACCCTTAAGCTTACCCTTACCCTTACCCTTACCCTTACCCTTACCCTTACCCTTACCCTTACCCTTACCCTTACCCTTACCCTTACCCTTACCCTTACCCTTACTTTTACCCTTAAGCTTACCCTTACCCTTACCCTTACCCTTACCCTCACCCTTACCCTTACCCTTACCCTTGCTTTTACCCTTAAGCTTACCCTTACCCTTACCCTAACCCTTACCCTTAAGCTTACCCTTACCCTTACCCTTACCCTTACCCTTACCCTTACCCTTGCTTTTACCCTTAAGCTTACCCTTACCCTTACCCTTACCCTTACCCTTACCCTTGCTTTTACCCTTAAGCTTACCCTTACCCTTACCCTTACCCTTACCCTTAAGCTTACCCTTACTCTTACCCTTACCCTTACCCTTACCCTTACCCTTACCCTTACCCTTACCCTTACCCTTACCCTTACCCTTACCCTTACCCTTACCCTTACCCTTGCTTTTACCCTTAAGCTTACCCTTACCCTTACCCTTACCCTTACCCTTAAGCTTACCCTTACCCTTACCCTTACCCTTACCCTTACCCTTGCTTTTACCCTTAAGCTTACCCTTACCCTTACCCTTACCCTTACCCTTAAGCTTACCCTTACCCTTACCCTTACCCTTACCCTTACCCTTACCCTTAACCTTACCCTTGCTTTTACCCTTAAGCTTACCCTTACCCTTACCCTTACCCTTACCCTTAAGCTTACCCTTACCCTTACCCTTACCCTTACCCTCACCCTTACCCTTACCCTTACCCTTACCCTTGCTTTTACCCTTAAGCTTACCCTTACCCTTACCCTTACCCTTACCCTTACCCTTGCTTTTACCCTTGAGCTTACCCTTACCCTTACCCTTCCCTTACCCTTAAGCTTACCCTTACCTTTACCCTTACCCTTACCCTTACCCTTACCCTTACCCTCACCCTTACCCTTACCCTTACCCTTGCTTTTACCCTTAAGCTTACCCTTACCCTTACCCTTACCCTTACCCTTACCCTTACCCTTACCCTTACCCTTACCCTTACCCTTACCCTTACCCTTACCCTTACCCTTGCTTTTACCCTAAGGCTTACCCTTACCTTTACCCTTACCCTTACCCTTACCCTTACCCTTACCCTTACCCTTACCCTTACCCTTGCTTTTACCCTTAAGCTTACCCTTACCCTTACCCTTTCCCTTACCCTTACCCTTACCCTTGCTTTTACCTTTAAGCTTACCCTTACCCTTACCCTTACCCTTACCCTTACCCTTGCTTTTACCCTTAGGCTTACCCTTAACCTTACCCTTACCCTGACCCTTGCTTTTACCCTTAAGCTTACCCTTACCCTTACCCTAACCCTTACCCTTACCCTTACCCTTACCCTTACCCTTACCCTTACCCTTACCCTTACCCTTACCTTTACCCTTACACTTACCCTTACCCTTACCCTTACCCTTACCCTTACCCTTACCCTTACCCTTACCCTTACCCTTGCTTTTACCCTTAAGCTTACCCTTACCCTCACCCTTACCCTTACCCTTACCCTTACCCTTACCCTTACCCTCACCCTTGCTTTTACCCTTGAGCTTGCCCTTACCCTTACCCTTACCCTTACCCTTACCCTTACCCTTACCCTTGCTTTTACCCTTAAGCTTAACCTTACCCTTACCCTTACCCTTACCCTTACCCTTGCTTTTACCCTTAGGCTTACCCTTACCCTTACCCTTACCCTTACCCTTACCCTTGCTTTTACCCTTAAGCTTACCCTTACCCTTACCCTTACCCTTACTCTTACCCTTACCCTTACCCTTACCCTTACCCTTACCCTTGCTTTTACCCTTAGGCTTACCCTTACCTTTACCCTTACCCTTACCCTTACCTTACCCTTACCCTTACCCTTACCCATACCCTTGCTTTTACCCTTAAGCTTACCCTTACCCTTACCCTTACCCTTACCCTTACCCTTACCCTTACCCTTACCTTTACCCTTACCCTTTCCCTTACCCTTGCTTTTACCCTTAAGCTTACCCTTACCCTTACCCTTACCCTTACCCTTACCCTTACCCTTACCCTTACCCTTACCCTTACCCTTACCCTTACCCTTACCCTTACCCTTACCCTTGCTTTTACCCTTAAGCTTACCCTTACCCTTACCCTTACCCTTACCCTTAAGCTTACCCTTACCCTTACCCTTACCCTTACCCTTACCCTTACCCTTACCCTTACCCTTGCTTTTACCCTTAAGCTTACCCTTACTCTTTCCCTTACCCTTACCCTTACCCTTGCGTTTACCCTTACCCTTATCCTTACCCTTAAGCTTACCCTTACCCTTACCCTTACCCTTACCCTTACCCTTACCCTTACCCTTACCCTTACCCTTGCTTTTACCCTTAAGCTTAACCTTACCCTCACCCTTACCCTTACCCTTACCCTTACCCTTACCCTTACCCTTACCCTTACCCTCACCCTTTCTTTTACCCTTAAGCTTACCCTTACCCTTACCCTTACCCTTACCCTTACCCTTACCCTTACCCTTACCCTTACCCTTACCCTTACCCTTACCCTTACCCTTACCCTTACCCTTACCCTTACCCTTACCCTTACCCTTACCCTTACCCTTACCCTTACCCTTACCCTTACCCTTACCCTTACCCTTACCCTTACCCTTACCCTTACCCTTGCTTTTACCCTTAAGCTTACCCTTACCCTTACCCTTACCCTTACCCTTACCCTTACCCTTACCCTTACCCTTGCTTTTACCCTTAGGCTTACCCTTACCTTTACCCTTACCCTTACCCTTTCCCTTACCCTCACCCTTACCCTTACCCTTACCCTTGCTTTTACCCTTAAGCTTACCCTTACCCTTACCCTTACCCTTGCTTTTACCCTTAAGCTTACCCTTACCCTTACCCTTACCCTTACCCTTACCCTTGCTTTTACCCTTAGGCTTACCCTTACCCTTACCCTTACCCTTACCCTTACCCTTAAGCTTACCCTTACCCTTACCCTTACCCTTACCCTTACCCTTACCCTTACCCTTACCCTTACCCTTACCCTTGCTTTTACCCTTAAGCTTACCCTTACCCTAACCCTTACACTTACCCTTACCCTTACCCTTACCCTTACCCTTACCCTAACCCTTACCCTTACCCTTGCTTTTACCCTTAGGCTTACCCTTACCTTTACCCTTACACTTACCCTTACCCTTAAGCTAACCCTTACCCTTACCCTTACCCTGACCCTTACCCTTACCCTTACCCTTACCCTTACCCTTACCCTTACCCTTGCTTTTACCCTTAAGCTTACCCTTACCCTTACCCTTACACTTACCCTTACCCTTACCCTTACCCTTACCCTTACCCTTACCCTTACCCTTACCCTTACCCTAACCCTTACCCTTACCCTTGCTTTTACACTTAGGCTTACCCTTACCTTTAACCTTACCCTTACCCTTACCCTTACCCTTACCCTTACCCTTACCCTTACCCTTACCCTTGCTTTTACCCTTAAGCTTACCCTTACCCTTACCCTTACCCTTACCCTTACCCTTACCCTTACCCTTACCCTTGCTTTTACCCTTAAGCTTACCCTTACCCTTACCCTTACCCTTACCCTCACCCTCACCCTTACCCTTACCCTTGCTTTTACCCTTAAGCTTACCCTTACCCTTACCCTTACCCTTACCCTTACCCTTACCCTTACCCTTACCCTTACCCTTACCCTTGCTTTTACCCTTAAGCTTACCCTTACCCTTACCCTTACCCTTACCCTTACCCTTACCCTTACCCTTACCCTTACCCTTACCCTTACCCTTACCCTTACCCTTACCCTTACCCTTACCCTTACCCTTACCCTTACCCTTACCCTTACCCTTACCCTTACCCTTACCCTTGCTTTTACCCTTAGGCTTACACTTACCTTTACCCTTACCCTTACCCTTACCCTTACCCTTACCCTTACCCTTACCCTTACCCTTGCTTTAACCCTTAAGCTTACCCTTACCCTCACCCTTACCCTTACCCTTACCCTTGCTTTTACCCTTAAGCTTACCCTTACCCTTACCCTTACCCTTACCCTTACCCTTGTTTTTCCCTTAGGCTTACCCTTACCCTTACCCTTACCCTTACCCTTGCTTTTACCCTTAAGCTTACCCTTACCCTTACCCTTACCCTTACCCTTACCCTTACCCTTACCCTTACCCTTACCCTTACCCTTACCCTTACCCTTACCCTTACCTTTACCCTTACCCTTGCTTTTACCCTTAGGCTTACCCTAACCTTTACCCTTACCCTTACCCTTACCCTTACCCTTACCCTTACCCTTGCCCTTACCCTTACCCTTACCCTTACCCTTGCTTTTACCCTTAAGCTTACCCTTACCCTTACCCTTACCCTTACCCTTACCCTTACCTTTACCCTTACCCTTGCTTTTACCCTTAAGCTTACCCTTACCCTTACCCTTACCCTCACCCTTACCCTTACCCTTACCCTTGCTTATACCCTTAAGCTTACCCTTACCCTTACCCTTACCCTTACCCTTACCCTCACCCTTACCCTTACCCTTACCCTTACCCTTACCCTTACCCTTACCCTTACCCTTGCTTTTACCCTTAGGCTTACCCTTACCTTTACCCTTACCCTTACCCTTACCCTTACCCTTGCTTTTACCCTCAAGCTTACCCTTACCCTTACCCTTACCCTTACCCTAACCCTTACCCTTGCTTTTACCCTTAAGCTTACCCTTACCCTTACCCTTACCCTTACCCTTACCCTTACCCTTACCCTTACCCTTACCCTTACCCTTACCCTTACCCTTACCCTTACCCTTACCCTTACCCTTACCCTTGCTTTTACCCTTAAGCTTACCCTTACCCTTACCCTTACCCTTACCCTTACCCTTACCCTTACCCTTACCCTTACCCTTACCCTTACCCTTACCCTTGCTTTTACCCTTAAGCTTACCCTTACCCTTACCCTTACCCTTACCCTTACCCTTACTCTTACCCTTACCCTTACCCTTACCCTTACCCTTACCCTTGCTTTTACCCTAAGGCTTACGCTTACCTTTACCCTTACCCTTACCCTTACCCTTGCTTTTACCCTTAAGCTTACACTTACCCTTACCCTTACCCTTACCCTTACCCTTACCCTTGCTTTTACCCTTAAGCTTACCCTTACCCTTACCCTTACCCTTACCCTTACCCTTACCCTTACCCTTACCCTATCCCTTACCCTTACCCTTGCTTTTACCCTTACCCTTACCCTTGCTTTTACCCTTAGGCTTACCCTTACCCTTACCCTTACCCTTACCCTTACCCTTACCCTTACCCTTGCTTTTACCCTTAGGCTTACCCTTACCCTTACCCTTACCCTTACCCTTACCCTTACCCTTGCTTTTACCCTTAAGCTTACCCTTACCCTTACCCTTACCCTTACCCTTACCCTTACCCTTACCCTTACCCTTACCCTTACCCTTACCCTTGCTTTTACCCTTAAGCTTACCCTTACCCTTACCCTTACCCTTACCCTTACCCTTACCCCTACCCTTACCCTTACCCTTACCCTTACCCTTACCCTTACCCTTGCTTTTACCCTTAAGCTTACCCTTACCCTTACCCTTACCCTTACCCTTACCCTTACCCTTACCCTTACCCTTACCCTTACCCTTACCCTTACCCTTACCCTTACCCATACCCTTGCTTTTACCCTTAGGCTTACCCTTACCTTTACCCTTACCCTTACCCTTACCCTTACCCTTACCCTTACCCTTACCCTTGCTTTTACCCTTAAGCTTACCCTTACCCTTACCCTTACCCTTACCCTTACCCTTACCCTTGCTTTTACCCTTAAGCTTACCCTTACCCTTACCCTTACCCTTACCCTTACCCTTGCTTTTACCCTTAGGCTTACCCTTACCCTTACCCTTACCCTTACCCTTACCCTTACCCTTACCCTTACCCTTACCCTTACCCTTACCCTCACCCTTGCTTTTACCCTTAAGCTTACCCTTACCCTTACCCTTACCCTTACCCTTACCCTTACCCTTACCCTTACCCTTACCCTTACCCTTACCCTTACCCTTACCCTTACCCTTACCCTTACCCTTACCCTTACCCTTACCCTTACCCTTACCCTTACCCTTACCCTTACCCTTACCCTTACCCTTGCTTTTACCCTTAGGCTTACCCTTACCTTTACCCTTACCCTTACCCTTACCTTTACCCTTACCCTTAGCCTTACCCTTGCTTTTACCCTTAAGCTTACCCTTACCCTTACCCTTACCCTTACCCTTGCTTTTACCCTTAAGCTTACCCTTACCCTTACCCTTACCCTTACCCTTACCCTTACCCTTACCCTTACCCTTACCCTTGCTTTTACCCTTAAGCTTACCCTTACCCTTACCCTTACCCTTACCCTTACCCTTACCCTTACCCTTACCCTTGCTTTTACCCTTAAGCTTACCCTTACCCTTACCCTTACCCTTACCCTTACCCTTACCGTTACCCTTACCCTTACCGTTACCCTTACCCTTACCCTTACCCTTACCCTTACCCTTACCCTTGCTTTTACCCTTAGGCTTACCCTTACCTTTACCCTTACCCTTACCCTTACCCATACCCTTACCCTTACCCTTGCTTTTACCCTTAAGCTTACCCTTACCCTTACCCTTACCCTTACCCTTGCTTTTACCCTTAAGCTTACCCTTACCCTTACCCTTACTCTTACCCTTACCCTTACCCTTACCCTTACCCTTACCCTTACCCTTACCCTTACCCTTACCCTTACCCTTACCCTTACCCTTACCCTTACCCTTACCCTTACCCTTGCTTTTACCCTTAGGCTTACCCTTACCTTTACCCTTACCCCAACCCTTACCCTTACCCTTACCCTTACCCTTACCCTTGCTTTTACCCTTAAGCTTACCCTTACCCTTACCCTTACCCTTACCCTTACCCTTACCCTTACCCTTACCCTTACCCTTGCTTTTACCCTTAAGCTTACCCTTACCCTTACCCTTACCCTTACCCTTACCCTTACCCTTACCCTTACCCTTACCCTTACCCTTACCCTTACCCTTGCTTTTACCCTTAAGCTTACCCTTACCCTTACCCTTACCCTTACCCTTACCCTTACCCTTACCTTACCCTTACCCTTACCCTTATCCTTGCTTTTACCCTTAGGCTTACCCTTACCTTTACCCTTACCCTTACCCTTACCCTTACCCTTACCCTTGCTTTTACCCTTAAGCTTACCCTTACCCTTACCCTTACCCTTACCCTTAAGCTTACCCTTACCCTTACCCTTACCCTTACCCTTACCCTTACCCTTACCCTTACCCTTACCCTTACCCTTACCCTTACCCTTCTCCTTACCCTTGCTTTTACCCTTAAGCTCACCCTTACCCTTACCCTTACCCTTACCCTTAAGCTTTCCCTTACCCTTACCCTTACCCTTGCTTTTACCCTTAAGCTTACCCTTACCCTTACCCTTACCCTTACCCTTAAGCTTTCCCTTACCCTTACCCTTACCCTTACCCTTACCCTTACCCTTACCCTTACCCTTACCCTTACCCTTACCCTCACCCTTACCCTTACCCTTGCTTTTACCCTTAAGCTTACCCTTACCCTTACCCTTACCCTCAAGCTTACCCTTACCCTTACCCTTACCCTTACCCTCACCCTCACCCTTACCCTTGCTTTTACCCTTAAGCTTACCCTTACCCTTACCCTTACCCTTACACTTAAGCTTACCCTTACCCTTACCCTTACCCTTACCCTTACCCTTACCCTTGCTTTTACCCTTAAGCTTACCCTTACCCTTACCCTTACCCTTACCCTTAAGCTTACCCTTACCCTTACCCTTACCCTTACCCTTACCCTTACCCTTACCCTTACCCTTACCCTTACCCTTACCCTTACCCTTACCCTTGCTTTTACCCTTAAGATTACCCTTACCCTTACCCTTACCCTTACCCTTGCTTTCACCCTTAAGCTTACCCTTACCCTTACCCTTACCCTTAACCTTACCCTTACCCTTACCCTTACCCTTACCCTTACCCTTACCCTTACCCTTACCCTTACCCTTACCCTTACCCTTACCCTTACCCTTACCCTTACCCTTGCTTTTACCCTTAAGCTTACCCTTACCCTTACCCTTAACCTTACCCTTACCCTTACCCTTACCCTTACCCTTACCCTTACCCTTGCTTTTACCCTTAGGCTTACCCTTACCTTTACCCTTACCCTTACCCTTACCCTTACCCTTACCCTTACCCTTACCCTTACCCTTACCTTTACCCTTACCCTTGCTTTTACCCTTAAGCTTACCCTTACCCTTACCCTTACCCTTACCCTTACCCTTACTCTTGCTTTTACCCTTAAGCTTACCCTTACCCTTACCCTTACCCTTACCCTTACCCTAGCTTTTACCCTTAGGCTTACCCTTACCCTTTCCCTTACCCTTGCTTTTACCCTTAAGCTTACCCTTACCCTTACCCTTACCCTTACCCTTACCCTTACCCTTACCCTTACCCTTACCCTTACCCTAACCCTTACCCTTACCCTTACCCTTACCCTTACCCTTGCTTTTACCCTTAGGCTTAAACTTACCTTTACCCTTACCCTTACCCTTACCCTTACCCTTACCCTTGCTTTTACTCTTAAGCTTACCCTTACCCTTACCCTTACCCTTACCCTTACCCTTACCCTTACCCTTACCCTTACCCTTACCCTTGCTTTTACCCTTAAGCTTACCCTTACCCTTACCCTTACCCTTACCCTTACCCTTACCCTTACCCTTACCCTTACCCTCACCCTTGCTTTTACCCTTAAGCTTACCCTTACCCTTACCCTTACCCTTACCCTTACCCTTGCTTTTACCCTTAAGCTTACCCTTACCCTTACCCTTACCCTTACCCTTACCCTTGCTGTTACCCTTAGGCTTACCCTTACCCTTACCCTTACCCTTACCCTTGCTTTTACCCTTAAGCTTACCCTTACTCTTACCCTTACCCTTACTCTTACCCTTACCCTTACCCTTACCCTTACCCTTGCTTTTACCCTTAGGCTTACCCTTACCTTTACCCTTACCCTTACCCTTACCCTTACCCTTACCCTTACCCTTAACCTTACCCTTACCCTTACCCTTGCTTTTACCCTTAAGCTAACCCTTACCCTTACCCTTACCCTTACCCTTACCCTTACCCTTACCCTTAACCTTACCCCTACCCTTGCTTTTACCCTTAAGCTCACCCTTACCCTTACCCTTACCCTTACCCTTACACTTACCCTTACCCTGACCCTTACCCTTGCTTTTACCCTTAAGCTTACCCTTACCCTTACCCTTACCCTTACCCTTAAGCTTACCCTTACCCTTACCCTTACCAATACCCTTACCCTTACCCTTACCCTTACCCTTACCCTTACCCTTGCTTTTACCCTTAAGCTTACCCTTACCCTTACCCTTACCCTTACCCTTACCCTTACCCTTACCCTTACCCTTGCTTTTACCCTTAAGCTTACCCTTACCCTTACCCTTACCCTTACCCTTGCTTTTACCCTTACCCTTACCCTTACCCTTACCCTTACCCTTACCCTTGCTTTTACCCTTAAGCTTACCCTTACCCTTACCCTTACCCTTACCCTAACCCTTACCCTAACCCTTACCCTTAACCTTACCCTTACCCTTACCCATACACTTACCCTTACCCTTGCTTTTACCCTTAGGCTTACCCTTACCTTTACCCTTACCATTACCCTTACCCTTACCCTTACCCTTACCCTTACCCTTACCCTTACCCTTGCTTTTACCCTTAAGCTTACCCTTACCCTTACCCTTACCCTTACCCTTACCCTTACCCTTACCCTTACCCTTACCCTTACCCTTACCCTTGCTTTTACCCTTAAGCTTACCCTTACCCTTACCCTTACCATTACCCTTACCCTTACCCTTACCCTTACCCTTACCCTTACCCTTACCCTTACCATTGCTTTTACCCTTAAGCTTACCCTTACCCTTACCCTTACTCTTACCCTTACCCTTACCCTTACCCTTACCCTTGCTTTTACCCTTAAGCTTACCCTTACCCTTACCTTTACCCTTACCCTTACCCTTACCCTTACCCTTACCCTTTCCCTTACCCTTACCCTTACCCTTACCCTTACCCTTACCCTTGCTTTTACCCTTAGGCTTACCCTTACCTTTAGCCTTACCCTTACCCTTACCCTTACCCTTACCCTTACCCTTACCCTTGCTTTTACCCTTAAGCTTACCCTTACCCTTACCCTTACCCTTACCCTTACCCTTACCCTTACCCTTACCCTTGCTTTTACCCTTAAGCTTACCCTTACCCTTACCCTTACCCTTACCCTTAAGCTTACCCTTACCCTTACCCTTACCCTTACCCTTACCCTTACCCTTACCCTTACCCTTACCCTTACCCTTACCCTTACCCTTACCCTTACCCTTACCCTTACCCTTACCCTTGCTTTTACCCTTAAGCTTACCCTTACCCTTACCCTTACCCTTACCCTTGCTTTTACCCTTAAGCTTACCCTTACCCTTACCCTTACCCTTAAACTTACCCTTACCCTTACCCTTACCCTTACCCTTACCCTTACCCTTACCCTTACCCTTACCCTTGCTTTTACCCTTAAGCTTACCCTTACCCTTACCCTTAACCTTACCCTTACCCTTACCCTTACCCTTACCCTTACCCTTACCCTTGCTTTTACCCTTAGGCTTACCCTTACCTTTACCCTTACCCTTACCCTTACCCTTACCCTTACCCTTACCCTTACCCTTACCTTTACCCTTACCCTTGCTTTTACCCTTAAGCTTACCCTTACCCTTACCCTTACCCTCACCCTTACCCTTACTCTTGCTTTTACCCTTAAGCTTACCCTTACCCTTACCCTTACCCTTACCCTTACCCTCGCTTTTACCCTTAGGCTTACCCTTACCCTTTCCCTTACCCTTGCTTTTACCCTTAAGCTTACCCTTACCCTTACCCTTACCCTTACCCTCACCCTTACCCTTACCCTTACCCTTACCCTTACCCTAACCTTTACCCTTACCCTTACCCTTACCCTTACCCTTGCTTTTACCCTTAGGCTTAAACTTACCTTTACCCTTACCCTTACCCTTACCCTTACCCTTGCTTTTACTCTTAAGCTTACCCTTACCCTTACCCTTACCTTTACCCTTACCCTTACCCTTACCCTTACCCTTACCCTTACCCTTACCCTTGCTTTTACCCTTAAGCTTACCCTTACCCTTACCCTTACCCTTACCCTTACCCTTACCCTTACCCTTACCCTTACCCTCACCCTTGCTTTTACCCTTAGGCTTACCCTTACCCTTACCCTTACCCTTACCCTTACCCTTACCCTTGCTTTTACCCTTAAGCTTACCCTTACCCTTACCCTTACCCTTACCCTTACCCTTGCTTTTACCCTTAGGCTTACCCTTACCCTTACCCTTACCCTTACCCTTGCTTTTACCCTTAAGCTTACCCTTACCCTTACCCTTACCCTTACTCTTACCCTTACCCTTACCCTTACCCTTACCCTTGCTTTTACCCTTAGGCTTACCCTTACCTTTACCCTTACCCTTACCCTTACCCTTACCCTTACCCTTACCCTTACCCTTAACCTTACCCTTACCCTTACCCTTGCTTTTACCCTTAAGCTAACCCTTACCCTTACCCTTACCCTTACCCTTACCCTTAACCTTACCCCTACCCTTGCTTTTACCCTTAAGCTCACCCTTACCCTTACCCTTACCCTTACCCTTACCCTTACACTTACCCTTACCCTGACCCTTACCCTTGCTTTTACCCTTAAGCTTACCCTTACCCTTACCCTTACCTTTACCCTTAAGCTTACCCTTACCCTTACCCTTACCCTTACCCTTACCCTTACCCTTACCCTTGCTTTTACCCTTAAGCTTAACCTTACCCTTACCCTTACCCTTACCCTTACCCTTACCCTTGCTTTTACCCTTAAGCTTACCCTTACCCTTACCCTTACCCTTACCCTTACCCTTGCTTTTACCCTTACCCTTACCCTTACCCTTACCCTTACCCTTACCCTTGCTTTTACCCTTAAGCTTACCCTTACCCTTACCCTTACCCTTACCCTAACCCTTACCCTTAACCTTACCCTTACCCTTACCCTTACCCTTACCCTTACCCTTGCTTTTACCCTTAGGCTTACCCTCACCTTTACCCTTACCATTACCCTTACCCTTACCCTTACCCTTACCCTTACCCTTACCCTTACCCTTGCTTTTACCCTTAAGCTTACCCTTACCCTTACCCTTACCCTTACCCTTACCCTTACCCTTACCCTTACCCTTACCCTTACCCTTACCCTTACCCTTACCCTTACCCTTGCTTTTACCCTTAAGCTTACCCTTACCCTTACCCTTACCCTTACCCTTACCCTTACCCTTACCCTTACCCTTACCCTTACCCTTACCCTTACCCTTGCTTTTACCCTTAAGCTTACCCTTACCCTTACCCTTACTCTTACCCTTACCCTTACCCTTACCCTTACCCTTACCCTTGCTTTTACCCTTAAGCTTACCCTTACCCTTACCTTTACCCTTACCCTTACCCTTACCCTTACCCTTACCCTTACCCTTACCCTTACCCTTACCCTTACCCTTACCCTTGCTTTTACCCTTAGGCTTACCCTTACCTTTAGCCTTACCCTTACCCTTACCCTTACCCTTACCCTTACCCTTACCCTTGCTTTTACCCTTAAGCTTACCCTTACCCTTACCCTTACCCTTACCCTTACCCTTACCCTTGCTTTTACCCTTAAGCTTACCCTTACCCTTACCCTTACCTTTACACTTACCCTTGCTTTTACCCTTGGGCTTACCCTTACCCTTACCCTTACCCTTACCCTTAAGCTTACCCTTACCCTTACCCTTACCCTTACCCTTACCCTTACCCTTACCCTTACCCTTACCCTTACCCTTACCCTTGCTTTTACCCTTAAGCTTACCCTTACCCTTACCCTTACCCTTACCCTTACTCTTACCCTTACCCTTACCCTTGCTTTGACCCTTAGGCTTACCCTTACCTTTACCCTTACCCTTACCCTTACCCTTACCCTTACCCTTACCCTTACCCTTACCCTTACCCTTACCCTTACCCTTGCTTTTACCCTTAAGCTTACCCTTACCCTTACCATTACCCTTACCCTTACCCTTGCTTTTACCCTTAAGCTTACCCTTACCCTTACCCCTACCCTTACCCTTACCCTTGCTTTTACCCTTAGGCTTACCCTTACCCTTACCCTTACCCTTACCCTTACCCTTGCTTTTACCCTTAAGCTTACCCTTACACTTACCCTTACCCTTACCCTTACCCTTACCCTTACCCTTACCCTTACCCTTACCCTTACCCTTACCCTTACCCTTGCTTTTACCCTTAGGCTTAACCTTACCTTTACCCTTACCCTTACCCTTACCCTTACCCTTACCCTTACCCTTACCCTTACCCTTACCCTTACCCTTGCTTTTACCCTTAAGCTTACCCTTACCCTTACCCTTACCCTTACACTTACCCTTACCCTTGCTTTTATCCTTAAGCTCACCCTTACCCTTACCCTTACCCTTACCCTCACCCTTACCCTTACCCTTACCCTTGCTTATACCCTTAAGCTTACCCTTACCCTTACCCCTACCCTTACCCTTACCCTTACCCTTACCCTTACCCTTACCCTTGCTTTTACCCTTAGGCTTACCCTTACCTTTACCCTTACCCTTACCCTTACCCTTACCCTTACCCTTGCTTTTACCCTTAAGCTTACCCTTACCCTTACCCTTACCCTTACCCTTACCCTAACCCTTACCCTTGCTTTTACCCTTAAGCTTACCCTTACCCTTACCCTTACCCTTACCCTTACCCTTACCCTTGCTTTTACCCTTAAGCTTACCCTTACCCTTACCCTTACCCTTACCCTCACCCTTACCCTTACCCTTACCCTTACCCTTATCCTTACCCTTGCTTTTACCCTTAAGCTTACCCTTACCCTTACCCTTACCCTTACCCTTACCCTTACCCTTACCCTTACCCTTACCCTTGCTTTTACTCTTAGGCTTACCCTTACCTTTACCCTTACCCTTACCCTTACCCTTACCCTTACCCTTACCCTTACCCTTACCCTTACCCTTACCCTTGCTTTTACCCTTAAGCTTACCCTTACCCTTACCCTTACCCTTACCCTTACCCTTGCTTTTACCCTTAGGCTTACCCTTACCCTTACCCTTACCCTTACCCTTGCTTTTACCCTCAAGCTTACCCTTACCCTTACCCTTACCCTTACTCTTACCCTTACCCTTACCCTTACCCTTACCCTTGCTTTCACCCTTAGGCTTACCCTTACCTTTACCCTTACCCTTACCCTTACCCTTACCCTTACCCTTACCCTTACCCTTAACCTTACCCTTACCCTTACCCTTGCTTTTACCCTTAAGCTAACCCTTACCCTTACCCTTACCCTTACCCTTACCCTTAACCTTACCCCTACCCTTGCTTTTACCCTTAAGCTCACCCTTACCCTTACCCTTACCCTTACCCTTACCCTTACACTTACCCTTACCCTGACCCTTACCCTTGCTTTTACCCTTAAGCTTACCCTTACCCTTACCCTTACCTTTACCCTTAAGCTTACCCTTACCCTTACCCTTACCCTTACCCTTACCCTTACCCTTACCCTTGCTTTTACCCTTAAGCTTAACCTTACCCTTACCCTTACCCTTACCCTTACCCTTACCCTTGCTTTTACCCTTAAGCTTACCCTTACCCTTACCCTTACCCTTACCCTTACCCTTGCTTTTACCCTTACCCTTACCCTTACCCTTACCCTTACCCTTACCCTTGCTTTTACCCTTAAGCTTACCCTTACCCTTACCCTTACCCTTACCCTAACCCTTACCCTTAACCTTACCCTTACCCTTACCCTTACCCTTACCCTTACCCTTGCTTTTACCCTTAGGCTTACCCTCACCTTTACCCTTACCATTACCCTTACCCTTACCCTTACCCTTACCCTTACCCTTACCCTTACCCTTGCTTTTACCCTTAAGCTTACCCTTACCCTTACCCTTACCCTTACCCTTACCCTTACCCTTACCCTTACCCTTACCCTTACCCTTACCCTTACCCTTGCTTTTACCCTTAAGCTTACCCTTACCCTTACCCTTACCCTTACCCTTACCCTTACCCTTACCCTTACCCTTACCCTTACCCTTACCCTTACCCTTACCCTTGCTTTTACCCTTAAGCTTACCCTTACCCTTACCCTTACTCTTACCCTTACCCTTACCCTTACCCTTACCCTTACCCTTGCTTTTACCCTTAAGCTTACCCTTACCCTTACCTTTACCCTTACCCTTACCCTTACCCTTACCCTTACCCTTACCCTTACCCTTACCCTTACCCTTACCCTTACCCTTACCCTTGCTTTTACCCTTAGGCTTACCCTTACCTTTAGCCTTACCCTTACCCTTACCCTTACCCTTACCCTTACCCTTACCCTTGCTTTTACCCTTAAGCTTACCCTTACCCTTACCCTTACCCTTACCCTTACCCTTACCCTTGCTTTTACCCTTAAGCTTACCCTTACCCTTACCCTTACCTTTACACTTACCCTTGCTTTTACCCTTGGGCTTACCCTTACCCTTACCCTTACCCTTACCCTTAAGCTTACCCTTACCCTTACCCTTACCCTTACCCTTACCCTTACCCTTACCCTTACCCTTACCCTTGCTTTTACCCTTAAGCTTACCCTTACCCTTACCCTTACCCTTACCCTTACTCTTACCCTTACCCTTACCCTTGCTTTGCCCCTTAGGCTTACCCTTACCTTTACCCTTACCCTTACCCTTACCCTTACCCTTACCCTTACCCTTACCCTTACCCTTACCCTTACCCTTACCCTTGCTTTTACCCTTAAGCTTACCCTTACCCTTACCATTACCCTTACCCTTACCCTTGCTTTTACCCTTAAGCTTACCCTTACCCTTACCCCTACCCTTACCCTTACCCTTGCTTTTACCCTTAGGCTTACCCTTACCCTTACCCTTACCCTTACCCTTACCCTTGCTTTTACCCTTAAGCTTACCCTTACACTTACCCTTACCCTTACCCTTACCCTTACCCTTACCCTTACCCTTACCCTTACCCTTACCCTTACCCTTACCCTTACCCTTGCTTTTACCCTTAGGCTTAACCTCACCTTTACCCTTACCCTTACCCTTACCCTTACCCTTACCCTTACCCTTACCCTTACCCTTACCCTTACCCTTGCTTTTACCCTTAAGCTTACCCTTACCCTTACCCTTACCCTTACACTTACCCTTACCCTTGCTTTTATCCTTAAGCTCACCCTTACCCTTACCCTTACCCTTACCCTCACCCTTACCCTTACCCTTACCCTTGCTTATACCCTTAAGCTTACCCTTACCCTTACCCCTACCCTTACCCTTACCCTTACCCTTACCCTTACCCTTACCCTTACCCTTACCCTTACCCTTGCTTTTACCCTTAGGCTTACCCTTACCTTTACCCTTACCCTTACCCTTACCCTTACCCTTACCCTTGCTTTTACCCTTAAGCTTACCCTTACCCTTACCCTTACCCTTACCCTTACCCTAACCCTTACCCTTGCTTTTACCCTTAAGCTTACCCTTACCCTTACCCTTACCCTTACCCTTACCCTTACCCTTGCTTTTACCCTTAAGCTTACCCTTACCCTTACCCTTACCCTTACCCTCACCCTTACCCTTACCCTTACCCTTACCCTTATCCTTACCCTTGCTTTTACCCTTAAGCTTACCCTTACCCTTACCCTTACCCTTACCCTTACCCTTACCCTTACCCTTACCCTTACCCTTGCTTTTACTCTTAGGCTTACCCTTACCTTTACCCTTACCCTTACCCTTACCCTTACCCTTACCCTTACCCTTACCCTTACCCTTACCCTTACCCTCACCCTTGCTTTTACCCTTAAGCTTACCCTTACCCTTACCCTTACCCTTACCCTCACCCTTGCTTTTACCCTTAAGCTTACCCTTACCCTTACTCTCACCCTTACCCTTACCCTTGCTTTTACCCTTAGGCTTACCCTTACCCTTACCCTTACCCTTACCCTTGCTTTTACCCTTAAGCTTACCCTTACCCTTACCCTTACCCTTACCCTTGCTTTTACACTTAGGCTTACCCTTACCTTTACCCTTACCCTTACCCTTACCCTTACCCTTACCCTTACCCTTACCCTTACCCTTACCCTTACCCTTACCCTCACCCTTGCTTTTACCCTTAAGCTAACCCTTACCCTTACCCTTACCCTTACCCTTACCCTTAACCTTACCCTTACCCTTGCTTTTACCCTTAAGCTCACCCTTACCCTTACCCTTACCCTTACCCTTACACTTACCCTTACCCTGACCCTTACCCTTGCTTTTACCCTTAAGCTTACCCTTACCCTTACCCTTACCCTTACCCTTACCCTTAAGCTTACCCTTACCCTTACCCTTACCCTTACCCTTACCCTTACCCTTACCCTTGCTTTCACCCTTAAGCTTACCCTTACCCTTACCCTTACCCTTACCCTTACCCTTGCTTTTACCCTTAAGCTTACCCTTACCCTTACCCTTACCCTTACCCTTACCCTTAAGCTTACCCTTACCCTTACCCTTACCCTTACCCTTACCCTTACCCTTACCCTTACCCTTACCCTTACCCTTACCCTTACCCTTACCCTTGCTTTTACCCTTAAGCTTACCCTTACCCTTACCCTTACCCTTACCCTTGCTTTTACCCTTACCCTTACCCTTACCCTTACCCTTACCCTTACCCTTGCTTTTACCCTTAAGCTTACCCTTACCCTTACCCTTACCCTTACCCTAACCATTACCCTAACCCTTACCCTTAACCTTACCCTTACCCTTACCCATACACTTACCCTTACCCTTGCTTTTACCCTTAGGCTTACCCTTACCTTTACCCTTACCATTACCCTTACCCTTACCCTTACCCTTACCCTTACCCTTACCCTTACCCTTACCCTTGCTTTTACCCTTAAGCTTACCCTTACCCTTACCCTTACCCTTTCCCTTACCCTTACCCTTACCCTTACCCTTACCCTTACCCTTACCCTTGCTTTTACCCTTAAGCTTACCCTTACCCTTACCCTTACCATTACCCTTACCCTTACCCTTACCCTTACCCTTACCCTTACCCTTACCCTTGCTTTTACCCTTAAGCTTACCCTTACCCTTACCCTTACTCTTACCCTTACCCTTACCCTTACCCTTACCCTTGCTTTTACCCTTAAGCTTACCCTTACCCTTACCTTTACCCTTACCCTTACCCTTACCCTTACCCTTACCCTTTCCCTTACCCTTACCCTTACCCTTACCCTTACCCTTACCCTTGCTTTTACCCTTAGGCTTACCCTTACCTTTAGCCTTACCCTTACCCTTACCCTTACCCTTACCCTTACCCTTACCCTTGCTTTTACCCTTAAGCTTACCCTTACCCTTACCCTTACCCTTACCCTTACCCTTACCCTTACCCTTACCCTTGCTTTTACCCTTAAGCTTACCCTTACCCTTACCCTTACCCTTACCCTTAAGCTTACCCTTACCCTTACCCTTACCCTTACCCTTACCCTTACCCTTACCCTTACCCTTACCCTTACCCTTACCCTTACCCTTACCCTTACCCTTACCCTTACCCTTGCTTTTACCCTTAAGCTTACCCTTACCCTTACCCTTACCCTTACCCTTGCTTTTACCCTTAAGCTTACCCTTACCCTTACCCTTACCCTTAAACTTACCCTTACCCTTACCCTTACCCTTACCCTTACCCTTACCCTTACCCTTACCCTTACCCTTGCTTTTACCCTTAAGCTTACCCTTACCCTTACCCTTAACCTTACCCTTACCCTTACCCTTACCCTTACCCTTACCCTTACCCTTGCTTTTACCCTTAGGCTTACCCTTACCTTTACCCTTACCCTTACCCTTACCCTTACCCTTACCCTTACCCTTACCCTTACCTTTACCCTTACCCTTGCTTTTACCCTTAAGCTTACCCTTACCCTTACCCTTACCCTTACCCTTACCCTTACTCTTGCTTTTACCCTTAAGCTTACCCTTACCCTTACCCTTACCCTTACCCTTACCCTCGCTTTTACCCTTAGGCTTACCCTTACCCTTTCCCTTACCCTTGCTTTTACCCTTAAGCTTACCCTTACCCTTACCCTTACCCTTACCCTCACCCTTACCCTTACCCTTACCCTTACCCTTACCCTAACCTTTACCCTTACCCTTACCCTTACCCTTACCCTTGCTTTTACCCTTAGGCTTAAACTTACCTTTACCCTTACCCTTACCCTTACCCTTACCCTTGCTTTTACTCTTAAGCTTACCCTTACCCTTACCCTTACCTTTACCCTTACCCTTACCCTTACCCTTACCCTTACCCTTACCCTTACCCTTGCTTTTACCCTTAAGCTTACCCTTACCCTTACCCTTACCCTTACCCTTACCCTTACCCTTACCCTTACCCTTACCCTTACCCTCACCCTTGCTTTTACCCTTAAGCTTACCCTTACCCTTACCCTTACCCTTACCCTTACCCTTACCCTTACCCTTGCTTTTACCCTTAAGCTTACCCTTACCCTTACCCTTACCCTTACCCTTACCCTTGCTTTTACCCTTAGGCTTACCCTTACCCTTACCCTTACCCTTACCCTTGCTTTTACCCTTAAGCTTACCCTTACCCTTACCCTTACCCTTACTCTTACCCTTACCCTTACCCTTACCCTTACCCTTGCTTTTACCCTTAGGCTTACCCTTACCTTTACCCTTACCCTTACCCTTACCCTTACCCTTACCCTTACCCTTACCCTTAACCTTACCCTTACCCTTACCCTTGCTTTTACCCTTAAGCTAACCCTTACCCTTACCCTTACCCTTACCCTTACCCTTAACCTTACCCCTACCCTTGCTTTTACCCTTAAGCTCACCCTTACCCTTACCCTTACCCTTACCCTTACACTTACCCTTACCCTGACCCTTACCCTTGCTTTTACCCTTAAGCTTACCCTTACCCTTACCCTTACCTTTACCCTTAAGCTTACCCTTACCCTTACCCTTACCCTTACCCTTACCCTTACCCTTACCCTTGCTTTTACCCTTAAGCTTACCCTTACCCTTACCCTTACCCTTACCCTTACCCTTACCCTTACCCTTGCTTTTACCCTTAAGCTTACCCTTACCCTTACCCTTACCCTTACCCTTACCCTTGCTTTTACCCTTACCCTTACCCTTACCCTTACCCTTACCCTTACCCTTGCTTTTACCCTTAAGCTTACCCTTACCCTTACCCTTACCCTTACCCTAACCCTTACCCTTAACCTTACCCTTACCCTTACCCTTACCCTTACCCTTACCCTTGCTTTTACCCTTAGGCTTACCCTCACCTTTACCCTTACCATTACCCTTACCCTTACCCTTACCCTTACCCTTACCCTTGCTTTTACCCTTAAGCTTACCCTTACCCTTACCCTTACCCTTACCCTTACCCTTACCCTTACCCTTACCCTTACCCTTACCCTTACCCTTACCCTTACCCTTGCTTTTACCCTTAAGCTTACCCTTACCCTTACCCTTACCCTTACCCTTACCCTAACCCTTACCCTTGCTTTTACCCTTAAGCTTACCCTTACCCTTACCCTTACCCTTACCCTTACCCTTACCCTTGCTTTTACCCTTAAGCTTACCCTTACCCTTACCCTTACCCTTACCCTCACCCTTACCCTTACCCTTACCCTTACCCTTATCCTTACCCTTGCTTTTACCCTTAAGCTTACCCTTACCCTTACCCTTACCCTTACCCTTACCCTTACCCTTACCCTTACCCTTACCCTTGCTTTTACTCTTAGGCTTACCCTTACCTTTACCCTTACCCTTACCCTTACCCTTACCCTTACCCTTACCCTTACCCTTACCCTTACCCTTACCCTCACCCTTGCTTTTACCCTTAAGCTTACCCTTACCCTTACCCTTACCCTTACCCTTACCCTTGCTTTTACCCTTAAGCTTACCCTTACCCTTACTCTCACCCTTACCCTTACCCTTGCTTTTACCCTTAGGCTTACCCTTACCCTTACCCTTACCCTTACCCTTGCTTTTACCCTTAAGCTTACCCTTACCCTTACCCTTACCCTTACCCTTGCTTTTACACTTAGGCTTACCCTTACCTTTACCCTTACCCTTACCCTTACCCTTACCCTTACCCTTACCCTTACCCTTACCCTTACCCTTACCCTTACCCTCACCCTTGCTTTTACCCTTAAGCTAACCCTTACCCTTACCCTTACCCTTACCCTTACCCTTAACCTTACCCTTACCCTTGCTTTTACCCTTAAGCTCACCCTTACCCTTACCCTTACCCTTACCCTTACACTTACCCTTACCCTGACCCTTACCCTTGCTTTTACCCTTAAGCTTACCCTTACCCTTACCCTTACCCTTACCCTTACCCTTAAGCTTACCCTTACCCTTACCCTTACCCTTACCCTTACCCTTACCCTTACCCTTGCTTTCACCCTTAAGCTTACCCTTACCCTTACCCTTACCCTTACCCTTACCCTTGCTTTTACCCTTAAGCTTACCCTTACCCTAACCCTTACCCTTACCCTTACCCTTAAGCTTACCCTTACCCTTACCCTTACCCTTACCCTTACCCTTACCCTTACCCTTACCCTTACCCTTACCCTTACCCTTACCCTTACCCTTGCTTTTACCCTTAAGCTTACCCTTACCCTTACCCTTACCCTTACCCTTGCTTTTACCCTTACCCTTACCCTTACCCTTACCCTTACCCTTACCCTTGCTTTTACCCTTAAGCTTACCCTTACCCTTACCCTTACCCTTACCCTAACCATTACCCTAACCCTTACCCTTAACCTTACCCTTACCCTTACCCATACACTTACCCTTACCCTTGCTTTTACCCTTAGGCTTACCCTTACCTTTACCCTTACCATTACCCTTACCCTTACCCTTACCCTTACCCTTACCCTTACCCTTACCCTTACCCTTGCTTTTACCCTTAAGCTTACCCTTACCCTTACCCTTACCCTTACCCTTACCCTTACCCTTACCCTTACCCTTACCCTTACCCTTACCCTTGCTTTTACCCTTAAGCTTACCCTTACCCTTACCCTTACCATTACCCTTACCCTTACCCTTACCCTTACCCTTACCCTTACCCTTACCCTTGCTTTTACCCTTAAGCTTACCCTTACCCTTACCCTTACTCTTACCCTTACCCTTACCCTTACCCTTACCCTTGCTTTTACCCTTAAGCTTACCCTTACCCTTACCTTTACCCTTACCCTTACCCTTACCCTTACCCTTACCCTTTCCCTTACCCTTACCCTTACCCTTACCCTTACCCTTACCCTTGCTTTTACCCTTAGGCTTACCCTTACCTTTAGCCTTACCCTTACCCTTACCCTTACCCTTACCCTTACCCTTACCCTTGCTTTTACCCTTAAGCTTACCCTTACCCTTACCCTTACCCTTACCCTTACCCTTACCCTTACCCTTACCCTTGCTTTTACCCTTAAGCTTACCCTTACCCTTACCCTTACCCTTACCCTTAAGCTTACCCTTACCCTTACCCTTACCCTTACCCTTACCCTTACCCTTACCCTTACCCTTACCCTTACCCTTACCCTTACCCTTACCCTTACCCTTACCCTTACCCTTGCTTTTACCCTTAAGCTTACCCTTACCCTTACCCTTACCCTTACCCTTGCTTTTACCCTTAAGCTTACCCTTACCCTTACCCTTACCCTTAAACTTACCCTTACCCTTACCCTTACCCTTACCCTTACCCTTACCCTTACCCTTACCCTTACCCTTGCTTTTACCCTTAAGCTTACCCTTACCCTTACCCTTAACCTTACCCTTACCCTTACCCTTACCCTTACCCTTACCCTTACCCTTGCTTTTACCCTTAGGCTTACCCTTACCTTTACCCTTACCCTTACCCTTACCCTTACCCTTACCCTTACCCTTACCCTTACCTTTACCCTTACCCTTGCTTTTACCCTTAAGCTTACCCTTACCCTTACCCTTACCCTTACCCTTACCCTTACTCTTGCTTTTACCCTTAAGCTTACCCTTACCCTTACCCTTACCCTTACCCTTACCCTCGCTTTTACCCTTAGGCTTACCCTTACCCTTTCCCTTACCCTTGCTTTTACCCTTAAGCTTACCCTTACCCTTACCCTTACCCTTACCCTCACCCTTACCCTTACCCTTACCCTTACCCTTACCCTAACCTTTACCCTTACCCTTACCCTTACCCTTACCCTTGCTTTTACCCTTAGGCTTAAACTTACCTTTACCCTTACCCTTACCCTTACCCTTACCCTTGCTTTTACTCTTAAGCTTACCCTTACCCTTACCCTTACCTTTACCCTTACCCTTACCCTTACCCTTACCCTTACCCTTACCCTTACCCTTGCTTTTACCCTTAAGCTTACCCTTACCCTTACCCTTACCCTTACCCTTACCCTTACCCTTACCCTTACCCTTACCCTTACCCTCACCCTTGCTTTTACCCTTAAGCTTACCCTTACCCTTACCCTTACCCTTACCCTTACCCTTACCCTTACCCTTGCTTTTACCCTTAAGCTTACCCTTACCCTTACCCTTACCCTTACCCTTACCCTTGCTTTTACCCTTAGGCTTACCCTTACCCTTACCCTTACCCTTACCCTTGCTTTTACCCTTAAGCTTACCCTTACCCTTACCCTTACCCTTACTCTTACCCTTACCCTTACCCTTACCCTTACCCTTGCTTTTACCCTTAGGCTTACCCTTACCTTTACCCTTACCCTTACCCTTACCCTTACCCTTACCCTTACCCTTACCCTTAACCTTACCCTTACCCTTACCCTTGCTTTTACCCTTAAGCTAACCCTTACCCTTACCCTTACCCTTACCCTTACCCTTAACCTTACCCCTACCCTTGCTTTTACCCTTAAGCTCACCCTTACCCTTACCCTTACCCTTACCCTTACCCTTACACTTACCCTTACCCTGACCCTTACCCTTGCTTTTACCCTTAAGCTTACCCTTACCCTTACCCTTACCTTTACCCTTAAGCTTACCCTTACCCTTACCCTTACCCTTACCCTTACCCTTACCCTTACCCTTGCTTTTACCCTTAAGCTTACCCTTACCCTTACCCTTACCCTTACCCTTACCCTTACCCTTGCTTTTACCCTTAAGCTTACCCTTACCCTTACCCTTACCCTTACCCTTACCCTTGCTTTTACCCTTACCCTTACCCTTACCCTTACCCTTACCCTTACCCTTGCTTTTACCCTTAAGCTTACCCTTACCCTTACCCTTACCCTTACCCTAACCCTTACCCTTAACCTTACCCTTACCCTTACCCTTACCCTTACCCTTACCCTTGCTTTTACCCTTAGGCTTACCCTCACCTTTACCCTTACCATTACCCTTACCCTTACCCTTACCCTTACCCTTACCCTTGCTTTTACCCTTAAGCTTACCCTTACCCTTACCCTTACCCTTACCCTTACCCTTACCCTTACCCTTACCCTTACCCTTACCCTTACCCTTACCCTTGCTTTTACCCTTAAGCTTACCCTTACCCTTACCCTTACCCTTACCCTTACCCTTACCCTTACCCTTACCCTTACCCTTACCCTTACCCTTACCCTTACCCTTGCTTTTACCCTTAAGCTTACCCTTACCCTTACCCTTACTCTTACCCTTACCCTTACCCTTACCCTTACCCTTACCCTTGCTTTTACCCTTAAGCTTACCCTTGCCCTTACCTTTACCCTTACCCTTACCCTTACCCTTACCCTTACCCTTACCCTTACCCTTACCCTTACCCTTACCCTTACCCTTGCTTTTACCCTTAGGCTTACCCTTACCTTTAGCCTTACCCTTACCCTTACCCTTACCCTTACCCTTACCCTTACCCTTGCTTTTACCCTTAAGCTTACCCTTACCCTTACCCTTACCCTTACCCTTACCCTTACCCTTGCTTTTACCCTTAAGCTTACCCTTACCCTTACCCTTACCTTTACACTTACCCTTGCTTTTACCCTTGGGCTTACCCTTACCCTTACCCTTACCCTCACCCTTAAGCTTACCCTTACCCTTACCCTTACCCTTACCCTTACCCTTACCCTTACCCTTACCCTTACCCTTACCCTTACCCTTGCTTTTACCCTTAAGCTTACCCTTACCCTTACCCTTACCCTTACCCTTACTCTTACCCTTACCCTTACCCTTGCTTTGACCCTTAGGCTTACCCTTACCTTTACCCTTACCCTTACCCTTACCCTTACCCTTACCCTTACCCTTACCCTTACCCTTACCCTTACCCTTACCCTTGCTTTTACCCTTAAGCTTACCCTTACCCTTACCATTACCCTTACCCTTACCCTTGCTTTTACCCTTAAGCTTACCCTTACCCTTACCCCTACCCTTACCCTTACCCTTGCTTTTACCCTTAGGCTTACCCTTACCCTTACCCTTACCCTTACCCTTACCCTTGCTTTTACCCTTAAGCTTACCCTTACACTTACCCTTACCCTTACCCTTACCCTTACCCTTACCCTTACCCTTACCCTTACCCTTACCCTTACCCTTACCCTTACCCTTGCTTTTACCCTTAGGCTTAACCTTACCTTTACCCTTACCCTTACCCTTACCCTTACCCTTACCCTTACCATTACCCTTACCCTTACCCTTACCCTTGCTTTTACCTATAAGCTTACCCTTACCCTTACCCTTACCCTTACCCTTACACTTACCCTTACCCTTGCTTTTATCCTTAAGCTCACCCTTACCCTTACCCTTACCCTTACCCTCACCCTTACCCTTACCCTTACCCTTGCTTATACCCTTAAGCTTACCCTTACCCTTACCCCTACCCTTACCCTTACCCTTACCCTTACCCTTACCCTTACCCTTACCCTTACCCTTACCCTTGCTTTTACCCTTAAGCTTACCCTTACCCTTACCCTTACCCTTACCCTTACCCTAACCCTTACCCTTGCTTTTACCCTTAAGCTTACCCTTACCCTTACCCTTACCCTTACCCTTACCCTTACCCTTGCTTTTACCCTTAAGCTTACCCTTACCCTTACCCTTAC
This sequence comes from Myrrha octodecimguttata, assembly GCA_958510865.1. NCBI lineage: Eukaryota > Metazoa > Arthropoda > Insecta > Coleoptera > Coccinellidae > Myrrha > Myrrha octodecimguttata. Next base: position 67,331 of record CAUEHS010000086.1, on the reverse strand, counting down.
CCTTACCCTCACCCTTACCCTTACCCTTACCCTTACCCTTATCCTTACCCTTGCTTTTACCCTTAAGCTTACCCTTACCCTTACCCTTACCCTTACCCTTACCCTTACCCTTACCCTTACCCTTACCCTTGCTTTTACTCTTAGGCTTACCCTTACCTTTACCCTTACCCTTACCCTTACCCTTACCCTTACCCTTACCCTTACCCTTACCCTTACCCTTACCCTTACCCTCACCCTTGCTTTTACCCTTAAGCTTACCCTTACCCTTACCCTTACCCTTACCCTTACCCTTGCTTTTACCCTTAAGCTTACCCTTACCCTTACTCTTACCCTTACCCTTACCCTTGCTTTTACCCTTAGGCTTACCCTTACCCTTACCCTTACCCTTACCCTTGCTTTTACCCTTAAGCTTACCCTTACCCTTACCCTTACCCTTACCCTTGCTTTTACACTTAGGCTTACCCTTACCTTTACCCTTACCCTTACCCTTACCCTTACCCTTACCCTTACCCTTACCCTTACCCTTACCCTTACCCTTACCCTTACCCTTGCTTTTACCCTTAAGCTAACCCTTACCCTTACCCTTACCCTTTCCCTTAACCTTACCCTTACCCTTGCTTTTACCCTTAAGCTCACCCTTACCCTTACCCTTACCCTTACCCTTACAATTACCCTTACCCTGACCCTTACCCTTGCTTTTACCCTTAAGCTTACCCTTACCCTTACCCTTACCCTTACCCTTACCCTTAAGCTTACCCTTACCCTTACCCTTACCCTTACCCTTACCCTTACCCTTACCCTTACCCTTACCCTTGCTTTCACCCTTAAGCTTACCCTTACCCTTACCCTTACCCTTACCCTTACCCTTGCTTTTACCCTTAAGCTTACCCTTACCCTTACCCTTACCCTTACCCTTACCCTTAAGCTTACCCTTACCCTTACCCTTACCCTTACCCTTACCCTTACCCTTACCCTTGCTTTTACCCTTGAACTTACCCTTACCCTTACCCTTACCCTTACCCTAACCCTTACCCTTAACCTTACCCTTACCCTTACCCTTACCCTTACCCTTACCCTTACCCTTACCCTTACCCTTGCTTTTACCCTTAGGCTTACCCTTACCTTTACCCTTACCATTACCCTTACCCTTACCCTTACCCTTACCCTTACCCTTACCCTTGCTTTTACCCTTAAGCTTACCCTTACCCTTACCCTTACCCTTACCCTTACCCTTACCCTTACCCTTACCCTGACCCTTACCCTTACCCTTACCCTTACCCTTACCCTTACCCTTACCCTTGCTTTTACCCTTAAGCTTACCCTTACCCTTACCCTTACCCTTACCCTTACCCTTACCCTTACCCTTACCCTTACCCTTACCCTTACCCTTACCCTTACCCTTACCCTTACCCTTACCCTTACCCTTACCCTTACCCTTACCCTTACCCTTGCTTTTACCCTTAAGCTTACCCTTACCCTTACCCTTACTCTTACCCTTACCCTTACCCTTACCCTTACCCTTGCTTTTACCCTTAAGCTTACCCTTACCCTTACCTTTACCCTTACCCTTACCCTTAAACTTACCCTTACCCTTACCCTTACCCTTACCCTTACCCTTACCCTTACCCTTACCCTTACCCTTGCTTTTACCCTTAGGCTTACCCTTACCTTTAGCCTTACCCTTACCCTTACCCTTACCCTTACCCTCACCCTTACCCTTGCTTTTACCCTTAAGCTTACCCTTACCCTTACCCTTACCCTTACCCTTACCCTTACCCTTGCTTTTACCCTTAAGCTTACCCTTACCCTTACCCTTACCCTTACACTCACCCTTGCTTTTATCCTTAGGCTTACCCTTACCCTTACCCTTACCCTTACCCTTAAGCCTACCCTTACCCTTACCCTTACCCTTACCCTTACCCTTACCCTTACCCTTACCCTTACCCTTACCCTTACCCTTACCCTTACCCTTGCTTTTACCCTTAAGCTTACCCTTACCCTTACCCTTACCCTTACCCTTACCCTTACCCTTACCCTTACCCTTACCCTTACCCTTACCCTTACCCTTACCCTTACCCTTACCCTTACCCTTACCCTTACCCTTACCCTTACCCTTGCTTTGACCCTTAGGCTTACCCTTACCTTTACCCTTACCCTTACCCTTACCCTTACCCTTACCCTTACCCTTACCCTTACCCTTACCCTTACCCTTGCTTTTACCCTTAAGCTTACCCTTACCCTTACCCTTACCCTTACCCTTGCTTTTACCCTTAAGCTTACCCTTACCCTTACCCTTACCCTTACCCTTACCCTTGCTTTTACCCTTAGGCTTACCCTTACCCTTACCCTTACCCTTACCCTTGCTTTTACCCTTAAGCTTACCCTTACCCTTACCCTTACCCTTACCCTTACCCTTACCCTTACCCTTACCCTTACCCTTACCCTTACCCTTACCCTTACCCTTACCCTTACCCTTACCCTTACCCTTACCCTTACCCTTACCGTTGCTTTTACCCTTAGGCTTAACCTTACCTTTACCCTTACCCTTACCCTTACCCTTACCCTTACCCTTACCCTTACCCTTTCCCTTACCCTTACCCTTACCCTTACCCTTACCCTTACCCTTACCCTTACCCTTGCTTTTACCCTTAAGCTTACCCTTACCCTTACCCTTACCCTTACCCTTACCCTTACCCTTACCCTTGCTTTTACCCTTAAGCTTACCCTTACCCTTACCCTTACCCTTACCCTCACCCTTACCCTTACCCTTACCCTTGCTTATACCCTTAAGCTTACCCTTACCCTTACCCTTACCCTTACCCTTACCCTTACCCTTACCCTTACCCTTACCCTTACCCTTACCCTTACCCTTACCCTTACCCTTACCCTTACCCTTACCCTTACCCTTGCTTTTACCCTTAAGCTTACCCTTTCCCTTACCCTTACCCTTTCCCTTACCCTTGCTTTTACCCTTAGGCTTACCCTTACCCTTACCCTTACCCTTGCTTTTACCCTTAAGCTTAACCTTACCCTTACCCTTACCCTTACTCTTACCCTTACCCTTACCCTTACCCTTACCCTTGCTTTTACCCTTAGGCTTACCCTCACCTTTACCCTTACCCTTACCCTTACCCTTACCCTTACCCTTACCCTTACCCTCACCCTTACCCTTACCCTTACCCTTGCTTTTACCCTTAAGCTAACCCTTTCCCTTACCCTTACCCTTACCCTTACCCTTAACCTTACCCTTACCCTTGCTTTTACCCTTAAGCTCACCCTTACCCTTACCCTTACCCTTACCCTTACACTTACCCTTACCCTGACCCTTACCCTTGCTTTTACCCTTAAGCTTACCCTCACCCTTACCCTTACCCTTAAGCTTACCCTTACCCTTACCCTTACCCTTACCCTTACCCTTACCCTTACCCTTGCTTTTACCCTTACCCTTACCCTTACCCTTACCCTTACCCTTACCCTTACCCTTACCCTTACCCTTACCCTTACCGTTGCTTTTACCCTTAGGCTTAACCTTACCTTTACCCTTACCCTTACCCTTACCCTTACCCTTACCCTTACCCTTACCCTTTCCCTTACCCTTACCCTTACCCTTACCCTTACCCTTACCCTTACCCTTACCCTTGCTTTTACCCTTAAGCTTACCCTTACCCTTACCCTTACCCTTACCCTTACCCTTACCCTTACCCTTGCTTTTACCCTTAAGCTTACCCTTACCCTTACCCTTACCCTTACCCTCACCCTTACCCTTACCCTTACCCTTGCTTATACCCTTAAGCTTACCCTTACCCTTACCCTTACCCTTACCCTTACCCTTACCCTTACCCTTACCCTTACCCTTACCCTTACCCTTACCCTTACCCTTACCCTTACCCTTACCCTTACCCTTACCCTTGCTTTTACCCTTAAGCTTACCCTTTCCCTTACCCTTACCCTTTCCCTTACCCTTGCTTTTACCCTTAGGCTTACCCTTACCCTTACCCTTACCCTTGCTTTTACCCTTAAGCTTAACCTTACCCTTACCCTTACCCTTACTCTTACCCTTACCCTTACCCTTACCCTTACCCTTGCTTTTACCCTTAGGCTTACCCTCACCTTTACCCTTACCCTTACCCTTACCCTTACCCTTACCCTTACCCTTACCCTCACCCTTACCCTTACCCTTACCCTTGCTTTTACCCTTAAGCTAACCCTTTCCCTTACCCTTACCCTTACCCTTACCCTTAACCTTACCCTTACCCTTGCTTTTACCCTTAAGCTCACCCTTACCCTTACCCTTACCCTTACCCTTACACTTACCCTTACCCTGACCCTTACCCTTGCTTTTACCCTTAAGCTTACCCTCACCCTTACCCTTACCCTTAAGCTTACCCTTACCCTTACCCTTACCCTTACCCTTACCCTTACCCTTACCCTTGCTTTTACCCTTAAACTTACCCTTACCCTTACCCTTACCCTTACCCTTACCCTTACCCTTGCTTTTACCCTTAAGCTTACCCTTACCCTTACCCTTACCCTTACCCTTACCCTTAAGCTTACCCTTACCCTTACCCTTACCCTTACCCTTACCCTTACCCTTACCCTTACCCTTGCTTTTACCCTTAAGCATACCCTTACCCTTACCCTTACCCTTACCCTAACCCTTACCCTTAACCTTACCCTTACCCTTACCCTTACCCTTACCCTTACCCTTGCTTTTACCCTTAGGCTTACCCTTACCTTTACCCTTACCATTACCTTTACCCTTACCCTTACCCTTACCCTTACCCTTACCCTTACCCTTGCTTTTACCCTTAAGCTTACCCTTACCCTTACCCTTACCCTTACCCTTACCCTTACCCTTACCCTTACCCTTACCCTTACCCTTGCTTTTACCCTTAAGCTTACCCTTACCCTTACCCTTACCCTCACCCTTACCCTTACCCTTACCCTTACCCTTACCCTTACCCTTACCCTTACCCTTGCTTTTACCCTTAAGCTTACCCTTACCCTTACCCTTACTCTTACCCTTACCCTTACCCTTACCCTTGCTTTTACCCTTAAGCTTACCCTTACCCTTACCTTTACCCTTACCCTTACCCTTACCCTTACCCTTACCCTTACCCTTACCCTTACCCTTACCCTTACCCTCACCCTTACCCTTACCCTTGCTTTTACCCTTAGGCTTACCCTTACCTTTAGCCTAACCCTTACCCTTACCCTTACCCTTACCCTTACCCTTACCCTTGCTTTTACCCTTAAGCTTACCCTTACCCTTACCCTTACCCTTACCCTTACCCTTGCTTTTACCCTTAAGCTTACCCTTACCCTTACCCTTACCCTTACACTTACCCTTGCTTTTACCCTTAGGCTTACCCTTACCCTTACTCTTACCCTTACGCTAAAGCTTACCCTTACCCTTACCCTTACCCTTACCCTTACCCTTACCCTTACCCTTACCCTTACCCTTACCCTTACCCTTACCCTTGCTTTTACCCTTGAGCTTACCCTTACCCTTACCCTTACCCTTACCCTTACCCTTACCCTTACCCTTACCCTTACCCTTGCTTTGACCCTTAGGCTTACCCTTACCTTTACCCTTACACTTACCCTTACCCTTACCCTTACCCTTACCCTTACCCTTGCTTTTACCCTTAAGCTTACCCTTACCCTTACCCTTACCCTTACCCTTACCCTTGCTTTTACCCTTAGGCTTACCCTTACCCTTACCCTTACCCTTACCCTTGCTTTTACCCTTAAGCTTACCCTTACCCTTACCCTTACCCTTACCCTTACCCTTACCCTTACCCTTACCCTTACCCTTACCCTTACCCTTACCCTTACCCTTACCCTTGCTTTTACCCTTAGGCTTAACCTTACCTTTACCCTTACCCTTACCCTTACCCTTACCCTTACCCTTACCCTTACCCTTACCCTTACCCTTACCCTTACCCTTACCCTTACCCTTGCTTTTACCCTTAAGCTTACCCTTACCCTTACCCTTACCCTTACCCTTACCCTTACCCTTACCCTTACCCTTGCTTTTACCCTTAAGCTTACCCTTACCCTTACCCTTACCCTTACCCTCACCCTTACCCTTACCCTTACCCTTGCTTATACCCTTAAGCTTACCCTTACCCTTACTCTTACCCTTACCCTTACCCTTACCCTTACCCTTACCCTTACCCTTACCCTTACCCTTACCCTTACCCTTGCTTTTACCCTTAAGCTTACCCTTACCTTTACCCTTACCCTTACCCTTACCCTTACCCTTACCCTTACCCTTACCCTTACCCTTACCCTTACCCTTACCCTTGCTTTTACCCTTAAGCTTACCCTTACCCTTACCCTTACCCTTACCCTTACCCTAACCCTTACCCTTGCTTTTACCCTTAAGCTTACCCTTACCCTTACCCTTACCCTTACCCTTACCCTTACCCTTACCCTTACCCTTGCTTTTACCCTTAAGCTTACCCTTACCCTTACCCTTACCCTTACCCTTACCCTTACCCTTACCCTTACCCTTACCCTTACCCTTATCCTTACCCTTGCTTTTACCCTTAAGCTTACCCTTACCCTTACCCTTACCCTTACCCTTACCCTTACCCTTACCCTTACCCTTACCCTTACCCTTACCCTTACCCTTACCCTTACCCTTACCCTTACCCTTGCTTTTACTCTTAGGCTTACCCTTACCTTTACCCTTACCCTTACCCTTACCCTCACCCTCACCCTTACCCTTACCCTTGCTTTTACCCTTAAGCTTACCCTTACCCTTACCCTTACCCTTACCCTTACCCTTACCCTTACCCTTACCCTTGCTTTTACCCTTAAGCTTACCCTTACCCTTACCCTTAACCTTACCCTTACCCTTGCTTTTACCCTTAGGCTTACCCTTACCCTTACCCTTGCTTTTACCCTTAAGCTTACTCTTACCCTTACCCTTACTCTTACCCTTACCCTTACCCTTACCCTTACCCTTACCCTTACCCATACCCTTACCCTTGCTTTTACCCTTGAGCTTACCCTTACCCTTACCCTTACCCTTACCCTTACCCTTACTCTTACCCTTACCCTTACCCTTGCTTTGACCCTTAGGCTTACCCTTACCTTTACCCTTACCCTTACCCTTACCCTTACCCTTACCCTTACCCTTACCCTTACCCTTGCTTTTACCCTTAAGCTTACCCTTAACCTTACCCTTACCCTTACCCTTACCCTTGCTTTTACCCTTAGGCTTACCCTTACCCTTACCCTTACCCTTACCCTTGCTTTTACCCTTAAGCTTACCCTTACCCTTACCCTTACCCTTACCCTTACCCTTACCCTTACCCTTACCCTTACCCTTACCCTTACCCTTACCCTTACCCTTACCCTTACCCTTACCCTTGCTTTTACCCTTAGGCTTAACCTTACCTTTACCCTTACCCTTACCCTTACCCTTACCCTTACCCTTACCCTTACCCTTACCCTTACCCTTACCCTTACCCTTACCCTTACCCTTACCCTTGCTTTTACCCTTAAGCTTACCCTTACCCTAACCCTTACCCTTACCCTTACCCTTACCCTTACCCTTACCCTTGCTTTTACCCTTAAGCTTACCCTTACCCTTACCCTTACCCTTACCCTCACCCTTACCCTTACCCTTACCCTTGCTTATACCCTTAAGCTTACCCTTACCCTTACTCTTACCCTTACCCTTACCCTTACCCTTACCCTTACCCTTACCCTTACCCTTACCCTTACCCTTACCCTTGCTTTTACCCTTAAGCTTACCCTTACCTTTACCCTTACCCTTACCCTTACCCTTACCCTTACCCTTACCCTTACCCTTACCCTTACCCTTGCTTTTACCCTTAAGCTTACCCTTACCCTTACCCTTACCCTTACCCTTACCCTAACCCTTACCCTTGCTTTTACCCTTAAGCTTACCCTTACCCTTACCCTTACCCTTACCCTTACCCTTACCCTTACCCTTACCCTTGCTTTTACCCTTAAGCTTACCCTTACCCTTACCCTTACCCTTACCCTTACCCTTACCCTTACCCTTACCCTTACCCTTACCCTTACCCTTATCCTTACCCTTGCTTTTACCCTTAAGCTTACCCTTACCCTTACCCTTACCCTTACCCTTACCCTTACCCTTACCCTTACCCTTACCCTTACCCTTACCCTTACCCTTACCCTTACCCTTACCCTTACCCTTGCTTTTACTCTTAGGCTTACCCTTACCTTTACCCTTACCCTTACCCTTACCCTCACCCTCACCCTTACCCTTACCCTTGCTTTTACCCTTAAGCTTACCCTTACCCTCACCCTTACCCTTACCCTTACCCTTACCCTTACCCTTGCTTTTACCCTTAAGCTTACCCTTACCCTTACCCTTAACCTTACCCTTACCCTTGCTTTTACCCTTAGGCTTACCCTTACCCTTACCCTTGCTTTTACCCTTAAGCTTACCCTTACCCTTACCCTTACTCTTACCCTTACCCTTACCCTTACCCTTACCCTTACCCTTACCCTTACCCTTACCCTTACCCTTACCCTTACCCTTACCCTTGCTTTTACCCTTAGGCTTACCCTTACCTTTACCCTTACCCTAACCCTTACCCTTACCCTTACCCTTACCCTTACCCTTACCCTTACCCTTACCCTTACCCTTACCCTTGCTTTTACCCTTAAGCTTACCCTTACCCTTACCCTTACCCTTACCCTTACCCTTACCCTTACCCTTACCCTTACCCTTGCTTTTACCCTTAAGCTTACCCTTACCCTTACCCTTACCCTTACCCTTACCCTTACCCTTACCCTTACTCTTACCCTTACCCTTGCTTTTACCCTTGAGCTTACCCTTACCCTTACCCTTACCCTTACCCTTACCCTTACCCTTACCCTTACCCTTGCTTTTACCCTTAAGCTTACCCTTACCCTTACCCTCACCCTTACCCTTACCCTTGCTTTTACCCTTAAGCTTACCCTTACCCTTACCCTTACCCTTAAGCTTACCCTTACCCTTACCCTTACCCTTACCCTTACCCTTACCCTTACCCTTACCCTTACCCTTACCCTTACCCTTACCCTTACCCTTACCCTTACCCTTACCCTTACCCTTGCTTTTACCCTTAAGCTTACCCTTACCCTTACCCTTACCCTTACCCTTAAGCTTACCCTTACCCTTACCCTTACCCTTACCCTTACCCTTACCCTTACCCTTACCCTTAACCTTACCCTTGCTTTTACCCTTAAGCTTACCCTTACCCTTACCCTTACCCTTACCCTTAAGCTTACTCTTACCCTTACCCTTACCCTTACCCTTACCCTTGCTTTTACCCTTAAGCTTACCCTTACCCTTACCCTTACCCTTACCCTTAAGCTTACCCTTACCCTTACCCTTACCCTTACCCTTACCCTTACCCTTGCTTTTACCCTTAAGCTTACCCTTACCCTTACCCTTACCCTTGCTTTTACCTTTAAGCTTACCCTTACCCTTACCCTTACCCTTACCCTCAAGCTTACCCTTACCCTTACCCTTACCCTTACCCTTACCCGTACCCTTACCCTTAACCTTACCCTTACCCTTGCTTTTACCCTTAAGCTTACCCTTAAGCTTACCCTTACCCTTACCCTTACCCTTACCCTTACCCTTACCCTTACCCTTACCCTTGCTTTTACCCTTAGGCTTACCCTTACCTTTACCCTTACCCTTACCTTTACCCTTACCCTTACCCTTACCCTTACCCTTGCTTTTACCCTTAAGCTTACCCTTACCCTTACCCTTACCCTTACCCTTACCCTTACCCTTACCCTTGCTTTTACCCTTAAGCTTACCCTTACCCTTACCCTTACCCTTACCCTTACCCTTGCTTTTACCCTTAGGCTTACCCTTACCCTTACCCTTACCCTCACCCTTGCTTTTACCCTTAAGCTTACCCTTACCCTTACCCTTACCCTTACCCTTACCCTTACCCTTACCCTTACCCTTACCCTTACCCTTACCCTTACCCTTACCCTTACCCTTACCCTTACCCTTACCCTTACCCTTGCTTTTACCCTTAGGCTTACCCTTACCTTTACCCTTACCCTTACCCTTACCCTTACCCTTACCCTTGCTTTTACCCTTAAGCTTAGCCTTACCCTTACCCTTACCCTTACCCTTACCCTTACCCTTACCCTTACCCTTGCTTTTACCCTTAAGCTTACCCTTACCCTTACCCTTACCCTTACCCTTACCCTTACCCTTACCCTTACCCTCACCCTTGCTTTTACCCTTAAGCTTACCCTTACCCTTACCCTTACCCTTACCCTTACCCTTGCTTTTACCCTTAAGCTTACCCTTACCCTTACCCTTACCCTTACCCTTACCATTGCTTTTACCCTTAGGCTTACCCTTACCCTTACCCTTACCCTTACCCTTGCTTTTACCCTTAAGCTTACCCTTACCCTTACCCTTACCCTTACTCTTACCATTACCCTTACCCTTACCCTTACCCTTGCTTTTACCCTTAGGCTTACCCTTACCTTTACCCTTACCCTTACCCTTACCCTTACCCTTACCCTTACCCTTACCCTTACCCTTACCCTTATCCTTACCCTTACCCTTGCTTTTACCCTTAAGCTTACCCTTACCCTTACCCTTACCCTTACCCTTACCCTTACCCTTACCCTTACCCTTACCCTTACCCTTACCCTTACCCTTGCTTTTACCCTTAAGCTCACCCTTACCCTTACCCTTACCCTTACCCTTACCCTTACCCTTACTCTTACCCTTACCCTTGCTTTTACCCTTAAGCTTACCCTTACCCTTACCCTTACCCTTACCCTTAAGCTTACCCTTACCCTTACCCTTACCCTTACCCTTACCCTTACCCTTGCTTTTACCCTTAAGCTTACCCTTACCCTTACCCTTACCCTTACCCTTACCCTTGCTTTTACCCTTACGCTTACCCTTACCCTTACCCTTACCCTTACCCTTAAGCTTACCCTTACCCTTACCCTTATCCTTACCCTTACCCTTACCCTTACCCTTACCCTTACCCTTACCCTTACCCTTACCCTTGCTTTTACCCTTAAGCTTACCCTTACCCTTACCCTTACCCTTACCCTTACCCTTACCCTTACCCTTACCCTTGCTTTTACCCTTAGGCTTACCCTTACCTTTACCCTTACCATTACCCTTACCCTTACCCTTACCCTTACCCTTACCCTTACCCTTACCCTTGCTTTTACCCTTAAGCTTACCCTTACCCTTACCCTTACCCTTACTCTTACCCTTACCCTTACCCTTACCCTTACCCTTACCCTTACCCTTACCCTTACCCTTACCCTTACCCTTACCCTTACCCTTACCCTTACCCTTACCCTTACCCTTGCTTTTACCCTTAAGCTTACCCTTACCCTTACCCTTACCCTTACCCTTACCCTTACCCTTACCCTTACCCTTACCCTTGCTTTTACCCTTAAGCTTACCCTTACCCTTACCCTTACCCTTACCCTTACCCTTACCCTTACCCTTGCTTTTACCCTTGAGCTTACCCTTACCCTTACCCTTACCCTTACCCTTACCCTTAACCTTACCCTTACCCTTACCCTTGCTTTTACCCTTAAGCTTACCCTTACCCTTACCCTCACCCTTACCCTTACCCTTGCTTTTACTCTTAAGCTTACCCTTACCCTTACCCTTACCCTTAAGCTTACCCTTACCCTTACCCTTACCCTTACCCTTACCCTTACCCTTACCCTTACCCTTACCCTTACCCTTACCCTTACCCTTACCCTTACCCTTACCCTTACCCTTACCCTTGCTTTTACCCTTAAGCTTACCCTTACCCTTACCCTTACCCTTACCCTTAAGCTTACCCTTACCCTTACCCTTACCCTTACCCTTACCCTTACCCTTACCCTTACCCTTACCCTTAACCTTACCCTTGCTTTTACCCTTAAGCTTACCCTTACCCTTACCCTTACCCTTAAGCTTACTCTTACCCTTACCCTTACCCTTACCCTTACCCTTGCTTTTACCCTTAAGCTTACCCTTACCCTTACACTTACCCTTACCCTTAAGCTTACCCTTACCCTTACCCTTACCCTTACCCTTACCCTTACCCTTGCTTTTACCCTTAAGCTTACCCTTACCCTTGCTTTTACCTTTAAGCTTACCCTTACCCTTACCCTTACCCTTACCCTTAAGCTTACCCTTACCCTTACCCTTACCCTTACCCTTACCCGTACCCTTACCCTTAACCTTACCCTTACCCTTGCTTTTACCCTTAAGCTTACCCTTAAGCTTACCCTTACCCTTACCCTTACCCTTACCCTTACCCTTACCCTTACCCTTACCCTTACCCTTACCCTTACCCTTACCCTTACCCTTGCTTTTACCCTTAGGCTTACCCTTACCTTTACCCTTACCCTTACCTTTACCCTTACCCTTACCCTTACCCTTACCCTTGCTTTTACCCTTAAGCTTACCCTTACCCTTACCCTTACCCTTACCCTTACCCTTACCCTTACCCTTACCCTTGCTTTTACCCTTAAGCTTACCCTTACCCTTACCCTTACCCTTACCCTTACCCTTGCTTTTACCCTTAGGCTTACCCTTACCCTTACCCTTACCCTCACCCTTGCTTTTACCCTTAAGCTTACCCTTACCCTTACCCTTACCCTTACCCTTACCCTTACCCTTACCCTTACCCTTACCCTTACCCTTACCCTTACCCTTACCCTTACCCTTACCCTTACCCTTACCCTTACCCTTGCTTTTACCCTTAGGCTTACCCTTACCTTTACCCTTACCCTTACCCTTACCCTTACCCTTGCTTTTACCCTTAAGCTTAGCCTTACCCTTACCCTTACCCTTACCCTTACCCTTACCCTTACCCTTACCCTTGCTTTTACCCTTAAGCTTACCCTTACCCTTACCCTTACCCTTACCCTTACCCTTACCCTTACCCTTACCCTCACCCTTGCTTTTACCCTTAAGCTTACCCTTACCCTTACCCTTACCCTTACCCTTACCCTTGCTTTTACCCTTAAGCTTACCCTTACCCTTACCCTTACCCTTACCCTTACCATTGCTTTTACCCTTAGGCTTACCCTTACCCTTACCCTTACCCTTACCCTTGCTTTTACCCTTAAGCTTACCCTTACCCTTACCCTTACCCTTACTCTTACCATTACCCTTACCCTTACCCTTACCCTTGCTTTTACCCTTAGGCTTACCCTTACCTTTACCCTTACCCTTAACCTTACCCTTACCCTTACCCTTACCCTTACCCTTACCCTTACCCTTACCCTTATCCTTACCCTTACCCTTGCTTTTACCCTTGAGCTTACCCTTACCCTTACCCTTACCCTTACCCTTACCCTTACCCTTACCCTTACCCTTACCCTTACCCTTACCCTTGCTTTTACCCTTAAGCTCACCCTTACCCTTACCCTTACCCTTACCCTTACCCTTACCCTAACTCTTACCCTTACCCTTGCTTTTACCCTTAAGCTTACCCTTACCCTTACCCTTACCCTTACCCTTAAGCTTACCCTTACCCTTACCCTTACCCTTACCCTTACCCTTACCCTTACCCTTGCTTTTACCCTTAAGCTTACCCTTACCCTTACCCTTACCCTTACCCTTACCCTTGCTTTTACCCTTACGCTTACCCTTACCCTTACCCTTACCCTTACCCTTAAGCTTACCCTTACCCTTACCCTTATCCTTACCCTTACCCTTACCCTTACCCTTACCCTTACCCTTACCCTTACCCTTACCCTTGCTTTTACCCTTAAGCTTACCCTTACCCTTACCCTTACCCTTACCCTTACCCTTACCCTTAACCTTACCCTTGCTTTTACCCTTAGGCTTACCCTTACCTTTACCCTTACCATTACCCTTACCCTTACCCTTACCCTTACCCTTACCCTTACCCTTACCCTTGCTTTTACCCTTAAGCTTACCCTTACCCTTACCCTTACCCTTACCCTTACCCTTACCCTTACCCTTACCCTTACCCTTACCCTTACCCTTACCCTTACCCTTACCCTTACCGTTACCCTTACCCTTACCCTTACCCTTACCCTTGCTTTTACCCTTAAGCTTACCCTTACCCTTACCCTTACCCTTACCCTTACCCTTACCCTTGCTTTTACCCTTAAGCTTACCCTTACCCTTACTCTTACCCCTACCCTTACCCTTACCCTTACCCTTACCCTTACCCTTACCCTTACCCTTACCCTTGCTTTTACCCTTAGGCTTACCCTCACCTTTACCCTTACCCTTTCCCTTACCCTTACCCTTACCCTTACCCTTGCTTTTACCCTTAAGCTTACCCTTACCCTTACCCTTACCCTTACCCTTACCCTTAGCCTTACCCTTACCCTTGCTTTTACCCTTAAGCTTACCCTTACCCTTACCCTTACCCTTACCCTTGCTTTTACCCTTAGGCTTACCCTTACCCTTACCCTTACCCTTACCCTTAAGCTTACCCTTACCCTTACCCTTACCCTTACCCTTACCCTTACCCTTACCCTTACCCTTACCCTTACCCTTACTCTTACCCTTACCCTTACCCTTACCCTTGCTTTTACCCTTAAGCTTACCCTTACCCTTACCCTTACCCTTACCCTTACCCTTACCCTTACCCTTACCCTTACCCTTACCCTTACCCTTACCCTTACCCTTACCCTTACCCTTACCCTTGCTTTTACCCTCAAGCTTACCCTTACCCTTACCCTTACCCTTACCCTTACCCTTACCCTTACCCTTACCCTTACCCTTACCCTTACCCTTACCCTTGCTTTTACCCTTAAGCTTACCCTTACCCTTACCCTTACCCTAACCCTTACCCTTGCTTTTACCCTTAAGCTTTCCCTTACCCTTACCCTTACCCTTACCCTTACCCTTACCCTTACCCTTACCCTCACCCTTATCCTCACCCTTGCTTTTACCCTTAAGCTTACCCTTACCCTTACCCTTACCCTTACCCTTACCCTTACCCTTACCCTTACCCTTACCCTTACCCTTACCCTTACCCTTACCCTTACCCTTGCTTTTACTCTTAGGCTTACCCTTACCTTTACCCTTACCCCTACCCTTACCCTCACCCTCACCCTTACCCTTACCCTTGCTTTTACCCTTAAGCTTACCCTTACCCTTACCCTTACCCTTACCCTTGCTTTTACCCTTAAGCTTACCCTTAACCTTACCCTTAACCTTACCCTCACCCTTGCTTTTACCCTTAGGCTTACCCTTACCCTTACCCTTACCCTTACCCTTGCTTTTACCCTTAAGCTTACCCTTACCCTTACCCTTACTCTTACCCTTACCCTTACCCTTACCCTTGCTTTTACCCTTAAGCTTACCCTTACCCTTACCCTTATCCTTAAGCTTACCCTTACCCTTACCCTTACCCTTACCCTTACCCTTACCCTTACCCTTACCCTTACCCTTACCCTTACCCTTACCCTTACCCTTACCCTTACCCTTACCCTTACCCTTACCCTTACCCTTGCTTTTACCCTTAAGCTTACCCTTACCCTTACCCTTACCCTTACCCTTACCCTTGCTTTTACCCTTAAGCTTACCCTTACCCTTACCCTTACCCTTAAGCTTACCCTTACCCTTACCCTTACCCTTACCCTTACCCTTACCCTTACCCTTACCCTTACCCTTACCCTTATCCTTACCCTTACCCTTGCTTTTACCCTTAAGCTTACCCTTACCCTTACCCTTACCCTTACCCTTAAGCTTACCCTTACCCTTACCCTTACCCTTACCCTTACCCTTACCCTTAACCTTACCCTTGCTTTTACCCTTAAGCTTACCCTTACCCTTACCCTTACCCTTAAGCTTACCCTTACCCTTACCCTTACCCTTACCCTTACCCTTGCTTTTACCCTTAAGCTTACCCTTACCCTTACCCTTACCCTTACCCTTACCCTTAAGCTTACCCTTACCCTTACCCTTTCCCTTACCCTTACCCTTGCTTTAACCCTTAAGCTTACCCTTACCCTTACCCTTACCCTTACCCTTGCTTTTACCCTTAAGCTTACCCTTACCCTTACCCTTACCCTTACCCTTAAGCTTACCCTTACCCTTACCCTTACCCTTACCCTTACCCTTACCCTTACCCTTACCCTTACCCTTACCCTTACCCTTACCCTTGCTTTTACCCTTAAGCTTACCCTTACCCTTACCCTTACCCTTACCCTTACCCTTACCCTTACCCTAACCCTTGCTTTTACCCTTAGGCTTACCCTTACCTTTACCCTTACCCTTACCCTTACCCTTACCCTTACCCTTACCCTTACACTTACCCTTGCTTTTACCCTTAAGCTTACCCTTACCCTTACCCTTACCCTTACCCTTACCCTTACCCTTACCCTTGCTTTTACCCTTAAGCTTACCCTTACCCTTACCCTTACCCTTACCCTTGCTTTTACCCTTAGGCTTACCCTTACCCTTACCCTTACCCTTACCCTTGCTTTTACCCTTAAGCTTACCCTTACCCTTACCCTTACCCTTACCCTTACCCTTACCCTTACCCTTACCCTTACCCTTACCCTTACCCTTACCCTTACCCTTACCCTTACCCTTACCCTTACCCTTACCCTTACCCTTACCCTTACCCTTACCCTTACCCTTACCCTTACCCTTACCCTTACCCTTACCCTTACCCTTACCCTTGCTTTTACCCTTAGGCTTACCCTTACCTTTACCCTTACCCTTACCCTTACCCTTACCCTTACCCTTGCTTTTACCCTTAAGCTTACCCTTACCCTTACCCTTACCCTTACCCTTACCCTTGCTTTTACCCTTAAGTTTACCCTTACCCTTACCCTTATCCTTACCCTTACCCTTACCCTTACCCTTACCCTTACCCTTGCTTTTACCCTTAAGCTTACCCTTACCCTTACCCTTACCCTTACCCTTACCCTTACCCTTGCTTTTACCCTTAAGCTTACCCTTACCCTTACCCTTACCCTTACCCTTGCTTTTACCCTTAGGCTTACCCTTACCCTTACCCTTACCCTTACCCTTGCTTTTACCCTTAAGCTTACCCTTACCCTTACCCTTACCCTTACTCTTACCCTTACCCTTACCCTTACCCTTACCCTCGCTTTTACCCTTAGGCTTACCCTTACCTTTACCCTTACCCTTACCCTTACCCTTACCCTTACCCTTACCCTTACCCTTACCCTTACCCTTGCTTTTACACTTAAGCTTACCCTTACCCTTACCCTTACCCTTACCCTTACCCTTACCCTTACCCTTACCCTTACCCTTACCCTTGCTTTTACCCTTAAGCTCACCCTTACCCTTACCCTTACCCTTACCCTTACCCTTACCCTTACCCTTACCCTTACTCTTACCCTTACCCTTGCTTTTACCCTTAAGCTTACCCTTACCCTTACCCTTACCCTTACCCTTAAGCTTACCCTTACTCTTACCCTTACCCTTACCCTTACCCTTACCCTTACCCTTACCCTTGCTTTTACCCTTAAGCTTACACTTACCCTTACCCTTACCCTTACCCTTACCCTTACCCTTGCTTTTACCCTTACGCTTACCCTTACCCTTACCCTTACCCTTACCCTTAAGCTTACCCTTACCCTTACCCTTACCCTTACCCTTACCCTTACCCTTACCCTTGCTTTTACCCTTAAGCTTACCCTTACCCTTACCCTTACCCTTACCCTTACCCTTACCCTTACCCTTACCCTTACCCTTACCCTTACCCTTACCCTTGCTTTTACCCTTAGGCTTACCCTTACCTTTACCCTTACCATTACCCTTACCCTTACCCTTACCCTTACCCTTACCCTTACCCTTGCTTTTACCCTTAAGCTTACCCTTACCCTTACCCTTACCCTTACCCTTACCCTTACCCTTACCCTTACCCTTACCCTTACCCTTACCCTTACCCTTACCCTTACCCTCACCCTTACCCTTGCTTTTACCCTTAAGCTTACCCTTACCCTTACCCTTACCCTTACCCTTACCCTTACCCTTGCTTTTACCCTTAAGCTTACCCTTACCCTTACTCTTACCCCTACCCTTACCCTTACCCTTACCCTTACCCTTACCCTTACCCTTACCCTTACCCTTGCTTTTACCCTTAGGCTTACCCTCACCTTTACCCTTACCCTTATCCTTACCCTTACCCTTACCCTTACCCATGCTTTTACCCTTAAGCTTACCCTTACCCTTACCCTTACCCTTACCCTTAGCCTTACCCTTACCCTTGCTTTTACCCTTAAGCTTACCCTTACCCTTACCCTTACCCTTACCCTTGCTTTTACCCTTAGGCTTACCCTTACCCTTACCCTTACCCTTACCCTTAAGCTTACCCTTACCCTTACCCTTACCCTGAAGCTTACCCTTACCCTTACCCTTACCCTTACCCTTGCTTTTACCCTTAAGCTTACCCTTACCCTTACCCTTACCCTTACCCTTACCCTTACCCTTACCCTTACCCTTACCCTTGCTTTTACCCTTAAGCTCACCCTTACCCTTACCCTTACCCTTACCCTTACCCTTACCCTTACCCTTACCCTTACCCTTACCCTTACTCTTACCCTTACCCTTGCTTTTACCCTTAAGCTTACCCTTACCCTTACCCTTACCCTTACCCTTACCCTTAAGCTTACCCTTACTCTTACCCTTACCCTTACCCTTACCCTTACCCTTGCTTTTACCCTTAAGCTTACCCTTACCCTTACCCTTACCCTTACCCTTACCCTTGCTTTTACCCTTACGCTTACCCTTACCCTTACCCTTACCCTTACCCTTAAGCTTACCCTTACCCTTACCCTTACCCTTACCCTTACCCTTACCCTTACCCTTACCCTTACCCTTGCTTTTAACCTTAAGCTTACCCTTACCCTTACCCTTACCCTTACCCTTACCCTTACCCTTACCCTTACCCTTACCCTTACCCTTACCCTTACCCTTACCCTTACCCTTACCCTTGCTTTTACCCTTAGGCTTACCCTTACCTTTACCCTTACCATTACCCTTACCCTTACCCTTACCCTTACCCTTACCCTTACCCTTGCTTTTACCCTTAAGCTTACCCTTACCCTTACCCTTACCCTTACCCTTACCCTTACCCTTACCCTTACCCTTACCCTTACCCTTACCCTTACCCTTACCCTTACCCTTACCCTTACCCTTACCCTTACCCTTACCCTTGCTTTTACCCTTAAGCTTACCCTTACCCTTACCCTTACCCTTACCCTTACCCTTGCTTTTACCCTTAAGCTTACCCTTACCCTTACTCTTACCCCTACCCTTACCCTTACCCTTACCCTTACCCTTACCCTTACCCTTACCCTTACCCTTACCCTTACCCTTGCTTTTACCCTTAGGCTTACCCTCACCTTTACCCTTACCCTTATCCTTACCCTTACCCTTACCCTTACCCTTGCTTTTACCCTTAAGCTTACCCTTACCCTTACCCTTACCCTTACCCTTAGCCTTACCCTTACCCTTGCTTTTACCCTTAAGCTTACCCTTACCCTTACCCTTACCCTTACCCTTGCTTTTACCCTTAGGCTTACCCTTACCCTTACCCTTACCCTTAAGCTTACCCTTACCCTTACCCTTACCCTTACCCTTACCCTTACCCTTACCCTTACCCTTACCCTTACCCTTACCCTTACCCTTACCCTTACCCTTACCCTAACCCTTACCCTTACCCTTACCCTTACCCTTACCCTTGCTTTTACCCTTAAGCTTACCCTTACCCTTACCCTTACCCTTACCCTTAAGCTTACCCTTACCCTTACCCTTACCCTTACCCTTACCCTTACCCTTACCCTTACCCTAACCTTGCTTTTACCCTTAAGCTTACCCTTACCCTTACCCTAAGTAAGGGTAAGGGTAAGGGTAAGGGTAAGTGTAAGGGTAAGGGTAAGGGTAAGGGTAAGGGTAAGGGTAAGCTTAAGGGTAAAAGCAAGGGTAAGGGTAAGGGTAAGGGTAAGGGTAAGGGTAAGGGTAAGGGTAAGGGTAAGGGTAAGGGTAAGGGTAAGGGTAAGGGTAAGGGTAAGGGTAAGGGTAAGGGTTAGGGTAAGGGTAAGGGTAAGGGTAAGGGTAAGGGTAAGCTTAAGGGTAAGGGTAAGGGTAAGGGTAAGGGTAAGCCTAAGGGTAAAAGCAAGGGTAAGGGTAAGGGTAAGGGTAAGGGTAAGCTTAAGGGTAAAAGCAAGGGTAAGGGTAAGGCTAAGGGTAAGGGTAAGGGTAAGGGTAAGGGTAAGCTTAAGGGTAAAAGCAAGGGTAAGGGTAAGGGTAAGGGTAAGGATAAGGGTAAGGGTAAAGGTGAGGGTAAGCCTAAGGGTAAAAGCAAGGGTAAGGGTAAGGGTAAGGGTAAGGGTAAGGGTAAGGGTAAGGGTAAGGGTAAGGGTAAGGGTAAGGGTAAGGGTAGGGGTAAGAGTAAGGGTAAGGGTAAGCTTAAGGGTAAAAGCAAGGGTAAGGGTAAGGGTAAGGGTAAGGGTAAGGGTAAGGGTAAGGGTAAGCTTAAGGGTAAAAGCAAGGGTAAGGGTAAGGGTAAGGGTAAGGGTAAGGGTAAGGGTAAGGGTAAGGGTAAGGGTAAGGGTGAGGGTAAGGGTAAGGGTAAGGGTAAGGGTAAGGGTAAGGGTAAGGGTAAGGGTAAGGGTAAGCTTAAGGGTAAAAGCAAGGGTAAGGGTAAGGGTAAGGGTAAGGGTAAGGGTAAGGGTAATGGTAAGGGTAAAGGTAAGGGTAAGCCTAAGGGTAAAAGCAAGGGTAAGGGTAAGGGTAAGGGTAAGGGTAAGGGTAAGGGTAAGGGTAAGGGTAAGGGTAAGGGTAAGGGTAAGCTTAAGGGTAAAAGCAAGGGTAAGGGTAAGGGTAAGGGTAAGGGTAAGGGTAAGGGTAAGGGTAAGGGTAAGCTTAAGGGTAAGGGTAAGGGTAAGGGTAAGCGTAAGGGTAAAAGCAAGGGTAAGGGTAAGGGTAAGGGTAAGGGTAAGGGTAAGCTTAAGGGTAAAAGCAAGGGTAAGGGTAAGGGTAAGGGTAAGGGTAAGGGTAAGAGTAAGGGTAAGCTTAAGGGTAAGGGTAAGGGTAAGGGTAAGGGTAAGCTTAAGGGTAAAAGCAAGGGTAAGGGTAAGAGTAAGGGTAAGGGTAAGGGTAAGGGTAAGGGTAAGGGTAAGGGTAAGGGTAAGGGTGAGCTTAAGGGTAAAAGCAAGGGTAAGGGTAAGGGTAAGGGTAAGGGTAAGGGTAAGGGTAAGGGTAAGGGTAAGGGTAAGGGTAAGGGTAAGCTTAAGGGTAAAAGCAAGGGTAAGGGTAAGGGTAAGGGTAAGGGTAAGGGTAAGGGTAAGGGTAAGGGTAAGGGTAAAGGTAAGGGTAAGCCTAAGGGTAAAAGCGAGGGTAAGGGTAAGGGTAAGGGTAAGGGTAAGAGTAAGGGTAAGGGTAAGGGTAAGGGTAAGCTTAAGGGTGAAAGCAAGGGTAAGGGTAAGGGTAAGGGTAAGGGTAAGCCTAAGGGTAAAAGCAAGGGTAAGGGTAAGGGTAAGGGTAAGGGTAAGGGTAAGCTTAAGGGTAAAAGCAAGGGTAAGGGTAAGGGTAATGGTAAGGGTAAGGGTAAGGGTAAGGGTAAGCTTAAGGGTAAAAGCAAGGGTAAGGGTAAGGGTAAGGGTAAGGGTAAGGGTAAGGGTAAGCTTAAGGGTAAAAGCAAGGGTAAGGGTAAGGGTAAGGGTAAGGGTAAGGGTAAGGGTAAGGGTAAGGGTAAGGGTAAGGGTAAGGGTAAGGGTAAGGGTAAGGGTAAGGGTAAGGGTAAGGGTAAGGGTAAGGGTAAGGGTAAGGGTAAGGGTAAGCTTAAGGGTAAAAGCAAGGGTAAGGGTAAGGGTAAGGGTAAGGGTAAGGGTAAGGGTAATGGTAAGGGTAAAGGTAAGGGTAAGCCTAAGGGTAAAAGCAAGGGTAAGGGTAAGGGTAAGGGTAAGGGTAAGGGTAAGGGTAAGGGTAAGGGTAAGGGTAAGGGTAAGGGTAAGGGTAAGGGTAAGGGTAAGCTTAAGGGTAAAAGCAAGGGTAAGGGTAAGGGTAAGGGTAAGGGTAAGGGTAATGGTAAGGGTAAGCTTAAGGGTAAGGGTAAGGGTAAGGGTAAGGGTGAGCTTAAGGGTAAAAGTAAGGGTAAGGGTAAGGGTAAGGGTAAGGGTAAGGGTAAGCTTAAGGGTAAAAGCAAGGGTAAGGGTAAGGGTAAGGGTAAGGGTAAGGGTAAGGGTAAGGGTAAGGGTAAGGGTAAGGGTAAGCTTAAGGGTAAGGGTAAGGGTAAGGGTAAGGGTAAGCTTAAGGGTAAAAGCAAGGGTAAGGGTAAGAGTAAGGGTAAGGGTAAGGGTAAGGGTAAGGGTAAGGGTAAGGGTAAGGGTGAGCTTAAGGGTAAAAGCAAGGGTAAGGGTAAGGGTAAGGGTAAGGGTAAGGGTAAGGGTAAAAGTAAGGGTAAGGGTAAGCTTAAGGGTAAAAGCAAGGGTAAGGGTAAGGGTAAGGGTAAGGGTAAGGGTAAGGGTAAGGGTAAGGGTAAGGGTAAAGGTAAGGGTAAGCCTAAGGGTAAAAGCAAGGGTAAGGGTATGGGTAAGGGTAAGGGTTAGAGTAAGGGTAAGGGTAAGGGTAAGGGTAAGCTTAAGTGTAAAAGCAAGGGTAAGGGTAAGGGTAAGGGTAAGGGTAAGCCTAAGGGTAAAAGCAAGGGTAAGGGTAAGGGTAAGGGTAAGGGTAAGGGTAAGCTTAAGGGTAAAAGCAAGGGTAAGGGTAAGGGTAAGGGTAAGGGTAAGGGTAAGGGTAAGCTTAAGGGTAAAAGCAAGGGTGAGGGTAAGGGTAAGGGTAAGGGTAAGGGTAAGGGTAAGGGTAAGGGTAAGGGTAAGGGTAAGGGTAAGGGTAAGGGTAAGCTTAAGGGTAAAAGCAAGGGTAAGGGTAAGGGTAAGGGTAAGGGTAAGGGTAAGGGTAAGGGTAAGGGTAAGGGTAAGGGTAAGGGTAAGGGTAAGGGTAAGGGTAAGGGTAAGGGTAAGCTTAAGGGTAAAAGCAAGGGTAAGGGTAAGGGTAAGGGTAAGGGTAAGCCTAAGGGTAAAAGCAAGGGTAAGGGTAAGGGTAAGGGTAAGGGTAAGGGTAAGCTTAAGGGTAAAAGCAAGGGTAAGGGTAAGGGTAAGGGTAAGGGTAAGGGTAAGGGTAAGGGTAAGGGTAAGGGTAAGCTTAAGGGTAAAAGCAAGGGTAAGGGTAAGGGTAAGGGTAAGGGTAAGGGTAAGGGTAAGGGTAAGGGTAAGGGTAAGGGTAAGGGTAAGGGTAAAGGTAAGGGTAAGCCTAAGGGTAAAAGCAAGGGTAAGGGTAAGGGTAAGGGTAAGGGTAAGGGTAAGGGTAAGGGTAAGGGTAAGGGTAAGCTTAAGGGTAAAAGCAAGGGTAAGGGTGAGGGTAAGGGTAAGGGTAAGGGTAAGGGTAAGGGTAAGGGTAAGGGTAAGGGTAAGCTTAAGGGTAAGGGTAAGGATAAGGGTAAGGGTAAGCTTAAGGGTAAAAGCAAGGTTAAGGGTAAGGGTAAGGGTAAGGGTAAGCTTAAGGGTAAAAGCAAGGGTAAGGGTAAGGGTAAGGGTAAGGGTAAGGGTAAGGGTAAGGGTAAGGGTAAGCTTAAGGGTAAGGGTAAGGGTAAGGGTAAGGGTAAGCTTAAGGGTAAAAGCAAGGGAAAGGGTAAGGGTAAGGGTAAATGTAAGGGTAAGCTTAAGGGTAAGGGTAAGGGTAAGGGTAAGGGTAAGCTTAAGGGTAAAAGCAAGGGTAAGGTTAAGGGTAAGGGTAAGGGTAAGGGTAAGGGTAAGGGTAAGGGTAAGCTTAAGGGTAAGGGTAAGGGTAAGGGTAAGGGTAAGCTTAAGGGTAAAAGCAAGGGTAAGGGTAAGGGTAAGGGTAAGGGTAAGGGTAAGGGTAAGGGTAAGGGTAAGGGTAAGGGTAAGGGTAAGGGTAAGGGTAAGGGTAAGGGTAAGGGTAAGGGTAAGCTTAAGGGTAAGGGTAAGGGTAAGGGTAAGCTTAAGGGTAAAAGCAAGGGTAAGGGTAAGGGTAAGGGTAAGGGTAAGGGTAAGCTTAAGGGTAAAAGCAAGGGTAAGGGTAAGGGTAAGGGTAAGGGTAAGGGTAAGGGTAAGAGTAAGGTAAAGGGTAAGGGTAAGGGTAAGGGTAAGCTTAAGGGTAAGGGTAAGGATAAGGGTAAGTTTAAGGGTAAAAGCAAGGGTAAGGGTAAGGGTAAGGGTAAGGGTGAGGGTAAAGGTAAGGGTAAGCCTAAGGGTAAAAGCAAGGGTAAGGGTAAGGGTAAGGGTAAGGGTATGGGTAAGGGTAAGGGTAAGGGTAAGGGTAAGGGTAAGGGTAAGGGTAAGGGTAAGCTTAAGGGTAAAAGCAAGGGTAAGGGTAAGGGTAGGGGTAAGGGTAAGGGTAAGGGTAAGGGTAAGGGTAAGGGTAAGGGTAAGGGTAAGGGTAAGGGTAAGGGTAAGGGTAAGGGTAAGCTTAAGGGTAAAAGCAAGGGTAAGGGTAAGGGTAAGGGTAAGGGTAAGGGTAAGGGTAAGGGTAAGGGTAAGGGTAAGGGTAAGGGTAAGCTTAAGGGTAAAAGCAAGGGTAAGGGTAAGGGTAAGGGTAAGGGTAAGGGTTAGGGTAAGGGTAAAGGTAAGGGTAAGCCTAAGGGTAAAAGCAAGGGTAAGGGTAAGGGTAAGGGTAAGGGTAAGGGTAAGGGTAAGGGTAAGGGTAAGGGTAAGGGTAAGGGTAAGGGTAAGGGTAAGGGTAAGCTTAAGGGTAAAAGCAAGGGTAAGGGTAAGGGTAAGGGTAAGGGTAAGCCTAAGGGTAAAAGCAAGGGTAAGGGTAAGGTTAAGGGTAAGGGTAAGGGTAAGCTTAAGGGTAAAAGCAAGGGTAAGGGTAAGGGTAAGGGTAAGGGTAAGGGTAAGCTTAAGGGTAAAAGCAAGGGTAAGGGTAAGGGTAAAAGCAAGGGTAAGGATAAGGGTAAGGGTAAGGGTAAGGGTAAGGGTAAGGGTAAGGGTAAGGGTAAGCTTTAGGGTAAAAGCAAGGGTAGGGGTAAGGGTAAGGGTAAGGGTAAGGGTAAGGGTAAGGGTAAGGGTAAGCTTAAGGGTAAAAGCAAGGGTAAGGGTAAGGGTAAAGGTAAGGGTAAAGGTAAGGGTAAGCCTAAGGGTAAAAGCAAGGGTAAGGGTAAGGGTAAGGGTAAAGGTAAGGGTAAGGGTAAGGGTACGGGTAAGGGAAAGGGTAAGGGTAAGGGTAAGGGTAAGGGTAAGGGTGAGGGTAAGGGTAAGAGTAAGGGTAAGCTTAAGGGTAAAAGCAAGGGTAAGGGTAAGGGTAAGGGTAAGCCTTACCCTTACCCTTACCCTTACCCTTGCTTTTACCCTTAAGCTTACCCTTACCCTTACCCTTACCCTTACCCTTACCCTTACCCTTACCCTTGCTTTTACCCTTAGGCTTACCCTTACTCTTACCCTTACCCTTACCCTTGCTTTTACCCTTAAGCTTACCCTTACCCTTACCCTTACCCTTACCCTTACCCTTACCCTTACCCTTACCCTTACCCTTACCCTTACCCTTACCCTTGCTTTTACCCTTAGGCTTACCCTTACCTTTACCCTTACTCTTACCCTTACCCTTACCCTTACCCTTACCCTTACCCTTGCTTTCACCCTTAAGCTTACCCTTACCCTTACCCTTACCCTTACCCTTACCCTTACCCTTACCCTTACCCTTACCCTTACCCTTACCCTTACCCTTACTTTTACCCTTAAGCTTACCCTTACCCTTACCCTTACCCTTACCCTTTCCCTTACCCTTACCCTTACCCTTACCCTTGCTTTTACCCTTAAGCTTACCCTTACCCTTACCCTTACCCTTACCCTTAAGCTTACCCTTACCCTTACCCTTACCCTTACCCTTACCCTTACCCTTACCCTTACCCTTACCCTTGCTTTTACCCTTAAGCTTACCCTTACCCTTACCCTTACCCTTACCCTTACCCTTGCTTTTACCCTTAAGCTTACTCTTACCCTTACCCTTACCCTTACCCTTAAGCTTACCCTTACCCTTACCCTTACCCTTACCCTTACCCTTACCCTTACCCTTACCCTTACCCTTACCCTTAGCCTTACCCTTACCCTTGCTTTTACCCTTAAGCTTACCCTTTCCCTTACCCTTACCCTTACCCTTAAGCTTACCCTTACCCTTACCCTTACCCTTACCCTTACCCTTGCTTTTATCCTTAAGCTTACCCTTACCCTTACCCTTACCCTTACCCTTAAGCTTACCCTTACCCTTACCCTTACCCTTACCCATACCCTTACCCTTACCCTCACCCTTGCTTTTACTCTTAAGCTTACCCTTACCCTTACCCTTACCCTTACCCTTAAGCTTATCCTTACCCTTACCCTTACCCTTACCCTTACCCTTACCCTTACCCTTACCCTTACCCTTACCCTTACCCTTACCCTTACCCTTACCCTTACCCTTGCTTTTACCCTTAAGCTTACCCTTACCTCTACCCTTACCCTTACCCTTACCCTTGCTTTTACCCTTGAGCTTACTTTTACCCTTACCCTTACCCTTACCCTTAAGCTTACCCTTACCCTAACCCTTACCCTTACTCTTACCCTTACGCTTACCCTTACCCTTACCCTTGCTTTTACCCTTAAGCTTACCCTTACCCTTACCCTTACCCTTACCCTTACCCTTACCCTTACCCTTACCCTTACCTTTACCCTTGCTTTTACCCTTAGGCTTACCCTTACCTTTACCCTTACCCTTACCCTTACCCTTACCCTTACCCTTACCCTTGCTTTTACCCTTAAGCTTACCCTTACCCTTACCCTTTCCCTTACCCTTACCCTTACCCTTGCTTTTACCTTTAAGCTTACCCTTACCCTTACCCTTACCCTTACCCTTACCCTTGCTTTTACCCTTAGGCTTACCCTTACCCTTACCCTCACCCTTGCTTTTACCCTTAAGCTTACCCTTACCCTAACCCTTACCCTTACCCTTACCCTTACCCTTACCCTTACCCTTACCCTTACCCTTACCCTTACCCTTACCCTTACCTTTACCCTTACCCTTACCCTTACCCTTACCCTTACCCTTACCCTTACCCTTACCCTTGCTTTTACCCTTAAGCTTACCCTTACCCTTACCCTTACCCTTACCCTTACCCTCACACTTGCTTTTACCCTTAAGCTTACCCTTACCCTTACCCTTACCCTTACCCTTACCCTTACCCTTACCCTTGCTTTTACCCTTAAGCTTACCCTTACCCTTACCCTTACCCTTACCCTTACCCTTGCTTTTACCCTTAGGCTTACCCTTACCCTTACCCTTACCCTTGCTTTTACCCTTAAGCTTACCCTTACCCTTACCCTTAACCTTAGGGTAAGCTTAAGGGTAAAAGCTTAAGTTACCCTTACCCTTACCCTTACCCTTACCCTTACCCTTACCCTTACCCTTACCCTTACCCTTACCCTTACCCTTACCCTTACCCTTACCCTTACCCTTGCTTTTACCCTTAGGCTTACCCTTACCTTTACCCTTACCCTTACCCTTACCCTTACCCTTACCCTTACCCTTACCCTTGCTTTTACCCTTAAGCTTACCCTTACCCTTACCCTTTCCCTTACCCTTACCCTAACCCTTGCTTTTACCTTTAAGCTTACCCTTACCCTTACCCTTACCCTTACCCTTACCCTTGCTTTTACCCTTAGGCTTACCCTTACCCTTACCCTTACCCTTACCCTTGCTTTTACCCTTAAGCTTACCCTTACCCTTACCCTTACCCTTACCCTTACCCTTACCCTTACCCTTACCCTTACCCTTACCCTTACCCTTACCTTTACCCTTACCCTTACCCTTACCCTTACCCTTACCCTTACCCTTACCCTTACCCTTACCCTTACCCTTACCCTTGCTTTTACCCTTAAGCTTACCCTTACCCTTACCCTTACCCTTACCCTTACCCTTACCCTTACCCTTACCCTCACCCTTGCTTTTACCCTTAAGCTTACCCTTACCCTTACCCTTACCCTTACCCTTACCCTTACCCTTACCCTTACCCTTGCTTTTACCCTTAAGCTTACCCTTACCCTTACCCTTACCCTTACCCTTACCCTTGCTTTTACCCTTAGGCTTACCCTTACCCTTACCCTTACCCTTACCCTTGCTTTTACCCTTAAGCTTACCCTTACCCTTACCCTTACCCTTACTCTTACCCTTACCCTTACCCTTACCCTTACCCTTGCTTTTACCCTTAGGCTTACCCTTACCTTTACCCTTACTCTTACCCTTACCCTTACCCTTACCCTTACCCTTACCCTTACCCTTACCCTTACCCTTGCTTTTACCCTTAAGCTTACCCTTACCCTTACCCTTACCCTTACCCTTACCCTTACCCTTACCCTTACCCTTACCCCTACCCTCACCCTTACCCTTACCCTTGCTTTTACCCTTAAGCTTACCCTTACCCTTACCCTTACCCTTACCCTTACCCTTACCCTTACCCTTACCCTTACCCTTACCCTTACCCTTACCCTTACCCTTACCCTTACCCTTACCCTTGCTTTTACCCTTAAGCTTACCCTTACCCTTACCCTTACCCTTACCCTTAAGCTTACCCTTACCCTTACCCTTACCCTTACCCTTACCCTTACCCTTACCCTTACCCTTACCCTTGCTTTTACCCTTAAGCTTACCCTTACCCTTACCCTTACCCTTACCCTTACCCTTGCTTTTACCCTTACCCTTATCCTTACCCTTAAGCTTACCCTTACCCTTACCCTTACCCTTACCCTTACCCTTACCCTTACCCTTACCCTTACCCTTGCTTTTACCCTTAAGCTTACCCTTACCCTTACCCTTACCCTTACCCTTACCCTTACCCTTACCCTTACCCTTACCCTTGCTTTTACCCTTAGGCTTACCCTTACCTTTACCCTTACCCTTACCCTTACCCTTACCCTTACCCTTACCCTTACCCTTACCCTTGCTTTTACCCTTAAGCTTACCCTTACCATTACCCTTACCCTTACCCTTACCCTTACCCTTACCCTTACCCTTACCCTTACCCTTACCCTCACCCTTGCTTTTACCCTTAAGCTTACCCTTACCCTTACCCTTACCCTTACCCTTACCCTTACCCTTACCCTTACCCTTACCCTTACCCTTACCCTTACCCTTACCCTTACCCTTACCCTTACCCATACCCTTACCCTTACCCTTACCCTTGCTTTTACCCTTAAGCTTACCCTTACCCTTACCCTTACCCTTACCCTTACCCTTACCCTTACCCTTACCCTTACCCTTACCCTTACCCTTACCCTTACCCTTGCTTTTACCCTTATGCTTACCCTTACCTTTTCCCTTACCCTTACCCTTACCCTTACCCTTGCTTTTACCCTTAAGCTTACCCTTACCCTTACCCTTACCCTTACCCTTACCCTTACCCTTACCCTTGCTTTTACCCTTAAGCTTACCCTTAGCCTTACCCTTACCCTTACCCTTACCCTTACCCTTACCCTTGCTTTTACCCTTAGGCTTACCCTTACCCTTACCCTTAAGCTTACCCTTACCCTTACCCTTACCCTTGCTTTTACCCTTAAGCTTACCCTTACCCTTACCCTTACCCTTACCCTTACCCTTACCCTTACCCTTACCCCTACCCTTACCCTTACCCTTACCCTTGCTTTTACCCTTAAGCTTACCCTTACCCTTACCCTTACCCTTACCCTTACCCTTACCCTTACCCTTACCCTTACCCTTACCCTTACCCTTACCCTTACCCTTACCCTTACCCTTACCCTTGCTTTTACCCTTAAGCTTACCCTTACCCTTACCCTTACCCTTACCCTTAAGCTTACCCTTACCCTTACCCTTACCCTTACCCTTACCCTTACCCTTACCCTTACCCTTACCCTTGCTTTTACCCTTAAGCTTACCCTTACCCTTACCCTTACCCTTGCTTTTACCCTTACCTTTATCCTTACCCTTAAGCTTACCCTTACCCTTACCCTTACCCTTACCCTTACCCTTACCCTTACCCTTACCCTTACCCTTACCCTTACCCTCACCCTTACCCTTGCTTTTACCCTTAAGCTTACCCTTACCCTTACCCTTACCCTTACCCTTACCCTTACCCTTACCCTTACCCTTACCCTTGCTTTTACCCTTAGGCTTACCCTTACCTTTACCCTTACCCTTACCCTTACCCTTACCCTTACCCTTACCCTTACCCTTACCCTTACCCTTGCTTTTACCCTTAAGCTTACCCTTACCATCACCCTTACCCTTACCCTTACCCTTACCCTTACCCTTACCCTTACCCTTACCCTTACCCTTACCCTCACCCTTGCTTTTACCCTTAAGCTTACCCTTACCCTTACCCTTACCCTTACCCTTACCCTTACCCTTAACCTTACCCTTACCCTTACCCTTACCCATACCCT
This sequence comes from Myrrha octodecimguttata, assembly GCA_958510865.1. Classification (NCBI taxonomy): domain Eukaryota; kingdom Metazoa; phylum Arthropoda; class Insecta; order Coleoptera; family Coccinellidae; genus Myrrha; species Myrrha octodecimguttata. The sequence continues at coordinate 36,917 of CAUEHS010000086.1, read as the reverse complement.
TACCCTTACCCTTACCCTTGCTTTTACCCTTAAGCTTACCCTTACCCTTACCCTTACCCTTACCCTTACCCTTACCCTTACCCTTACCCTTACCCTTACCATTACCCTTACCCTTACCCTTACCCTTACCCTTACCCTTGCTTTTACCCTTAGGCTTACCCTTACCTTTACCCTTACCCTTACCCTTACCCTTACCCTTACCCTTACCCTTGCTTTTACCCTTAAGCTTACCCTTACCCTTACCCTTACCCTTACCCTTACCCTTGCTTTTACCCTTAAGCTTACCCTTACCCTTACCCTTACCCTTACCCTTACCCTTACCCTTACCCTTACCCTTACCCTTACCCTTGCTTTTACCCTTTGGCTTACCCTTACCCTTACCCTTACCCTTACCCTTAAGCTTACCCTTACCCTTACCCTTACCCTTACCCTTACCCTTACCCTTACCCTTACCCTTACCCTTACCCTTACCCTTACCCTTACCCTTGCTTTTACCCTTAAGCTTACCCTTACCCTTACCCTTACACTTACCCTTGCTTTTACCCTTAAGCTTACCCTTACCCTTACCCTTACACTTACCCTTACCCTTACCCTTACCCTTACCCTTACCCTTACCCTTACCCTAACCCTTACCCTTACCCTTGCTTTTACCCTTAGGCTTACCCTTACCTTTACCCTTACCCTTACCCTTACCCTTAAGCTTACCCTTACCCTTACCCATACCCTTACCCTTACCCTTACCCTTACCCTTACCCTTACCCTCACCCTTACCCTTGCTTTTACCCTTAAGCTTACCCTTACCCTTACCCTTACACTTACCCTTACCCTTACCCTTACCCTTACCCTTACCCTTACCCTTACCCTTACCCTTACCCTTACCCTTACCCTTAACCTAACCCTTACCCTTACCCTTGCTTTTACCCTTAGGCTTACCCTTACCTTTACCCTTACCCTTACCCTTACCCTTACCCTTACCCTTACCCTTACCCTTACCCTTGCTTTTACCCTTAAGCTTACCCTTACCCTTACCCTTACCCTTACCCTTACCCTTACCCTTACCCTTACCCTTACCCTTGCTTTTACCCTTAAGCTTACCCTTACCCTTACCCTTACCCTTACCCTCACCCTTACCCTTACCCTTACCCTTGCTTTTACCCTTAAGCTTACCCTTACCCTTACCCTTACCCTTACCCTTACCCTTACCCTTACCCTTACCCTTACCCTTACCCTTACCCTTACCCTTGCTTTTACCCTTAAGCTTACCCTTACCCTTACCCTTACACTTACCCTTACCCTTACCCTTACCCTTACCCTTACCCTTACCCTTACCCTTACCCTTACCCTTACCCTTACCCTTACCCTTACCCTTACCCTTACCCTTACCCTTGCTTTTACCCTTAGGCTTACCCTTACCTTTACCCTTACCCTTACCCTTACCCTGACCCTTACCCTTGCTTTAACCCTTAAGCTTACCCTTACCCTCACCCTTACCCTTACCCTTACCCTTGCTTTTACCCTTAAGCTTACCCTTACCCTTACCCTTACCCTTACCCTTACCCTTGTTTTACCCTTAGGCTTACCCTTACCCTTACCCTTACCCTTACCCTTGATTTTACCCTTAAGCTTAACCTTACCCTTACCCTTACCCTTACCCTTACCCTTACCCTTACCTTTACCCTTACCCTTGCTTTTACCCTTAGGCTTACCCTAACCTTTACCCTTACCCTTACCCTTAACCTTACCCTTACCCTTGCTTTTACCCTTAAGCTTACCCTTACCCTTACCCTTACCCTTACCCTTACCCTTACCCTCACCCTTACCCTTACCCTTACCCTTGCTTTTACCCTTAAGCTTACCCTTACCCTTACCCTTACCCTCACCCTTACCCTTACCCTTATCCTTGCTTATACCCTTAAGCTTACCCTTACCCTTACCCTTACCCTTACCCTTACCCTTACCCTTAATCTTACCCTTACCCTTACCCTTACCCTTACCCTTGCTTTTACCCTTAGGCTTACCCTTACCTTTACCCTTACCCTTACCCTTACCCTTACCCTTGCTTTTACCCTCAAGCTTACCCTTACCCTTACCCTTACCCTTACCCTAACCCTTACCCTTGCTTTTACCCTTAAGCTTACCCTTACCCTTACCCTTACCCTTACCCTTACCCTTACCCTTACCCTTACCCTTACCCTTACCCTTACCCTTGCTTTAACCCTTAAGCTTACCCTTACCCTTACCCTTACCCTTACCCTTACCCTTACCCTTGCTTTTACCCTTAAGCATACCCTTACCCTTACCCTTACCCTTACCCTTAACCTTACCCTTACCCTTACCCTTGCTTTTACCCTAAGCAAGGGTAAGGGTAAGGGTAAGGGTAAGGGTAAGGGTAAGGGTAAGCTTAAGGTTAAAAGCAAGGGTGAGGGTAAGGGTGAGGGTAAGGGTAAGGGTAAGGGTAAGGGTAAGGGTAAGGGTAAGGGTGAGCTTAAGGGTAAAAGCAAGGGTAAGGGTAAGGGTAAGGGTAAGGGTAAGGGTAAGGGTAAGGGTAAGGGTAAGCTTAAGGGTAAAAGCAAGGGTAAGGGTAAGGGTAAGGGTAAGGGTAAGGGTAAGGGTAAGGGTAAGGGTAAGGGTAAGGGTAAAGGTAAGGGTAAGCCTAAGGGTAAAAGCAAGGGTAAGGGTAAGGGTAAGGGTAAGGGTAAGGGTAAGGGTAAGGGTAAGGGTTAGGGTAAGGGTAAGGGTAAGGGTAAGGGTAAGGGTAAGGGTAAGGGTAAGGGTAAGGGTAAGGGTAAGCTTAAGGGTAAAAGCAAGGGTAAGGGTAAGGGTAAGGGTAAGGGTAAGCCTAAGGGTAAAAGCAAGGGTAAGGGTAAGGGTAAGGGTAAGGGTAAGGGTAAACTTAAGGGTAAAAGCAAGGGTTAGGGTAAGGGTAAGGGTAAGGGTAAGGGTAAGGGTAAGGGTAAGCTTAAGGGTAAAAGCAAGGGTTAGGGTAAGGGTAAGGGTAAGGGTAAGGGTAAGGGTAAGGGTAAAGGTAAGGGTAAGCCTAAGGGTAAAAGCAAGGGTAAGGGTAAGGGTAAGGGTAAGGGTAAGGGTAAGGGTAAGGGTAAGGGTAAGGGTAAGGGTAAGGGTAAGGGTAAGGGTAAGCTTTAGGGTAAAAGCAAGGGTAAGGGTAAGGGTAAGGGTAAGGGTAAGGGTAAGGGTAAGGGTAAGGGTAAGCTTCAGGGTAAAAGCAAGGGTAAGGGTAAGGGTAAGGGTAAGGGTAAGGGTAAGGGTAAGGGTAAGGGTAAGGGTAAGCTTAAGGGTAAAAGCAAGGGAAAGGGTAAGGGTAAAGGTAAGGGAAAGGGTAAGGGTAAGGGTAAGGGTAAGGGTAAGGGTAAGCTTAAGGGTAAAAGCAAGGGTAAGCGTAAGGGTAAGGGTAAGGGTAAGGGTAAGGGTGAGGGTAAAGGTAAGGGTAAGCCTAAGGGTAAAAGCAAGGGTAAGGGTAAGGGTAAGGGTAAGGGTAAGGGTAAGGGTAAGGGTAAGGGTAAGGGTAAGGGTAAGGGTAAGGGTAACGGTAAGGGTAAGCTCAAGGGTAAAAGCAGGGGTAAGGGTGAGGGTAAGGTTAAGGGTAAGGGCACCCTTACCCTTACCCTTACCCTTACCCTTACCCTTGCTTTTACCCTTAGGCTTACCCTTACCCTTACCCTTACCCTTACCCTTGCTTTTACCCTTAAGCTTACCCTTACCCTTACCCTTACCCTTACCCTTACCCTTACCCTTACCCTTACCCTTGCTTTTACCCTTAGGCTTAACCTTTCCTTTACCCTTACCCTTACCCTTACCCTTACCCTTACCCTTACCCCTACCCTTACCCTTACCCTTACCCTTACCCTTGCTTTTACTCTTAAGCTTACCCTTACCCTTACCCTTACCCTTACCCTTACCCTTACCCTTACCCTTACCCTTGCTTTTACCCTTAAGCTTACCCTTACCCTTACCCTTACCCTTTCCCTCACCCTTACCCTTACCCTTACCCTTGCTTATACCCTTAAGCTTACCCTTACCCTTACCCTTACCCTTACCCTTACCCTTACCCTTACCCTTACCCTTACCCTTACCCTTACCCTTACCCTTACCCTTACCCTTACCCTTACCCTTGCTTTTACCCTTAGGCTTACCCTTACCTTTACCCTTACCCTTACCCTTACCCTTACCCTTACCCTTACCCTTACCCTTACCCTTACCCTTGCTTTTACCCTTAAGCTTACACTTACCCTTACCCTTACCCTTACCCTTACCCTTACCCTAACCCTTACCCTTGCTTTTACCCTTAAGCTTACCCTTACCCTTACCCTTACCCTTACCCTTACCCTTACCCCTACCCTTACCCTTACCCTTACCCTTACCCTTGCTTTTACCCTCAAGCTTACCCTTACCCTTACCCTTACCCTAACCCTTACCCTTGCTTTTACCCTTACCCTTACCCTTACCCTTACCCTTACCCTTACCCTTACCCTTACCCTTACCCTTACCCTTACCCTTACCCTTGCTTTTACCCTTAAGCATACCCTTACCCTTACCCTTACCCTTACCCTTACCCTTAACCTTACCCTTACCCTTACCCTTGCTTTTACCCTAAGCAAGGGTAAGGGTAAGGGTAAGGGTAAGGGTAAGGGTAAGGGTAAGGGTAAGCTTAAGGTTAAAAGCAAGGGTGAGGGTAAGGGTGAGGGTAAGGGTAAGGGTAAGGGTAAGGGTAAGGGTAAGGGTAAGGGTGAGCTTAAGGGTAAAAGCAAGGGTAAGGGTAAGGGTAAGGGTAAGGGTAAGGGTAAGGGTAAGGGTAAGGGTAAGCTTAAGGGTAAAAGCAAGGGTAAGGGTAAGGGTAAGGGTAAGGGTAAGGGTAAGGGTAAGGGTAAGGGTAAGGGTAAGGGTAAGGGTAAAGGTAAGGGTAAGCCTAAGGGTAAAAGCAAGGGTAAGGGTAAGGGTAAGGGTAAGGGTAAGGGTAAGGGTAAGGGTAAGGGTAAGGTTAAGGGTAAGGGTAAGGGTAAGGGTAAGGGTAAGGGTAAGGGTAAGGGTAAGGGTAAGGGTAAGCTTAAGGGTAAAAGCAAGGGTAAGGGTAAGGGTAAGGGTAAGGGTAAGCCTAAGGGTAAAAGCAAGGGTAAGGGTAAGGGTAAGGGTAAGGGTAAGGGTAAACTTAAGGGTAAAAGCAAGGGTTAGGGTAAGGGTAAGGGTAAGGGTAAGGGTAAGGGTAAGCTTAAGGGTAAAAGCAAGGGTAAGGGTAAGGGTAAGGGTAAGGGTAAGGGTAAGGGTAAGGGTAAGCTTCAGGGTAAAAGCAAGGGTAAGGGTAAGGGTAAGGGTAAGGGTAAGGGTAAGGGTAAGGGTAAGGGTAAGCTTAAGGGTAAAAGCAAGGGAAAGGGTAAGGGTAAAGGTAAGGGAAAGGGTAAGGGTAAGGGTAAGGGTAAGGGTAAGGGTAAGCTTAAGGGTAAAAGCAAGGGTAAGGGTAAGGGTATGGATAAGGGTAAGGGTAAGGGTAAGGGTAAGGGTAAGGGTAAGGGTAAGGGTAAGGGTAAGGGTAAGGGTAAGGGTAAGGGTAAGGGTAAGGGTGAGGGTAAAGGTAAGGGTAAGCCTAAGGGTAAAAGCAAGGGTAAGGGTAAGGGTAAGGGTAAGGGTAAGGGTAAGGGTAAGGGTAAGGGTAAGGGTAAGGGTAAGGGTAAGGGTAAGGGTAACGGTAAGGGTAAGCTCAAGGGTAAAAGCAAGGGTAAGGGTGAGGGTAAGGTTAAGGGTAAGGGCACCCTTACCCTTACCCTTACCCTTACCCTTACCCTTGCTTTTACTCTTAGGCTTACCCTTTCCCTTACCCTTACCCTTACCCTTGCTTTTACCCTTAAGCTTACCCTTACCCTTACCCTTACCCTTACCCTTACCCTTACCCTTACCCTTACCCTTACCCTTACCCTTACCCTTACCCTTGCTATTACCCTTAGGCTTAACCTTTCCTTTACCCTTACCCTTACCCTTACCCTTACCCTTACCCTTACCCTTACCCTTACCCTTACCCTTACCCTTACCCTTGCTTTTACTCTTAAGCTTACCCTTACCCTTACCCTTACCCTTACCCTTACCCTTACCCTTACCCTTACCCTTACCCTTGCTTTTACCCTTAAGCTTACCCTTACCCTTACCCTTACCCTTACCCTCACCCTTACCCTTACCCTTACCCTTGCTTATACCCTTAAGCTTACCCTTACCCTTACCCTTACCCTTACCCTTACCCTTACCCTTACCCTTACCCTTACCCTTACCCTTACCCTTACCCTTACCCTTACCCTTACCCTTACCCTTACCCTTGCTTTTACCCTTAGGCTTACCCTTACCTTTACCCTTACCCTTACCCTTACCCTTACCCTTACCCTTACCCTTACCCTTGCTTTTACCCTTAAGCTTACACTTACCCTTACCCTTACCCTTACCCTTACCCTAACCCTTACCCTTGCTTTTACCCTTAAGCTTACCCTTACCCTTACCCTTACCCTTACCCTTACCCTTACCCCTACCCTTACCCTTACCCTTACCCTTACCCTTGCTTTTACCCTCAAGCTTACCCTTACCCTTACCCTTACCCTTACCCTTACCCTTACCCTTACCCTTACCCTTACCCTTACCCTTACCCTTATCCTTACCCTTGCTTTTACCCTTAAGCTTACCCTTACCCTTACCCTTACCCTTACCCTTACCCTTACCCTTACCCTTACCCTTACCCTTGCTTTTACTCTTAGGCTTACCCTTACCTTTACCCTTACCCTTACCCTTACCCTTACCCTCACCCTCACCCTTACTTTTACCCTTAAGCTTACCCTTACCCTTACCCTTACCCTTACCCTTACCCTTGCTTTTACCCTTAAGCTTACCCTTACCCTTACCCTTAACCTTACCCTTACCCTTGCTTTTACCCTTAGGCTTACCCTTACCCTTACCCTTACCCTTACCCTTGCTTTTACCCTTAAGCTTACCCTTACCCTTACACTTACTCTTACCCTTACCCTTACCCTTACCCTTACCCTTACCCTTACCCTTACCCTTACCCTTACCCTTACCCTTACCCTTACCCTTACCCTTGCTTTTACCCTTAGGCTTACCCTTACCTTTACCCTTAACCTAACCCTTACCCTTACCCTTACCCTTGCTTTTACCCTTAAGCTTACCCTTACCCTTACCCTTACCCTTACCCTTACCCTTACCCTTACCCTTACCCTTACCCTTACCCTTACCCTTACCCTTACCCTTGCATTTACCCTTAAGCTTACCCTTACCCTTACCCTTACCCTTACCCTTACCCTTACCCTTACCCTTACCCTTGCTTTTACCCTTAAGCTTACCCTTACCCTTACCCTTACCCTTACCCTTACCCTTACCCTTACCCTTACCCTTACCCTTACCCTTACCCTTACCCTTACCCTTACCCTTACCCTTACCCTTGCTTTTACCCTTAGGCTTACCCTTACCTTTACCCTTACCCTTACCCTTACCCTTACCCTTACCCTTGCTTTTACCCTTAAGCTTACCCTTACCCTTACCCTTACCCTTAAGCTTACCCTTACCCTTACCCTTACCCTTACCCTTACCCTTACACTTACCCTTACCCTTACCCTTACCCTTGCTTTTACCCTTAAGCTTACCCTTACCCTTACCCTTACCCTTACCCTTACCCTTGCTTTTACCCTTAAGCTTACCCTTAAGCTTACCCTTACCCTTACCCTTACCCTTACCCTTACCCTTACCCTTACCCTTACCCTTACCCTTACCCTTACCCTTACCCTTACCCTTACCCTTACCCTTACCCTTACCCTTACCCTTACCCTTACCCTTACCCTTACCCTTACCCTTGCTTTTACCCTTAAGCTTACCCTTACCCTTACCCTTACCCTTACCCTTAAGCTTACCCTTACCCTGACCCTTACCCTTACCCTTACCCTTAACCTTACCCTTGCTTTTACCCTTAAGCTTACCCTTACCCTTACCCTTACCCTTAAGCTAACCCTTACCCTTACCCTTACCCTTACCCTTGCTTTTACCCTTAAGCTTACCCTTACCCTTACCCTTACCCTTACCCTTAAGCTTACCCTTACCCTTACCCTTACCCTTACCCTTACCCTTACCCTTACCCTTACCCTTACCCTTACCCTTACCCTTGCTTTTACCCTTAAGCTTACCCTTACCCTTACCCTTACCCTTACCCTTGCTTTTACCCTTAAGCTTACCCTTACCCTTACCCTTACCCTTACCCTTAAGCTTACCCTTACCCTTACCCTTACCCTTACCCTTACCCTTACCCTTACCCTTACCCTTACCCTTACCCTTACCCTTGCTTTTACCCTTAAGCTTACCCTTACCCTTACCCTTACCCTTACCCTTACCCTTACCCTTACCCTTACCCTTACCCTTACCCTTACCCTTACCCTTGCTTTTACCCTTAGGCTTACCCTTACCTTTACCCTTACCCTTACCCTTACCCTTACCCTTACCCTTACCCTTACCCTTGCTTTTACCCTTAAGCTTACCCTTACCCTTACCCTTACCCTTACCCTTACCCTTGCTTTTACCCTTAAGCTTACCCTTACCCTTACCCTTACCCTTACCCTTACCCTTGCTTTTACCCTTAGGCTTACCCTTACCTTTACCCTTACCCTTACCCTTGCTTTTACCCTTAAGCTTACCCTTACCCTTACCCTTACCCTTACCCTTACCCTTACCCTTACCCTTACCCTTACCCTTACCCTTACCCTTACCCTTACCCTTACCCTTACCCTTACCCTTACCCTTACCCTTACCCTTACCCTTACCCTTGCTTTTACCCTTAGGCATACCCTTACCTTTACCCTTACCCTTACCCTTACCCTTACCCTTACCCTTGCTTTTACCCTTAAGCTTACCCTTACCCTTACCCTTACCCTTACCCTTACCCTTACCCTTACCCTTACCCTTACCCTTGCTTTTACCCTTAAGCTTACCCTTACCCTTACCCTTACCCTTACCCTTACCCTTACCCTTACCCTTACCCTTACCCTTACCCTCACCCTTGCTTTTACCCTTAAGCTTACCCTTACCCTTACCCTTACCCTTACCCTTACCCTCGCTTTTACCCTTAAGCTTACCCTTACCCTTACCCTTACCCTTACCCTTACCCTTACCCTTACCCTTGCTCTTACCCTTAAGCTCACCCTTACCCTTACCCTTACCCTTACCCTTACCCTTACCCTTACTCTTACCCTTACCCTTGCTTTTACCCTTAAGCTTACCCTTACCCTTACCCTTACCCTTACCCTTAAGCCTACCCTTACCCTTACCCTTACCCTTACCCTTACCCTTACCCATACCCTTGCTTTTACCCTTAAGCTTACCCTTACCCTTACCCTTACCCTTACCCTTACCCTTGCTTTTACCCTTAAGCTTACCCTTACCCTTACCCTTACCCTTACCCTTAAGCTTACCCTTACCCTTACCCTTACCCTTACCCTTACCCTTGCTTTTACCCTTAAGCTTACCCTTACCCTTACCCTTACCCTTACCCTTACCCTTACCCTTACCCTTACCCTTACCCTTACCCTTACCCTTGCTTTTACCCTTAGGCTTACCCTTACCTTTACCCTTACCATTACCCTTACCCTTACCCTTACCCTTACCCTTACCCTTACCCTTACCCTTGCTTTTACCCTTAAGCTTACCCTTACCCTTACCCTTACCCTTACCCTTACCCTTACCCTTACCCTTACCCTTACCCTTACCCTTACCCTTACCCTTACCCTTACCCTTACCCTTACCCTTACCCTTACCCTTACCCTTACCCTTACCCTTACCCTTACCCTTACCCTTACCCTTACCCTTACCCTTACCCTTGCTTTTACCCTTAAGCTTACCCTTACCCTTACCCTTACCCTTACCCTTACCCTTACCCTTGCTTTTACCCTTAAGCTTACCCTTACCCTTACTCTTACCCCTACCCTTACCCTTACCCTTACCCTTACCCTTACCCTTAACCTTACCCTTGCTTTTACCCTTAGGCTTACCCTCACCTTTACCCTTACCCTTACCCTTACCCTTACCCTTACCCTTACCCTTACCCTTGCTTTTACCCTTAAGCTTACCCTTACCCTTACCCTTACCCTTACCCTTAGCTTTACCCTTACCCTTGCTTTTACCCTTAAGCTTACCCTTACCCTTACCCTTACCCTTACCCTTACCCTTACCCTTACCCTTGCTTTTACCCTTAGGCTTACCCTTACCCTTACCCTTACCCTTACCCTTAAGCTTACCCTTACCCTTACCCTTACCCTTACCCTTACCCTTACCCTTACCCTTACCCTTACCCTTACCCTTACCCTTACCTTTGCTTTTACCCTTAAGCTTACCCTTACCCTTACCCTTACCCTTACCCTTACCCTTACCCTTACCCTTACCCTTACCCTTACCCTTACCCTTACCCTTACCCTTACCCTTACCCTTACCCTTACCCTTACTTAGGGTAAGGGTAAGGGTAAGCTTAAGGGTAAAAGCAAGGGTAAGGGTAAGGGTAAGGGTAAGGGTAAGGGTAAGGGTAAGGGTAAGGGTAAGCTTAAGGGTAAGGGTAAGGGTAAGGGTAAGGGTAAGCTTAAGGGTAAAAGCAAGGGTAAGGGTAAGGGTAAGGGTAAGGGTAAGGGTAAGCTTAAGGGTAAGGCTTACCCTTACCCTTAACCTTACCCTTACCCTTACCCTTGCTTTTACCCTTAAGCTTACCCTTACCCTTACCCTTACCCTTACCCTTACCCTTACCCTTACCCTTGCTTTTACCCTTAAGCTTACCCTTACCCTTACCCTTACCCTTACCCTTACCCTTACCCTTACCCTCACCCTTACCCTTACCCTTACCCTTGCTTATACCCTTAAGCTTACCCTTACCCTTACCCTTACCCTTACCCTTACCCTTACCCTTACCCTTACCCTTACCCTTACCCTTGCTTTTACCCTTAGGCTTACCCTTACCTTTACCCTTACCCTTACCCTTACCCTTACCCTTACCCTTACCCTTACCCTTACCCTTGCTTTTACCCTTAAGCTTACCCTTACCCTTACCCTTACCCTTACCCTTACCCTAACCCTTACCCTTGCTTTTACCCTTTAGCTTACCATAACACTTACCCTTACCCTTACCCTTACCCTTACCCTTACCCTTACCCTTACCCTTACCCTTACCCTTACCCTTACCCTTACCCTTACCCTTACCCTTACCCTTGCTTTTACCCTTAAGCTTACCCTTACCCTTACCCTTACCCTTACCCTTACCCTTACCCTTACCCTTACCCTTACCCTTACCCTTACCCTTGCTTTTACCCTTAAGCTTACCCTTAAACTTACCCTTACCCTTACCCTTACCCTTGCTTTTACCCTTAGGCTTACCCTTACCTTTACCCTTACCCTTACCCTTACCCTTACCCTTACCCTTACCCTTACCCTTACCCTTACCCTTACCCTTGCTTTTACCCTTAAGCTTACCCTTACCCTTACCCTTACCCTTACCCTTACCCTTACCCTTGCTTTTACCCTTAAGCTTACCCTTACCCTTACCCTTACCCTTGCTTTTACCCTTAGGCTTACCCTTACCCTTACCCCTACCCTTACCCTTGCTTTTACCCTTAAGCTTACCCTTACCCTTACCCTTACTCTTACCCTTACCCTTACCCTTACCCTTACCCTTACCCTTACCCTTACCCTTACCCTTACCCTTACCCTTACCCTTACCCTTACCCTTGCTTTTACCCTTAGGCTTACCCTTACCTTTACCCTTACCCTAACCCTTACCCTTACCCTTACCCTTACCCTTACCCTTGCTTTTACCCTTAAGCTTACCCTTACCCTTACCCTTACCCTTACCCTTACCCTTACCCTTACCCTTACCCTTGCTTTTACCCTTAAGCTTACCCTTACCCTTACCCTTACCCTTGCTTTTACCCTTAGGCTTACCCTTACCCTTACCCTTACCCTTACCCTTGCTTTTACCCTTAAGCTTACCCTTACCCTTACCCTTACTCTTACCCTTACCCTTACCCTTACCCTTACCCTTACCCTAACCCTTACCCTTACCCTTACCCTTACCCTTACCCTTAACCTTACCCTTACCCTTACCCTTGCTTTTACCCTTAAGCTTACCCTTACCCTTACCCTTACCCTTACCCTTACCCTTGCTTTTACCCTTAAGCTTACCCTTACCCTTACCCTTACCCTTACCCTTACCCTTACCCTTACCCTCACCCTTACCCTTACCCTTACCCTTGCTTATACCCTTAAGCTTACCCTTACCCTTACCCTTACCCTTACCCTTACCCTTACCCTTACCCTTACCCTTACCCTTACCCTTACCCTTGCTTTTACCCTTAGGCTTACCCTTAACTTTACCCTTACCCTTACCCTTACCCTTACCCTTACCCTTACCCTTACCCTTACCCTTACCCTTGCTTTTACCCTTAAGCTTACCCTTACCCTTACCCTTACCCTTACCCTTACCCTAACCCTTACCCTTGCTTTTACCCTTTAGCTTACCATTACCCTTACCCTTACCCTTACCCTTACCCTTACCCTTACCCTTACCCTTACCCTTACCCTTACCCTTACCCTTACCCTTACCCTTACCCTTGCTTTTACCCTTAAGCTTACCCTTACCCTTACCCTTACCCTTACCCTTACCCTTACCCTTACCCTTACCCTTACCCTTACCCTTACCCTTGCTTTTACCCTTAAGCTTACCCTTAAACTTACCCTTACCCTTACCCTTACCCTTGCTTTTACCCTTAGGCTTACCCTTACCTTTACCCTTACCCTTACCCTTACCCTTACCCTTACCCTTACCCTTACCCTTACCCTTACCCTTACCCTTGCTTTTACCCTTAAGCTTACCCTTACCCTTACCCTTACCCTTACCCTTACCCTTACCCTTACCCTTACCCTTGCTTTTACCCTTAAGCTTACCCTTACCCTTACCCTTTCCCTTGCTTTTACCCTTAGGCTTACCCTTACCCTTACCCTTACCCTTACCCTTGCTTTTACCCTTAAGCTTACCCTTACCCTTACCCTTACTCTTACCCTTACCCTTACCCTTACCCTTACCCTTACCCTTACCCTTACCCTTACCCTTACCCTTACCCTTACCCTTACCCTTACCCTTACCCTTGCTTTTACCCTTAGGCTTACCCTTACCTTTACCCTTACCCTAACCCTTACCCTTACCCTTACCCTTACCCTTGCTTTTACCCTTAAGCTTACCCTTACCCTTACCCTTACCCTTACCCTTACCCTTACCCCTACCCTTGCTTTTACCCTTAAGCTTACCCTTACCCTTACCCTTACCCTTACCCTTACCCTTACCCTTACCCTTACCCTTACCCTTACCCTTACCCTTACCCTTGATTTTACCCTTAAGCTTACCCTTACCCTTACCCTTACCCTTACCCTTACCCTTACCCTTACCCTAACCCTTACCCTTGCTTTTACCCTTAAGCTTACCCTTACCCTTACCCTTACCCTTACCCTTACCCTACCCTTACCTTTACCCTTACCCTTACCAATACCCTTACCCTTACCCTTACCCTTACCCTTACCCTTACCCTTACCCTTGCTTTTACCCTTAAGCTTACCCTTACCCTTACCCTTACCCTTACCCTTACCCTTACCCTTACCCTTACCCTTACCCTTACCCTTACCCTTGCTTTTACCCTTAAGCTTACCCTTACCCTTACCCTTACCCTTACCCTTACCCTTACCCTTACCCTTGCTTTTACCCTTAGACTTACCCTTACCTTTACCCTTACCCTTACCCTTACCCTTACCCTTACCCTTACCCTTACCCTTACCCTTGCTTTTACCCTTAAGCTTACCCTTACTCTTACCCTTACCCTTACCCTTACCCTTACCCTTGCTTTTACCCTTAAGCTTACCCTTACCCTTACCCTTACCCTTACCCTTACCCTTGCTTTTACCCTTAGGCTTACCCTTACCCTTACCCTTACCCTTACCCTTGCTTTTACCCTTAAGCTTACCCTTACCCTTACCCTTACTCTTACCCTTACCCTTACCCTTACTCTTACCCTTACCCTTACCCTTACCCTTACCCTTACCCTTACCCTTACCCTTACCCTTACCCTTACCCTTACCCTTACCCTTACCCTTACCCTTACCCTTGCTTTTACCCTTAGGCTTACCCTTACCTTTACCCTTACCCTAACCCTTACCCTTACCCTTACCCTTACCCTTACCCTTGCTTTTACCCTTAAGCTTACCCTTACCCTTACCCTTACCCTTACCCTTACCCTTACCCTTACCCTTACCCTTGCTTTTACCCTTAAGCTTACCCTTACCCTTACCCTTACCCTTACCCTTACCCTTACCCTTACCCTTACCCTTACCCTTACCCTTACCCTTACCCTTACCCTTACCCTTACCCTTACCCTTACCCTTACCCTTGCTTTTACCCTTAAGCTTACCCTTACCCTTACCCTTACCCTTACCATTACCCTTACCCTTACCCTTACCCTTACCCTTATCCTTGCTTTTACCCTTAGGCTTACCCTTACCTTTACCCTTACCCTTACCCTTACCCTTACCCTTACCCTTGCTTTTACCCTTAAGTTTACCCTTACCCTTACCCTTACCCTTAAGCTTACCCTTAACCTTACCCTTACCCTTACCCTTACCCTTACCCTTACCCATGCTTTTACCCTTAAGCTTACCCTTACCCTTACCCTTACCCTTACCCTTACCCTTGCTTTTACCCTTAAGCTTACCCTTACCCTTACCCTTACCCTTACCCTTAAGCTTTCCCTTACCCTTACCCTTACCATTACCCTTACCCTTACCCTTACCCTTACCCTTACCCTTACCCTTACCCTTACCCTTGCTTTTACCCTTAAGCTTACCCTTACCCTTACCCTTACCCTTACCCTTAAGCTTACCCTTACCCTTACCCTTACCTTTACCCTTACCCTTACCCTTACCCTTGCTTTTACCCTTAAGCTTACCCTTACCCTTACACTTACCCTTACCCTTACCCTAACCCTTACCCTTGCTTTTACCCTTAAGCTTACCCTTACCCTTACCCTTACCCTTACCCTTACCCTTACTCTTACCTTTACCCTTACCCTTACCCTTACCCTTACCCTTACCCTTACCCTTACCCTTGCTTTTACCCTTAAGCTTACCCTTACCCTTACCCTTACCCTTACCCTTACCCTTACCCTTACCCTTACCCTTACCCTTACCCTTACCCTTACCCTTACCCTTACCCTTACCCTTACCCTTACCCTTACCCTTACCCTTACCCTTACCCTTACCCTTACCCTTGCTTTTACCCTTAAGCTTACCCTTACCCTTACCCTTACCCTAACCCTTACCCTTACCCTTACCCTTACCCTTGCTTTTACCCTTAGGCTTACCCTTACCTTTACCCTTACCCTTACCCTTACCCTTACCCTTACCCTTACCCTTACCCTTGCTTTTACCCTTAAGCTTACCCTTACCCTTACCCTTACCCTTACCCTTACCATTACCCTTGCTTTTACCCTCAAGCTTACACTTACCCTTACCCTTACCCTAACCCTTACCCTTGCTTTTACCCTTAGGCTTACCCTTACCCTTACCCTTACCCTTACCCTTGCTTTTACCCTTAAGCTTACCCTTACCCTTACCCTTACTCTTACCCTTACCCTTACCCTTACTCTTACCCTTACCCTTACCCTTACCCTTACCCTTACCCTTACCCTTACCCTTACCCTTACCCTTACCCTTACCCTTACCCTTACCCTTACCCTTACCCTTACCCTTGCTTTTACCCTTAGGCTTACCCTTACCTTTACCCTTACCCTAACCCTTACCCTTACCCTTACCCTTACCCTTACCCTTGCTTTTACCCTTAAGCTTACCCTTACCCTTACCCTTACCCTTACCCTTACCCTTACCCTTACCCTTGCTTTTACCCTTAAGCTTACCCTTACCCTTACCCTTACCTTTACCCTTACCCTTACCCTTACCCTTACCCTTACCCTTACCCTTACCCATGCTTTTACCCTTAAGCTTACCCTTACCCTTACCCTTACCATTACCCTTACCCTTACCCTTACCCTTACCCTTATCCTTGCTTTTACCCTTAGGCTTACCCTTACCTTTACCCTTACCCTTACCCTTACCCTTACCCTTACCCTTACCCTTGGTTTTACCCTTAAGCTTACCCTTACCCTTACCCTTACCCTTAAGCTTACCCTTACCCTTACCCTTATCCTTACCCTTACCCTTACCCTTACCCATGCTTTTACCCTTAAGCTTACCCTTACCCTTACCCTTACCCTTACCCTTACCCCTGCTTTTACCCTTAAGCTTACCCTTACCCTTACCCTTACCCTTACCCTTAAGCTTTCCCTTACCCTTACCCTTACCATTACCCTTACCCTTACCCTTACCCTTACCCTTACCCTTACCCTTACCCTTACCCTTACCCTTACCCTTACCCTTACCCTTACCCTTACCCTTGCTTTTACCCTTAAGCTTACCCTTACCCTTACCCTTACCCTTACCCTTAAGCTTACCCTTACCCTTACCCTTACCCTTACCCTCACCCTTACCCTTACCCTTGCTTTTACCCTTAAGCTTACCCTTACCCTTACCCTTACCCTTACCCTCAAGCTTACCCTTACCCTTACCCTTACCCTTACCCTTACCCTTACCCTTGCTTTTACCCTTAAGCTTACCCTTACCCTTACCCTTACCCTTACCCTTACCCTTAAGCTTACCCTTACCCTTACCCTTACCCTTACCCTTACCCTTACCCTTACCCTTACCCTTACCCCTACCCTTGCTTTTACCCTTAAGCTTACCCTTACCCTTACCCTAACCCTTACCCTTGCTTTTACCATTAAGCTTACCCTTACCCTTACCCTTACCCTTACCCTTAAGCTTACCCTTACCCTTAGCCTTACCCTTACCCTTACCCTTACCCTTACCCTTACCCTTACCCTTACCCTTACCCTTACCCTTACCCTTGCTTTTACCCTTAAGCTTACCCTTACCCTTACCCTTAACCTTACCCTTACCCTTACCCTTACCCTTACCCTTACCCTTGCTTTTACCCTTAGGCTTACCCTTACCTTTACCCTTACCCTTACCCTTACCCTTACCCTTACCCTTACCCTTACCCTTACCTTTACCCTTACCCTTGCTTTTACCCTTAAGCTTACCCTTACCCTTACCCTTAACCTTACCCTTACCCTTACTCTTGCTTTTACCCTTAAGCTTACCCTTACCCTTACCCTTACCCTTACCCTTACCCTTGCTTTTACCCTTAGGCTTACCCTTACCCTTTCCCTTACCCTTACCCTTGCTTTTACCCTTAAGCTTACCCTTACCCTTACCCTTACCCTTACCCTTACCCTTACCCTAACCCTTACCCTTACCCTTACCCTTAACCTTACCCTTACCCTTACCCTTACCCTTACCCTTACCTTACCCTTACCCTTACCCTTACCCTTACCCTTACCCTTGCTTTTACCCTTAGGCTTACCCTTACCTTTACCCTTACCCTTACCCTTACCCTTACCCTTACCCTTACCCTTGCTTTTACCCTTAAGCTTACCCTTACCCTTACCCTTACCCTTACCCTTACCCTTCCCCTTACCCTTACCCTTACCCTTACCCTCACCCTTGCTTTTACCCTTAAGCTTACCCTTACCCTTACCCTTACCCTTACCCTTACCCTCACCCTTGCTTTTACCCTTAAGCTTACCCTTACCCTTACCCTTACCCTTACCCTTGCTTTTACCCTTAAGCTTACCCTTACCCTTACCCTTACCCTTACCCTTACCCTTGCTTTTACCCTTAGGCTTACCCTTACCCTTACCCTTACCCTTGCCCTTGCTTTT
Organism: Myrrha octodecimguttata; assembly: GCA_958510865.1. Classification (NCBI taxonomy): domain Eukaryota; kingdom Metazoa; phylum Arthropoda; class Insecta; order Coleoptera; family Coccinellidae; genus Myrrha; species Myrrha octodecimguttata. The sequence continues at coordinate 19,017 of CAUEHS010000086.1, read as the reverse complement.
ACCCTTAAGCTTACCCTTACCCTTACCCTTACTCCTACCCTTACCCTTACCCTTACCCTTACCCTTGCTTTTACCCTTAGGCTTACCCTTACCTTTACCCTCACCCTTACCCTTACCCTTACCCTTACCCTTACCCTTACCCTTACCCTTACCCTTGCTTTTACCCTTAAGCTAACCCTTACCCTTACCCTTACCCTTACCCTTACCCTTAACCTTACCCTTACCCTTGCTTTTACCCTTAAGCTCACCCTTACCCTTACCCTTACCCTTACCCTTACACTTACCCTTACCCTGACCCTTACCCTTGCTTGTACCCTTAAGCTTACCCTTACCCTTACCCTTACCCTTACCCTTAAGCTTACCCTTACCCTTACCCTTACCCTTACCCTTACCCTTACCCTTACCCTTACCCTTACCCTTGCTTTTACCCTTAAGCTTACCCTTACCCTCACCCTTACCCTTACCCTTACCCTTGCTTTTACCCTTAAGCTTACCCTTACCCTTACCCTTACCCTTACCCTTAAGCTTACCCTTACCCTTACCCTTACCCTTACCCTTACCCTTACCCTTACCCTTGCTTTTACCCTTAAGCTTACCCTTACCCTTACCCTTACCCTAACCCTTACCCTTAACCTTACCCTTACCCTTACCCTTACCCTTACCCTTACCCTTACCCTTGCTTTTACCCTTAGGCTTACCCTTACCTTTATCCTTACCATTACTCTTACCCTTACCCTTACCCTTACCCTTACCCTTGCTTTTACCCTTAAGCTTACCCTTTCCCTTACCCTTACCCTTACCCTTACCCTTACCCTTACCCTTACCCTTACCCTTACCCTTACCCTTGCTTTTACCCTTAAGCTTACCCTTACCCTTACCCTTACCCTTACCCTTACCCTTACCCTTACCCTTACCCTTACCCTTACCCTTACCCTTACCCTTACCCTTACCCTTGCTTTTACCCTTAAGCTTACCCTTACCCTTACCCTTACTCTTACCCTTACCCTTACCCTTACCCTTACCCTTACCCTTGCTTTTACCCTTAAGCTTACCCTTACCCTTACCTTTACCCTTACCCTTACCCTTACCCTTACCCTTACCCTTACCCTTACCCTTACCCTTACCCTTACCCTTACCCTTACCCTTACCCTTACCCTTGCTTTTACCCTTAGGCTTACCCTTACCTTTAGCCTTACCCTTACCCTAACCCTTACCCTTACCCTTACCCTTACCCTTGCTTTTACCCTTAAGCTTACCCTTACCCTCACCCTTACCATTACCCTTACCCTTACCCTTACCCTTGCTTTTACCCTTAAGCTTACCCTTACCCTTACCCTTACCCTTACCCTTACACTTACCCTTGCTTTTACCCTTAGGCTTACCCTTACCCTTACCCTTACCCTTACCCTTAAGCTTACCCTTACCCTAACCCTTACCCTTACCCTTACCCTTACCCTTACCCTTACCCTTACCCTTACTTTTACCCTTAAGCTTACCCTTACCCTTACCCTTATCCTTACCCTTACCCTTACCCTTACCCTTACCCTTACCCTTACCCTTACCCTTACCCTTGCTTTGACCCTTAGGCTTACCCTTACCTTTACCCTTACCCTTACCCTTACCCTTACCCTTACCCTTACCCTTACCCTTACCCTTGCTTTTACCCTTAAGCTTACCCTTACCCTTACCCTTACCCTTACCCTTACCCTTACCCTTGTCCCTTGCTTTTACCCTTAAGCTTACCCTTACCCTTACCCTTACCCTTACCCTTACCCTTGCTTTTACCCTTAGGCTTACCCTTACCCTTACCCTTACCCTTACCCTTGCTTTTACCCTTAAGCTTACCCTTACCCTTACCCTTACCCTTACCCTTACCCTTACCCTTACCCTTACCCTTACCCTTACCCTTACCCTTACCCTTACCCTTACCCTTACCCTTACCCTTACCCTTACCCTTACCCTTACCCTTGCTTTTACCCTTAGGCTTAACCTTACCTTTACCCTTACCCTTACCCTTACCCTTACCCTTACCCTTACCCTTACCCTTACCCTTACCCTTACCCTTACCCTTACCCTTACCCTTACCCTTGCTTTTACCCTTAAGCTTACCCTTACCCTTACCCTTACCCTTACTCTTACCCTTACCCTTACCCTTGCTTTTACCCTTAAGCTTACCCTTACCCTTACCCTTACCCTTACCCTCACCCTTACCCTTACCCTTACCCTTGCTTATACCCTTAAGCTTACCCTTACCCTAACCCTTACCCTTACCCTTACCCTTACCCTTACCCTTACCCTTACCCTTACCCTTACCCTTACCCTTACCCTTACCCTTGCTTTTACCCTTAGGCTTACCCTTACCTTTACCCTTACCCTTACCCTTACCCTTACCCTTACCCTTACCCTTGCTTTTACCCTTAAGCTTACCCTTACCCTTACCCTTACCCTTACCCTTACCCTAACCCTTACCCTTGCTTTTACCCTTAAGCTTACCCTTACCCTTACCCTTACCCTTACCCTTACCCTTACCCTTACCCTTACCCTTACCCTTACCCTTACCCTTACCCTTGCTTTTACCCTTAAGCTTACCCTTACCCTTACCCTTACCCTTACCCTTACCCTTACCCTTACCCTTATCCTTACCCTTGCTTTTACCCTTAAGCTTACCCTTACCCTTACCCTTACCCTTACCCTTACCCTTACCCTTACCCTTACCCTTGCTTTTACTCTTAGGCTTACCCTTACCTTTACCCTTACCCTTACCCTTACCCTTACCCTCACCCTTACCCTTACCCTTGCTTCTACCCTTAAGCTTACCCTTACCCTTACCCTTACCCTTACCCTTACCCTTGCTTTTACCCTTAGGCTTACTCTTACCCTTACCCTTACCCTTACCCTTGCTTTTACCCTTAAGCTTACCCTTACCCTTACCCTTACTCTTACCCTTACCCTTACCCTTACCCTTACCCTTACCCTTACCCTTACCCTTACCCTTACCCTTACCCTTACCCTTACCCTTGCTTTTACCCTTAGGCTTACCCTTACCTTTACCCTTACCCTAACCCTTACCCTTACCCTTACCCTTACCCTTACCCTTGCTTTTACCCTTAAGCTTACCCGTACCCTTACCCTTACCCTTACCCTCACCCTTACCCTTACCCTTACCCTTACCCTTGCTTTTACCCTTAAGCTTACCCTTACCCTTACCCTTAACCTTACCCTTACCCTTGCTTTTACCCTAAGGCTTACCCTTACCCTTACCCTTACCCTTACCCTTGCTTTTACCCTTAAGCTTACCCTTACCCTTACCCTTACTCTTACCCTTACCCTTACCCTTACCCTTACCCTTACCCTTACCCTTACCCTTACCCTTACCCTTACCCTTACCCTTACCCTTACCCTTGCTTTTACCCTTAGGCTTACCCTTACCTTTACCCTTACCCTAACCCTTACCCTTACCCTTACCCTTACCCTTGCTTTTACCCTTAAGCTTACCCTTACCCTTACCCTTACCCTTACCCTTACCCTTACCCTTACCCTTACCCTTACCCTTACCCTTGCTTTTACCCTTAGGCTTACCCTTACCTTTACCCTTACCCTAACCCTTACCCTTACCCTTACCCTTACCCTTACCCTTGCTTTTACCCTTAAGCTTACCCTTACCCTTACCCTTACCCTTACCCTTACCCTTACCCTTACCCTTACCCTTACCCTTACCCTTACCCTTACCCTTACCCTTACCCTTGCTTTTACCCTTAAGCTTACCCTTACCCTTACCCTTACCCTTACCCTTACCCTTACCCTTACCCTTACCCTTACCCTTACCCTTACCCTTGCTTTTACCCTTAGGCTTACCCTTACCTTTACCCTTACCCTTACCCTTACCCTTACCCTTACCCTTACCCTTGCTTTTACCCTTAAGCTTACCCTTACCCTTACCCTTACCCTTAAGCTTACCCTTACCCTTACCCTTACACTTACCCTTACCCTTACCCTTACCCTTACCCTTACCCTTACCCTTACCCTTACCCTTGCTTTTACCCTTAAGCTTACCCTTACCCTTACCCTTACCCTTACCCTTACCCTTGCTTTTACCCTTAAGCTTACCCTTACCCTTACCCTTACCCTTAAGCTTACCCTTACCCTTACCCTTACCCTTACCCTTACCCTTACCCTTACCCTTACCCTTACCCTTACCCTTTCCCTTACCCTTACCCTTAACCTTGCTTTTACCCTTAAGCTTACCCTTACCCTTACCCTTACCCTTACTCTTAAGCTTACCCTTACCCTTACCCTTACCCTTACCCTTACCCTTAACCTTACCCTTGCTTTTACCCTTAAGCTTACCCTTACCCTTACCCTTACCCTTACCCTTAAGCTTACCCTTACCCTTACCCTTACCCTTACCCTTGCTTTTACCCTTAAGCTTACCCTTACCCTTACCCTTACCCTTACCCTTAAGCTTACCCTTACCCTTACCCTTACCCTTACCCTTACCCTTACCCTTACCCTTACCCTTGCTTTTACCCTTAAGCTTACCCTTACCCTTACCCTTACCCTTACCCTTGCTTTTACCCTTAAGCTTACCCTTACCCTTACCCTTACCCTTACCCTTAAGCTTACCCTCACCCTTACCCTTACCCTTACCCTTACCCTTACCCTTACCCTTACCCTTACCCTTACCCTTGCTTTTACCCTTAAGCTTACCCTTACCCTTACCCTTACCCTTACCCTTACCCTTACCCTTACCCTTACCCTTACCCTTACCCTTGCTTTTACCCTTAGGCTTACCCTTACCTTTACCCTTACCCTTACCCTTACCCTTACCCTTACCCTTACCCTTACCCTTACCCTTGCTTTTACCCTTAAGCTTACCCTTACCCTTACCCTTACCCTTACCCTTACCCTTACCCTTACCCTTGCTTTTACCCTTAAGCTTACCCTTACCCTTACCCTTACCCTTACCCTTACCCTTGCTTTTACCCTTAGGCTTACCCTTACCCTTACCCTTACCCTTACCCTTGCTTTTACCCTTAAGCTTACCCTTACCCTTACCCTTACCCTTACCCTTACCCTTACCCTTACCCTTACCCTTACCCTTACCCTTACCCTTACCCTTACCCTTACCCTTACCCTTACCCTTACCCTTACCCTTACCCTTACCCTTACACTTACCCTTACCCTTGCTTTTACCCTTAGGCTTACCCTTACCTTTACCCTTACCCTTACCCTTACCCTTACCCTTACCCTTGCTTTTACCCTTAAGCTTACCCTTACCCTTACCCTTACCCTTACCCTTACCCTTACCCTTACCCTTACCCTTACCCTTACCCTTACCCTTACCCTTACCCTTACCCTTGCTATTACCCTTAAGCTTACCCTTACCCTTACCCTTACCCTTACCCTTACCCTTACCCTTACCCTTACCCTTACCCTTACCCTTACCCTTACCCTTACCCTCACCCTTGCCTTTACCCTTAAGCTTACCCTTACCCTTACCCTTACACTTACCCTTACCCTTACCCTTGCTTTTACCCTTAAGCTTACCCTTACCCTTACCCTTACCCTTACCCTTACCCTTGCTTTTACCCTTAGGCTTACCCTTACCCTTACCCTTACCCTTACCCTTGCTTTTACCCTTAAGCTTACCCCTACACTTACCCTTACCCTTACTCTTACCCTTACCCTCACCCTTACCCTTACCCTTGCTTTTACCCTTAGGCTTACCCTTACCTTTACCCTTACCCTTACCCTTACCCTTACCCTTACCCTTACCCTTAATCTTGCTTTTACCCTTAAGCTTACACTTACCCTTACCCTTACCCTTACCCTTACCCTTATCCTTACCCTTACCCTTACCCTTGCTTTTACCCTTAAGCTCACCATTACCCTTACCCTTACCCTTACCCTTACCCTTACCCTTACTCTTACCCTTACCCTTGCTTTTACCCTTAAGCTTACCCTTACCCTTACACTTACCCTTACCCTTTAGCTTACCCTTACCCTTACCCTTACCCTTACCCTTACCCTTACCCTTACCCTTACCCTTACCCTTGCTTTTACCCTTAAGCTTACCCTTACCCTTACCCTTACCCTTACCCTTGCTTTTACCCTTAAGCTTACCCTTACCCTTACCCTTACCCTTACCCTTAAGCTTACCCTTACCCTTACCCTTACCCTTACCCTTACCCTTACCCTTACCCTTACCCTTACCCTTGCTTTTACCCTTAAGCTTACTCTTACCCTTACCCTTACCCTTACCCTTACCCTTACCCTTACCCTTACCCTTACCCTTACCCTTACCCTTACCCTTGCTTTTACCCTTAGGCTTACCCTTGCTTTTACCCTTAAGCTTACCCTTACCCTTACCCTTACCCTTACCCTTACCCTTACCCTTACCCTTACCCTTACCCTTACCCTTACCCTTACCCTTGCTTTTACCCTTAAGCTTACCCTTACCCTTACCCTTACCCTTACCCTTACCCTTACCCTTACCCTTGCTTTTACCCTTAAGCTTACCCTTACCCTTACTCTTACCCCTACCCTTACCCTTACCCTTACCCTTACCCTTACCCTTACCCTTACCCTTGCTTTTACCCTTAGGCTTACCCTCACCTTTACCCTTACCCTTACCCTTACCCTTACCCTTACCCTTACCCTTACCCTTGCTTTTACCCTTAAGCTTACCCTTACCCTTACCCTTACCCTTACCCTTAGCCTTACCCTTACCCTTGCTTTTACCCTTAAGCTTACCCTTACCCTTACCCTTAGCCTTACCCTTACCCTTGCTTTTACCCTTAGGCTTACCCTTACCCTTACCCTTACCCTTACCCTTAAGCTTACCCTTACCCTTACCCTTACCCTTACCCTTACCCTTACCCTTACCCTTGCTTTTACCCTTGAGCTTACCCTTACCCTTACCCTTACCCTTACCCTTACCCTTACCCTTACCCTTGCTTTTACCCTTAAGCTTACCCTTACCCTTACCCTTACCCTTGCTTTTACCCTTAGGCTTACCCTTACCCTTACCCTTACCCTTACCCTTGCTTTTACCCTTAAGCTTACCCTTACCCTTACCCTTACCCTTACCCTTACCCTTACCCTTACCCTTACCCTTACCCTTACCCTTACCCTTACCCTTACCCTTACCCTTACCCTTACCCTTACACTTACCCTTACCCTTGCTTTTACCCTTAGGCTTACCCTTACCTTTACCCTTACCCTTACCCTTACCCTTGCTTTTACCCTTAAGCTTACCCTTACCCTTACCCTTACCCTTACCCTTACCCTTACCCTTACCCTTACCCTTGCTATTACCCTTAAGCTTACCCTTACCCTTACCCTTACCCTTACCCTTACCCTTACCCTTACCCTTACCCTTACCCTTACCCTTACCCTTACCCTTACCCTTACCCTTACCCTCACCCTTGCCTTTACCCTTAAGCTTACCCTTACCCTTACCCTTACACTTACCCTTACCCTTGCTTTTACCCTTAGGCTTACCCTTACCCTTACCCTTACCCTTACCCTTGCTCTTACCCTTAAGCTTACCCTTACCCTTACCCTTACCCTTACCCTTACCCTTACCCTCACCCTTGCCTTTACCCTTAAGCTTACCCTTACCCTTACCCTTACCCTTACCCTTACCCTTGCTTTTACCCTTAGGCTTACCCTTACCCTTACCCTTACCCTTACCCTTGCTTTTACCCTTAAGCTTACCCTTACCCTTACCCTTACCCTTACTCTTACCCTTACCCTCACCCTTACCCTTACCCTTGCTTTTACCCTTAGGCTTACCCTTACCTTTACCCTTACCCTTACCCTTACCCTTACCCTTACCCTTACCCTTACCCTTACCCTTACCCTTAATCTTGCTTTTACCCTTAAGCTTACCCTTACCCTTACCCTTACCCTTACCCTTACCCTTATCCTTACCCTTACCCTTACCCTTGCTTTTACCCTTAAGCTCACCATTACCCTTACCCTTACCCTTACCCTTACCCTCACCCTTACCCTTACTCTTACCCTTACCCTTGCTTTTACCCTTAAGCTTACCCTTACCCTTACCCTTACCCTTACCCTTAAGCTTACCCTTACCCTTACCCTTACCCTTACCCTTACCCTTACCCTTACCCTTACCCTTGCTTTTACCCTTAAGCTTACCCTTACCCTTACCCTTACCCTTACCCTTGCTTTTACCCTTAGGCTTACCCTTACCCTTACCCTTACCCTTACCCTTAAGCTTACCCTTACCCTTACCCTTACCCTTACCCTTACCCTTACCCTTACCCTTACCCTTACCCTTGCTTTTACCCTTAAGCTTACTCTTACCCTTACCCATACCCTTACCCTTACCCTTACCCTTACCCTTACCCTTACCCTTACCCTTACCCTTACCCTTACCCTTACCCTTACCCTTGCTTTTACCCTTAGGCTTACCCTTACCTTTACCCTTACCATTACCCTTACCCATACCCTTACCCTTACCCTTACCCTTACCCTTGCTTTTACCCTTAAGCTTACCCTTACCCTTACCCTTACCCTTACCCTTACCCTTACCCTTACCCTTACCCTTACCCTTACCCTTACCCTTACCCTTACCCTTACCCTTACCCTTACCCTTACCCTTACCCTTGGTTTTACCCTTAAGCTTACCCTTACCCTTACCCTTACCCTTACCCTTACCCTTACCCTTACCCTTACCCTTACCCTTACCCTTGCTTTTACCCTTAAGCTTACCCTTACCCTTACTCTTACCCCTACCCTTACCCTTACTCTTACCCCTACCCTTACCCTTACCCTTACCCTTACCCTTACCCTTACCCTTACCCTTGCTTTTACCCTTAGGCTTACCCTCACCTTTACCCTTACCCTTACCCTTACCCTTACCCTTACCCTTACCCTTACCCTTGCTTTTACCCTTAAGCTTACCCTTACCCTTACCCTTACCCTTACCCTTAGCCTTACCCTTACCCTTGCTTTTACCCTTAAGCTTACCCTTACCCTTACCCTTAGCCTTACCCTTACCCTTGCTTTTACCCTTAGGCTTACCCTTACCCTTACCCTTACCCTTACCCTTAAGCTTACCCTTACCCTTACCCTTACCCTTACCCTTACCCTTACCCTTACCCTTACCCTTACCCTTACCCTTACCCTTACCCTTACCCTTACCCTTACCCTTGCTTTTACCCTTACCCTTACCCTTACCCTTACCCTTACCCTTACCCTTACCCTTACCCTTACCCTTACCCTTACCCTTACCCTTACCCTTACCCTTACCCTTACCCTTACCCTTACCCTTACCCTTACCCTTACTTAGGGTAAGGGTAAGGGTAAGCTTAAGGGTAAAAGCAAGGGTAAGGGTAAGGGTAAGGGTAAGGGTAAGGGTAAGGGTAAGGGTAAGGGTAAGGGTAAGCTTAAGGGTAAGGGTAAGGGTAAGGGTAAGGGTAAGCTTAAGGGTAAAAGCAAGGGTAAGGGTAAGGGTAAGGGTAAGGGTAAGGGTAAGGGTAAGCTTAAGGGTAAGGGTAAGGGTAAGGGTAAGGGTAAGCTTAAGGGTAAAAGCAAGGGTAAGGTTAAGGGTAAGGGTAAGGGTAAGGGTAAGGGTAAGGGTAAGCTTAAGGGTAAGGGTAAGGGTAAGGGTAAGGGTAAGCTTAAGGGTAAAAGCAAGGGTAAGGGTAAGGGTAAGGGTAAGGGTAAGGGTAAGGGTAAGGGTAAGGGTGAGGGTAAGGTTAAGGGTAAGGGTAAGGGTAAGGGTAAGGGTAAGGGTAAGCTTAAGGGTAAGGGTAAGGGTAAGGGTAAGCTTAAGGGTAAAAGCAAGGGTAAGGGTAAGGGTAAGGGTAAGGGTAAGGGTAAGCTTAAGGGTAAAAGCAAGGGTAAGGGTAAGGGTAAGGGTAAGGGTAAGGGTAAGGGTAAGGGTAAGGGTAAGGGTAAGGGTAAGGGTAAGGGTAAGGGTAAGGGTAAGGGTAAGCTTAAGGGTAAGGGTAAGGGTAAGGGTAAGCTTAAGGGTAAAAGCAAGGGTAAGGGTAAGGGTAAGGTTAAGGGTAAGGGTAAAGGTAAGGGTAAGCCTAAGGGTAAAAGCAAGGGTAAGGGTAAGGGTAAGGGTAAGGGTTAAGGTAAGGGTAAGGGTAAGGGTAAGGGTAAGGGTAAGGGTAAGCTTAAGGGTAAAAGCAAGGGTAAGGGTAAGGGTAAGGGTAAGGGTAAGGGTAAGGGTAAGGGTAAGGGTAAGGGTAAGGGTAAGCTTAAGGGTAAAAGCAAGGGTAAGGGTAAGGGTAAGGGTAAGGGTAAGGGTAAGGGTAAGGGTAAGGGTAAGGGTAAGGGTAAGGGTAAGGGTAAGGGTAAGGGTAAGCTTAAGGGTAAAAGCAAGGGTAAGGGTAGGGGTAAGGGTAAGGGTAAGGGTAAGGGTTAGGGTAAGGGTAAAGGTAAGGGTAAGCCTAAGGGTAAAAGCAAGGGTAAGGGTAAGGGTAAGGGTAAGGGTAAGGGTAAGGGTAAGGGTAAGGGTAAGGGTAAGAGTAAGGGTAAGGGTAAGGGTAAGCTTAAGGGTAAAAGCAAGGGTAAGGGTAAGGGTAAGGGTAAGGGTAAGCCTTAGGGTAAAAGCAAGGGTAAGGGTAAGGTTAAGGGTAAGGGTAAGGGTAAGCTTAAGGGTAAAAGCAAGGGTAAGGGTAAGGGTGAAGGTAAGGGTAAGGGTAAGGGTAAGGGTGAAGGTAAGGGTAAGCCTAAGAGTAAAAGCAAGGGTAAGGGTAAGGGTAAGGGTAAGGGTAAGGGTAAGGGTAAGGGTAAGGGTTAGGGTAAGGGTTAACTTAAGGGTAAAAGCAAGGGTAAGGATAAGGGTAAGGGTAAGGGTAAGGGTAAGGGTAAGGGTAAGGGTAAGGGTAAGCTTAAGGGTAAAAGCAAGGGTAAGGGTAAGGGTAAGGGTAAGGGTAAGGGTAAGCTTACCCTTACACTTACCCTTACCCTTACACTTACCCTTGCTTTTACCCTTAGGCTTACCCTTACCCTTACCCTTACCCTTACCCTTAAGCTTACCCTTACCCTTACCCTTACCCTTACCCTTACCCTTACCCTTACCCTTTCCCTTACCCTTACCCTTAGTCTTGCTTTTACCCTTAAGCTTACCCTTACCCTTACCCTTACCCTTACCCTTACCCTTACCCTTACCCTTACCCTTACCCTTACCCTTACCTTTACCCTTACCCTTGCTTTGACCCTTAGGCTTACCCTTACCTTTACCCTTACCCTTACCCTTACCCTTACCCTTACCTTTACCCTTACCCTTACCCTTACCCTTGCTTTTACCCTTAAGCATACCCTTACCCTTACCTTTACCCTTACCCTTACCCTTACCCTCACCCTTGCTTTTACCCTTAAGCTTACCCTTACCCTTACCCTTACCCTTACCCTTACCCTTACCCTTACCCTTACCCTTACCCTTACCCTTACCCTTACCCTTACCCTTACCCTTGCTTTTACCCTTAGGCTTAACCTTACCTTTACCCTTACCCTTACCCTTACCCTTACCCTTACCCTTACCCTTACCCTTACCCTTACCCTTACCCTTACCCTTACCCTTACCCTTACCCTTGCTTTTACCCTTAAGCTTACCCCTACCCTTACCCTTACCCTTACCCTTACCCTTACCCTTACCCTTGCTTTTACCCTTAAGCTTACCCTTACCCTTACCCTTACCCTTACCCTTACCCTTACCCTCACCCTTTCCCTTACCCTTACCCTTGCTTATACCCTTAAGCTTACCCTTACCCTTACCCTTACCCTTACCATTACCCTTACCCTTACCCTTACCCTTACCCTTACCCTTACCCTTACCCTTACCCTTACCCTTACCCTTACCCTTACCCTTACCCTTGCTTTTACCCTTAGGCTTACCCTTACCTTTACCCTTACCCTCACCCTTACCCTTACCCTTACCCTTACCCTTACCCTTACCCTTGCTTTTACCCTTAAGCTTACCCTTACCCTTACCCTTACCCTTACCCTTACCCTAACCCTTATCCTTGCTTTTACCCTTAAGCTTACCCTTACCCTTACCCTTACCCTTACCCTTACCCTTACCCTTACCCTTACCCTTACCCTTACCCTTACCCTTGCTTTTACCCTTAAGCTTACCCTTACCCTTACCCTTACCCTTACCCTTACCCTTACCCTTACCCTTATCCTTACCCTTGCTTTTACCCTTAAGCTTACCCTTACCCTTACCCTTACCCTTACCCTTACCCTTACCCTTACCCTTACCCTTACCCTTGCTTTTACTCTTAGGCTTACCCTTACCTTTACCCTTACCCTTACCCTTACCCTTACCCTTACCCTTACCCTCACCCTTACCCTTACCCTTGCTTTTACCCTTAAGCTTACCCTTACCCTTACCCTTACCCTTACCCTTACCCTTGGTTTTACCCTTAAGCTTACCCTTACCCTTACCCTTAACCTTACCCTTACCCTTGCTTTTACCCTTAGGCTTACCCTTACCCTTACCCTTACCCTAACCCTTGCTTTTACCCTTAAGCTTACCCTTACCCTTACCCTTACTCTTACCCTTACCCTTACCCTTACCCTTACCCTTACCCTTACCCTTACCCTTACCCTTACCCTTACCCTTGCTTTTACCCTTAGGCTTACCCTTACCTTTACCCTTACCCTAACCCTTACCCTTACCCTTACCCTTACCCTTACCCTTGCTTTTACCCTCAAGCTTACCCTTACCCTTACCCTTACCCTTACCCTTACCCTTACCCTTACCCTTACCCTTACCCTTACCCTTACCCTTACCCTTACCCTTACCCTTACCCTTACCCTTACCCTTGCTTTTACCCTTAAGCTTACCCTTACCCTTACCCTTTCCCTTACCCTTACCCTTACCCTTACCCTTACCCTTACCCTTGCTTTTACCCTTAAGCTTACCCTTACCCTTACCCTTACCCTTACCCTTACCCTTACCCTTACCCTTACCCTTACCCTTGCTTTTACCCTTAGGCTTACCCTTACCTTTACCCTTACCCTTACCCTTACCCTTACCCTTACCCTTACCCTTGCTTTTACCCTTAAGCTTACCCTTACCCTTACCCTTACCCTTAAGCTTACCCTTATCCTTACCCTTACCCTTACCCTTACCCTTACCCTTACCCTTACCCTTACCCTTACCCTTACCCTTACCCTTACCCTTACCCTTACCCTTGCTTTTACCCTTAGGCTTACCCTTACCCTTACCCTTACCCTTACCCTTACCCTTGCTTTTACCCTTAAGCTTACCCTTACCCTTACCCTTACCCTTAAGCTTACCCTTACCCTTACCCTTACCCTTACCCTTACCCTTACCCTTAACCTTACCCTTACCCTTACCCTTACCCTTGCTTTTACCCTTAAGCTTACCCTTACCCTTACCCTTACCCTTACCCTTAAGCTTACCCTTACCCTTACCCTTACCCTTACCCTTACCCTTAACCTTACCCTTGCTTTTACCCTTAAGCTTACCCTTACCCTTACCCTTACCCTTACCCTTAAGCTTACCCTTACCCTTACCCTTACCCTTACCCTTACCCTTGCTTTTACCCTTAAGCTTACCCTTACCCTTACCCTTACCCTTACCCTTAAGCTTACCCTTACCCTTACCCTTACCCTTACCCTTACCCTTACCCTTACCCTTGCTTTTACCCTTAAGCTTACCCTTACCCTTACCCTAAGTAAGGGTAAGGGTAAGGGTAAGGGTAAGGGTAAGGGTAAGGGTAAGGGTAAGGGTAAGGGTAAGGGTAAGGGTAAGGGTAAGGGTAAGGGTAAGGGTAAGGGTAAGGGTAAGGGTAAGGGTAAGGGTAAGGGTAAGGGTAAGGGTAAGGGTAAGCTTAAGGGTAAAAGCAAGGGTAAGGGTAAGGGTAAGGGTAAGGGTAAGGGTAAGGGTAAGGGTAAGGGTAAGGGTAAGGGTAAGCTTAAGGGTAAGGGTAAGGGTAAGGGTAAGGGTAAGCCTAAGGGTAAAAGCAAGGGTAAGGGTAAGGGTAAGGGTAAGGGTAAGGGTAAGCTTAAGGGTAAAAGCAAGGGTAAGGGTAAGGCTAAGGGTAAGGGTAAGGGTAAGGGTAAGGGTAAGCTTAAGGGTAAAAGCAAGGGTAAGGGTAAGGGTAAGGGTAAGGGTAAAGGTGAGGGTAAGCCTAAGGGTAAAAGCAAGGGTAAGGGTAAGGGTAAGGGTAAGGGTAAGGGTAGGGGTAAGAGTAAGGGTAAGGGTAAGCTTAAGGGTAAAAGCAAGGTAAGGGTAAGGGTAAGGGTAAGGGTAAGGGTAAGGGTAAGGGTAAGGGTAAGCTTAAGGGTAAAAGCAAGCTTACCCTTGCTTTTACCCTTAAGCTTACCCTTACCCTTACCCTCACCCGTACCCTTACCCTTACGGGTAAGGGTAAGGGTAAGGGTAAGGGTAAGGGTAAGGGTAAGGGTAAGGGTAAGGGTAAGGGTAAGGGTAAGGGTAAGGGTAATGGTAAGGGTAAGGGTAAGGGTAAGGGAAAGGGTAAGCTTAAGGGTAAAAGCAAGGGTAAGGGTAAGGGTAAGGGTAAGGGTAAGGGTAAGGGTAAGGGTAAGGGTAAGGGTAATGGTAAGGGTAAAGGTAAGGGTAAGCCTAAGGGTAAAAGCAAGGGTAAGGGTAAGGGTAAGGGTAAGGGTAAGGGTAAGGGTAAGGGTAAGGGTAAGGGTAAGGGTAAGGGTAAGGGTAAGGGTAAGCTTAAGGGTAAAAGCAAGGGTAAGGGTAAGGGTAAGGGTAAGGGTAAGGGTAAGGGTAAGGGTAAGGGTAAGCTTAAGGGTAAGGGTAAGGGTGAGGGTAAGGATAAGCTTAAGGGTAAAAGCAAGGGTAAGGGTAAGGGTAAGGGTAAAGGTAAGGGTAAGCTTAAGGGTAAAAGCAAGGGTAAGGGTAAGGGTAAGGGTAAGGGTAAGGGTAAGAGTAAGGGTAAGCTTAAGGGTAAGGGTAAGGGTAAGGGTAAGGGTAAGCTTAAGGGTAAAAGCAAGGGTAAGGGTAAGAGTAAGGGTAAGGGTAAGGGTAAGGGTAAGGGTAAGGGTAAGGGTGAGCTTAAGGGTAAAAGCAAGGGTAAGGGTAAGGGTAAGGGTAAGGGTAAGGGTAAGGGTAAGGGTAAGGGTAAGGGTAAGCTTAAGGGTAAAAGCAAGGGTAAGGGTAAGGGTAAGGGTAAGGGTAAGGGTAAGGGTAAGGGTAAGGGTAAGGGTAAGGGAAAGGGTAACGGTAAGGGTAAGCCTAAGGGTAAAAGCAAGGGTAAGGGTAAGGGTAAGGGTAAGGGTAAGAGTAAGGGTAAGGGTAAGGGTAAGGGTAAGCTTAAGGGTAAAAGCAAGGGTAAGGGTAAGGGTAAGGGTAAGGGTAAGCCTAAGGGTAAAAGCAAGGGTAAGGGTAAGGGTAAGGGTAAGGGTAAGGGTAAGCTAAAGGGTAAAAGCAAGGATAAGGGTAAGGGTAAGGGTAAGGGTAAGGGTAAGGGTAAGGGTAAGCTTAAGGGTAAAAGCAAGGGTGAGGGTAAGGGTAAGGGTAAGGGTAAGGGTAAGGGTAAGGGTAAGGGTAAGGCTAAGGGTAAGGGTAAGGGTAAGGGTGAGCTTAAGGGTAAAAGCAAGGGTAAGGGTAAGGGTAAGGGTAAGGGTAAGGGTAAGGGTAAGGGTAAGGGTAAGCTTAAGGGTAAAAGCAAGGGTAAGGGTAAGGGTAAGGGTAAGGGTAAAGGTAAGGGTAAGCCTAAGGGTAAAAGCAAGGGTAAGGGTAAGGGTAAGGGTAAGGGTAAGGGTAAGGGTAAGGGTAAGGGTAAGGGTAAGGGTAAGGGTAAGGGTAAGGGTAAGGGTAAGGGTAAGGGTAAGGGTAAGGGTAAGTGTAAGGGTAAGGTAAGCTTAAGGGTAAAAGCAAGGGTAAGGGTAAGGGTAGGGGTAAGGGTAAGCCTAAGGGTAAAAGCAAGGGTAAGGGTAAGGGTAAGGGTAAGGGTAAGGGTAAGCTTAAGGGTAAAAGCAAGGGTAAGGGTAAGGGTAAGGGTAAGGGTAAGGGTAAGGGTAAGGGTAAGCTTAAGGGTAAAAGCAAGGGTAAGGGTAAGGGTAAGGGTAAGGGTAAGGGTAAAGGTAAGGGTAAGCCTAAGGGTAAAAGCAAGGGTAAGGGTAAGGGTAAGGGTAAGGGTAAGGGTAAGGGTAAGGGTAAGGGTAAGCTTAAGGGTAAAAGCAAGGGTAAGGGTAAGGGTAAGGGTAAGGGTAAGGGTAAGGGTAAGGGTAAGGGTAACGGTAAGCTTACCCTTACCCTTACCCTTACCCTTACACATACCCTTGCTTTTACCCTTAGGCTTACCCTTACCCTTACCCTTACCCTTACCCTTAAGCTTACCCTTACCCTTACCCTTACCCTTACCCTTACCCTTACCCTTACCCTCACCCTTACCCTTACCCTTACCCTTACCCTTGCTTTTACCCTTAAGCTTACCCTTACCCTTACCCTTACCCTTACCTTTACCCTTACCCTTACCCTTACCTTTACCCTTACCCTTGCTTTGACCCTTAGGCTTACCCTTACCTTTACCCTTACCCTTACCCTCACCCTTACCCTTACCTTCACCCTTACCCTTACCCTTACCCTTGCTTTTACCCTTAAGCTTACCCTTACCCTTACCCTTACCCTTACCCTTACCCTTACCCTTACCCTTGCTTTTACCCTTAAGCTCACCCTTACCCTTACCCTTACCCTTACCCTTACCCTTACTTTTACCCTTACCCTTACCCTTACCCTTACCCTTACCCTTACCCTTACCCTTGCTTTTACCCTTAGGCTTAACCTTACCTTTACCCTTACCCTTACCCTTACCCTTACCCTTACCCTTACCCTTACCCTTACCCTTGCTTTTACCCTTAAGCTTACCCTTACCCTTACCCTTACCCTTACCCTTACCCTTACCCTTACCCTTGCTTTTACCCTTAAGCTTACCCTTACCCTTACCCTTACCCTTACCCTTACCCTCACCCTTACCCTTACCCTTACCCTTGCTTATACCCTTAAGCTTACCCTTACCCTTACCCTTACCCTTACCCTTACCCTTACCCTTACCCTTACCCTTACCCTTACCCTTACCCTTACCCTTGCTTTTACCCTTAGGCTTACCCTTACCTTTACCCTTACCCTTACCCTTACCCTTACCCTTAACCTTACCCTTGCTTTTACCCTTAAGCTTACCCTTACCCTTACCCTTACCCTTACCCTTACCCTAACCCTTATCCCTGCTTTTACCCTTAAGCTTACCCTTACCCTTACCCTTACCCTTACCCTTACCCTTACCCTTACCCTTACCCTTACCCTTACCCTTACCCTTACCCTTACCCTTGCTTTTACCCTTAAGCTTACCCTTACCCTTACCCTTACCCTTACCCTTACCCTTACCCTTACCCTTACCCTTATCCTTACCCTTGCTTTTACCCTTAAGCTTACCCTTACCCTTACCCTTACCCTTACCCTTACCCTTACCCTTACCCTTACCCTTACCCTTGCTTTTACTCTTAGGCTTACCCTTACCTATACCCTTACCCTTACCCTTACCCTTACCCTTACCCTCACCCTTACCCTTACCCTTGCTTTCACCCTTAACCTTACCCTTACCCTTACCCTTACCCTTACCCTTACCCTTGGTTTTACCCTTAAGCTTACCCTTACACTTACCCTTAACCTTACCCTTACCCTTGCTTTTACCCTTAGGCTTACCCTTACCCTTACCCTTACCCTTACCCTTGCTTTTACCCTTAAGCTTACCCTTACCCTTACCCTTACTCTTACCCTTACCCTTACCCTTACCCTTACCCTTACCCTTACCCTTACCCCTTACCCTTACCCTTACCCTTACCCTTACCCTTACCCTTACCCTTACCCTTACCCTTGCTTTTACCCTTAGGCTTACCCTTACCCTTTACCCTTACCCTAACCCTTACCCTTACCCTTACCCTTGCTTTTACCCTTAAGCTTACCCTTACCCTTACCCTTACCCTTACCCTTACCCTTACCCTTACCCTTACCCTTACCCTTACCCTTACCCTTACCCTTACCCTTGCTTTTACCCTTAAGCTTACCCTTACCCTTACCCTTACCCTTACCCTTACCCTTACCCTTACCCTTACCCTTACCCTTAGCTTTTACCCTTAAGCTTACCCTTACCCTTACCCTTACCCTTACCCTTACCCTTACCCTTACCCTTACCCTTGCTTTTACCCTTAGGCTTACCCTTACCTTTACCCTTACCCTTACCCTTACCCTTACCCTTACCCTTGCTTTTACCTTAAGCTTACCTTACCCTTACCCTTACCCTTACCCTTACCCTTACCCTTACCCTTACCCTTACCCTTACCCTTACCCTTACCCTTACCCTTGCTTTTACCCTTAAGCTCACCCTTACCCTTACCCTTACCCTTACCCTTACCCTTACCCTTGCTTTTACCCTTAAGCTTACCCTTACCCTTACCCTTACCCTTAAGCTTACCCTTACCCTTACCCTTACCCTTACCCTTACCCTTACCCTTACCCTAACCTTACCCTTACCCTTACCCTTACCCTTGCTTTTACCCTTTAGCTTACCCTTACCCTTACTCTTAACCCTTACCCTTAAGCTTACCCTTACCCTTACCCTTACCCTTACCCTTACCCTTAACCTTACCCTTGCTTTTACCTTTAAGCTTACCCTTACCCTTACCCTTAACCCTTACCCTTAAGCTTACCCTTACCCTTACACCTTACCCTTACCCTTACCCTCTTGCTTTTACCCTTAAGCTTACCCTTACCCTTACCCTTACCCTTACCCTTAAGCTTACCCTTACCCTTACCCTTACCCTTACCCTTACCCTTACCCTTACCCTTACCCTTGCTTTTACCTTTAAGCTTACCCTTACCCTTACCCTAAGTAAGGGTAAGAGTAAGGGTAAGGGTAAGGGAAAGCTTAAGGGTAAAAGCAAGGTTACCCTTGCTTTTACCCTTAAGCTTACCCTTACCCTTACCCTCACCCTTACCCTTACCCTTACCCTTACCCTTGCTTTTAC
>CAUEHS010000085.1:0-30537 GCA_958510865.1 Myrrha octodecimguttata | reverse complement strand
TTAAGCTTACCCTTACCCTTAACCTTACTCTTACCCTTACCCTTACCCTTACCCTTACCCTTACCCTTACCCTTACCCTTACCCTTACCCTTACCCTTACCCTTACCCTTACCCTTGCTTTTACCCTTAGGCTTACCCTTACCTTTACCCTCACCCTAACCCTTACCCTTACCCTTACCCTTACCCTTACCCTTGCTTTTACCCTTAAGCTTACCCTTACCCTTACCCTTACCCTTACCCTTACCCTTACCCTCACCCTTACCCTTACCCTTGCTTTTACCCTTAAGCTTACCCTTACCCTTACCCTTACCCTTACCCTTACCCTTACCCTTACCCTTACCCTTACCCTTACCCTTACCCTTACCCTTACCCTTACCCTTACCCTTACCCTTACCCTTACCCTTACCCTTACCATTACCCTTACCCTTGCTTTTACCCTTAAGCTTACCCTTACCCTTACCCTTACCCTTACCCTTACCCTTACCCTTACCCTTACCCCTACCCTTATCCTTGCTTTTACCCTTAGGCTTACCCTTACCTTTACCCTTACCCTTACCCTTACCCTTACCCTTACCCTTGCTTTTACCCTTAAGCTTACCCTTACCCTTACCCTTACCCTTACCCTTAAGCTTACCCTTACCCTTACCCTTACCCTTACCCTTACCCTTACCCTTACCCTTACCCTTACCCTTACCCTTACCCTTACCCTTAACCTTACCCTTGCTTTTACCCTTAAGCTTACCCTTACCCTTACCCTTACCCTTACCCTTATCCTTGCTTTTACCCTTAAGCTTACCCTTACCCTTACCCTTACCCTTACCCTTAAGCTTTCCCTTACCCTTACCCTTACCCTTACCCTTACCCTTACCCTTACCCTTACCCTTACCCTTACCCTTACCCTTACCCTTACCCTTACCCTTACCCTTACCCTTACCCTTACCCTTACCCTTACCCTTACCCTTACCCTTACCCTTACCCTTGCTTTTACCCTTAAGCTTACCCTTACCCTTACCCTTACCCTTACCCTTAAGCTTACCCTTACCCTTACCCTTACCCTTACCCTCACCCTTACCCTTACCCTTGCTTTTACCCTTAAGCTTACCCTTACCCTTACCCTTACCCTTAAGCTTACCCTTACCCTTACCCTTACCCTTACCCTTACCCTTACCCTTACCCTTGCTTTTACCCTTAAGCTTACCCTTACCCTTACCCTTACCCTTACCCTCAAGCTTACCCTTACCCTTACCCTTACCCTTACCCTTACCCTTACCCTTACCCTTACCCTTACCCTTACCCTTACCCTTACCCTTGCTTTTACCCTTAAGCTTACCCTTACCCTTACCCTTACCCTTACCCTTGCTTTTACCCTTAAGCTTACCCTTACCCTTACCCTTACCCTTACCCTTAAGCTTACCCTTACCCTTACCCTTACCCTTACCCTTACCCCTACCCTTACCCTTACCCTTACCCTTACCCTTACCCTTGCTTTTACCCTTAAGCTTACCCTTACCCTTACCCTTAACCTTACCCTTACCCTTACCCTTACCCTTACCCTTACCCTTACCCTTGCTTTTACCCTTAGGCTTACCCTTACCTTTACCCTTACCCTTACCCTTACCCTTACCCTTACCCTTACCCTTACCCTTACCCTTACCCTTACCCTTACCCTTACCCTTACCTTTACCCTTACCCTTGCTTTTACCCTTAAGCTTACCCTTACCCTTACCCTTACCCTTACCCTTACCCTTACTCTTGCTTTTACCCTTAAGCTTACCCTTACCCTTACCCTTACCCTTACCCTTACCCTTGCTTTTACCCTTAGGCTTACCCTTACCCTTTCCCTTACCCTTACCCTTGCTTTTACCCTTAAGCTTACCCTTACCCTTACCCTTACCCTTACCCTTACCCTTACCCTTACCCTTACCCTTACCCTTACCCTTACCCTTACCCTTACCCTTACCCTTACCCTTACCCTTACCCTTACCCTAACCCTTACCCTTACCCTTACCCTTACCCTTACCCTTACCCTTGCTTTTACCCTTAGGCTTACCCTTACCTTTACCCTTACCCTTACCCTTACCCTTACCCTTACCCTTGCTTTTACCCTTAAGCTTACCCTTACCCTTACCCTTACCCTTACCCTTACCCTTACCCTTACCCTTACCCTTACCCTTACCCTTACCCTTGCTTTTACCCTTAAACTTACCCTTACCCTTACCCTTACCCTTACCCTTACCCTTACCCTTACCCTTACCCTCACCCTTGCTTTTACCCTTAAGCTTACCCTTACCCTTACCCTTACCCTTACCCTTACCCTTACCCTTGCTTTTACCCTTAAGCTTACCCTTACCCTTACCCTTACCCTTGCTTTTACCCTTAGGCTTACCCTTACCCTTACCCTTACCCTTACCCCTGCTTTTACCCTTAAGCTTACCCTTACCCTTACCCTTACTCTTACCCTTACCCTTACCCTTACCCTTACCCTTGCTTTTACCCTTAGGCTTATCCTTACCTTTACCCTTACCCTTACCCTTACCCTTACCCTTACCCTTACCCTTACCCTTACCCTTACCCTTGCTTTTACCCTTAAGCTAACCCTTACCCTTACCCTTACCCTTACCCTTACCCTTAACCTTACCCTTACCCTTGCTTTTACCCTTAAGCTCACCCTTACCCTTACCCTTACCCTTACCCTTACACTTACCCTTACCCTGACCCTTACCCTTGCTTTTACCCTTATGCTTACCCTTACTCTTACCCTTACCCTTACCCTTAAGCTTACCCTTACCCTTACCCTTACCCTTACCCTTACCCTTACCCTTGCTTTTACCCTTAAGCTTACCCTTACCCTTAACCTTAAGCTTACCCTTACCCTTACCCTTACCCTAACCCTTACCCTTACCCTTACCCTTGCTTTTACCCTTAAGCTTACCCTTACCCTTACCCTTACCCTTACCCTAACCCTTACCCTTAACCTTACCCTTACCCTTACCCTTACCCTTACCCTTACCCTTACCCTTACCCTTGCTTTAACCCTTAGGCTTACCCTTACCTTTACCCTTACCATTACCCTTACCCTTACCCTTACCCTTACCCTTACCCTTACCCTTACCCTTACCCTTGCTTTTACCCTTAAGCTTACCCTTACCCTTACCCTTACCCTTACCCTTACCCTTACCCTTACCCTTACCCTTACCCTTACCCTTACCCTTACCCTTGCTTTTACCCTTAAGCTTACCCTTACCCTTACCCTTACCCTTACCCTTACCCTTACCCTTACCCTTACCCTTACCCTTACCCTTACCCTTACCCTTACCCTTACCCTTACCCTTACCCTTGCTTTTACCCTTAAGCTTACCCTTACCCTTACCCTTACTCTTACCCTTACCCTTACCCTTACCCTTACCCTTGCTTTTACCCTTAAGCTTACCCTTACCCTTACCTTTACCCTTACCCTTACCCTTACCCTTACCCTTACCCTTACCCTAACTCTTACCCTTACCCTTACCCTTACCCTTGCTTTTACCCTTAGGCTTACCCTTACCTTTAGCGTTACCCTTACCCTTACCCTTACCCTTACCCTTACCCTTACCCTTGCTTTTACCCTTAAGCTTACCCTTACCCTTACCCTTACCCTTACCCTTACCCTTACCCTTACCCTTACCCTTACCCTTACCCTTACCCTTGCTTTTACCCTTAAGCTTACCCTTACCCTTACCCTTACCCTTACACTTACCCTTGCTTTTACCCTTAGGCTTACCCTTACCCTTACCCTTACCCTTAAGCTTACCCTTACCCTTACCCTTACCCTTACCCTCACAATTACCCTTACCCTTACCCTTACCCTTACCCTTACCCTTACCCTTGCTTTTACCCTTAAGCTTACCCTTACCCTTACCCTTACTCTTACCCTTACCCTTACCCTTACCCTTACCATTACCCTTGCTTTGACCCTTAGGCTTACCCTTACCTTTACCCTTACCCTTACCCTTACCCTTACCCTTACCCTTACCATTACCCTTACCCTTACCCTTACCCTTACCCTTGCTTTTACCCTTAAGCTTACCCTTACCCTTACCCTTACCTTTACCCTTACCCTTACCCTTGCTTTTACCCTTAAGCTTACCCTTACCCTTACCCTTACCCTTACCCTTACCCTTGCTTTTACCCTTAGGCTTACCCTTACCCTTACCCTTACCCTTACCCTTGCTTTTACCCTTAAGCTTACCCTTACCCTTACCCTTACCCTTACCCTTACCCTTACCCTTACCCTTACCCTTACCCTTACCCTTGCTTTTACCCTTAGGCTTAACCTTACCTTTACCCTTACCCTTACCCTTACCCTTACCCTTACTCTTACCCTTACCCTTACCCTTACCCTTACCCTTACCCTTACCCTTACCCTTACCCTTGCTTTTACCCTTAAGCTTACCCTTACCCTTACCCTTACCCTTACCCTTACCCTTACTCTTACCCTTACCCTTGCTTTTACCCTTAAGCTTACCCTTACCCTTACCCTTACCCTTACCCTCACCCTTACCCTTACCCTTACACTTGCTTATACCCTTAAGCTTACCCTTACCCTTACCCTTACCCTTACCCTTACCCTTACCCTTACCCTTACCCTTACCCTTACCCTTACCCTTACCCTTACCCTTGCTTTTACCCTTAGGCTTACCCTTACCTTTACCCTTACCCTTACCCTTACCCTTACCCTTACCCTTACCCTTACCCTTGCTTTTACCCTTAAGCTTACCCTTACCCTTACCCTTACACTTACCCTTACCCTAACCCTTACCCTTGCTTTTACCCTTAAGCTCACCCTTACCCTTACCCTTACCCTTACCCTTACCCTTACCCTTACCCTTACCCTTACCCTTACCCTTACCCTTACCCTTAGCCTTACCCTTACCCTTACCCTTGCTTTTACCCTTAAGCTTACCCTTACCCTTACCCTTACCCTTACCCTTACCCTTACCCTTACCCTTACCCTTACCCTTATCCTTACCCTTGCTTTTACCCTTAAGCTTACCCTTACCCTTACCCTTACCCTTACCCTTACCCTTACCCTTACCCTTACCCTTACCCTTACCCTTACCCTTACCCTTACCCTTACCCTTGCTTTTACTCTTAGGCTTACCCTTACCTTTACCCTTACCCTTACCCTTACCCTTACCCTCACCCTTACCCTTACCCTTGCTTTTACCCTTAAGCTTACCCTTACCCTTACCCTTACCCTCACCCTTACCCTTGCTTTTACCCTTAAGCTTACCCTTACCCTTACCCTTAACCTTACCCTTACCCTTGCTTTTACCCTTAGGCTTACCCTTACCCTTACCCTTACCCTTACCCTTGCTTTTACCCTTAAGCTTACCCTTACCCTTACCCTTACCCTTACCCTTACCCTTACCCTTACCCTTACCCTTACCCTTACCCTTACCCTTACCCTTGCTTTTACCCTTAAGCTTACCCTTACCCTTACCCTTACCCTTACCCTTACCCTTACCCTTACCCTTACCCTTACCCTTACCCTTACCCTTACCCTTACCCTTACCCTTGCTTTTACCCTTAAGCTTACCCTTACCCTTACCCTTACCCTTACCCTTGCTTTTACCCTTAAGCTTACCCTTACCCTTACCCTTACCCTTACCCTTAAGCTTACCCTTACCCTTACCCTTACCCTTACCCTTACCCTTACCCTTACCCTTACCCTTACCCTTACCCTTACCCTTGCTTTTACCCTTAAGCTTACCCTTACCCTTACCCTTAACCTTACCCTTACCCTTACCCTTACCCTTGCTTTTACCCTTAGGCTTACCCTTACCTTTACCCTTACCCTTACCCTTACCCTTACCCTTACCCTTACCCTTACCCTTACCCTTACCCTTACCCTTACCTTTACCCTTACCCTTGCTTTTACCCTTAAGCTTACCCTTTCTCTTACCCTTACCCTTACCCTTACGCTTACTCTTGCTTTTACCCTTAAGCTTACCCTTACCCTTACCCTTACCCTTACCCTTACCCTTGCTTTTACCCTTAGGCTTACCCTTACCCTTTCCCTTACCCTTACCCTTGCTTTTACCCTTAAGCTTACCCTTACCCTTACCCTCACCCTTACCCTTACCCTTACCCTTACCCTTACCCTTACCCTTACCCTTACCCTTACCCTTACCCTTACCCTAACCCTTACCCTTACCCTTATTCTTACCCTTACCCTTGCTTTTACCCTTAGGCTTACCCTTACCTTTACCCTTACCCTTACCCTTACCCTTACCCTTACCCTTGCTTTTACCCTTAAGCTTACCCTTACCCTTACCCTTACCCTTACCCTTACCCTTACCCTTACCCTTACCCTTACCCTTACCCTTACCCTTACCCTTACCCTTACCCTTACCCTTACCCTTACCCTTACCCTTACCCTTACCCTTGCTTTTACCCTTAAACTTACCCTTACCCTTACCCTTACCCTTACCCTTACCCTTACCCTTACCCTTACCCTTACCCTTACCCTCACCCTTGCTTTTACCCTTAAGCTTACCCTTACCCTTACCCTTACCCTTACCCTTACCCTTACCCTTACCCTTGCTTTTACCCTTAAGCTTACCCTTACCCTTACCCTTACCCTTACCCTTACCCTTGCTTTTACCCTTAGGCTTACCCTTACCCTTACCCTTACCCTTACCCCTGCTTTTACCCTTAAGCTTATCCTTACCCTTACCCTTACTCTTACCCTTACCCTTACCCTTACCCTTACCCTTGCTTTTATCCTTAGGCTTACCCTTACCTTTACCCTTACCCTTACCCTTACCCTTACCCTTACCCTTACCCTTACCCTTAACCTTACCCTTACCCTTGCTTTTACCCTTAAGCTCACCCTTACCCTTACCCTTACCCTTACCCTTACACTTACCCTTACCCTGACCCTTACCCTTGCTTTTACCCTTAAGCTTACCCTTACTCTTACCCTTACCCTTACCCTTAAGCTTACCCTTACCCTTACCCTTACCCTTACCCTTACCCTTACCCTTACCCTTGCTTTTACCCTTAAGCTTACCCTTACCCTTACCCTTACCCTTACCCTTACCCTTGCTTTTACCCTTAAGCTTACCCTTACCCTTACCCTTACCCTTAAGCTTACCCTTACCCTTACCCTTACCCTTACCCTTACCCTTACCCTTGCTTTTACCCTTAAGCTTACCCTTACCCTTACCCTTACCCTTACCCTAACCCTTACCCTTAGCCTTACCCTTACCCTTACCCTTACCCTTACCCTTACCCTTGCTTTTACCCTTAGGCTTACCCTTACCTTTACCCTTACCATTACCCTTACCCTTACCCTTACCCTTACCCTTACCCTTACCCTTACCCTTACCCTTGCTTTTACCCTTAAGCTTACCCTTACCCTTACCCTTACCCTTACCCTTACCCTTACCCTTACCCTTACCCTTACCCTTACCCTTACCCTTACCCTTACCCTTACCCTTGCTTTTACCCTTAAGCTTACCCTTACCCTTACCCTTACCCTTACCCTTACCCTTACCCTTACCCTTACCCTTACCCTTACCCTTACCCTTACCCTTACCCTTACTCTTACCCTTACCCTTACCCTTGCTTTTACCCTTAAGCTTACCCTTACCCTTACCCTTACTCTTACCCTTACCCTTACCCTTACCCTTACCCTTGCTTTTACCCTTAAGCTTACCCTTACCCTTACCTTTACCCTTACCCTTACCCTTACCCTTACCCTTACTCTTACCCTTACCCGTACCCTTACCCTTGCTTTTACCCTTAGGCTTACCCTTACCTTTAGCCTTACCCTTACCCTTACCCTTACCCTTACCCTTACCCTTACCCTTGCTTTTACCCTTAAGCTTACCCTTACCCTTACCCTTACCCTTACCCTTACCCTTACCCTTACCCTTACCCTTACCCTTACCCTTGCTTTTACCCTTAAGCTTACCCTTACCCTTACCCTTACCCTTACACTTACCCTTGCTTTTACCCTTAGGCTTACCCTTACCCTTACCCTTACCCTTACCCTTAAGCTTACCCTTACCCTTACCCTTACCCTTACCCTCACCCTTACCCTTACCCTTGCTTTTACCCTTAAGCTTACCCTTACCCTTACCCTTGCTTTTACCCTTAGGCTTACCCTTACCCTTACCCTTACCCTTACCCCTGCTTTTACCCTTAAGCTTACCCTTACCCTTACCCTAACTCTTACCCTTACCCTTACCCTTACCCTTACCCTTGCTTTTACCCTTAGGCTTACCCTTACCTTTACCCTTACCCTTACCCTTACCCTTACCCTTACCCTTACCCTTACCCTTACCCTTACCCTTACCCTTACCCTTACCCTTACCCTTAACCTTACCCTTACCCTTGCTTTTACCCTTAAGCTCACCCTTACCCTTACCCTTACCCTTACCCTTACACTTACCCTTACCCTGACCCTTACCCTTGCTTTTACCCTTAAGCTTACCCTTACTCTTACCCTTACCCTTACCCTTAAGCTTACCCTTACCCTTACCCTTACCCTTACCCTTACCCTTACCCTTACCCTTGCTTTTACCCTTAAGCTTACCCTTACCCTTACCCTTACCCTTACCCTTGCTTTTACCCTTAAGCTTACCCTTACCTTTACCCTTACCCTTAAGCTTACCCTTACCCTTACCCTTACCCTTACCCTTACCCTTACCCTTGCTTTTACCCTTAAGCTTACCCTTACCCTTACCCTTACCCTTACCCTAACCCTTACCCTTAGCCTTACCCTTACCCTTACCCTTACCCTTACCCTTACCCTTGCTTTTACCCTTAGGCTTACCCTTACCTTTACCCTTACCATTACCCTTACCCTTACCCTTACCCTTACCCTTACCCTTACCCTTACCCTTACCCTTGCTTTTACCCTTAAGCTTACCCTTACCCTTACCCTTACCCTTACCCTTACCCTTACCCTTACCCTTACCCTTACCCTTACCCTTACCCTTACCCTTACCCTTGCTTTTACCCTTAAGCTTACCCTTACCCTTACCCTTACCCTTACCCTTACCCTTACCCTTACCCTTACCCTTACCCTTACCCTTACCCTTACTCTTACCCTTACCCTTACCCTTGCTTTTACCCTTAAGCTTACCCTTACCCTTACCCTTACTCTTACCCTTACCCTTACCCTTACCCTTACCCTTGCTTTTACCCTTAAGCTTACCCTTACCCTTACCTTTACCCTTACCCTTACCCTTACCCTTACCCTTACTCTTACCCTTACCCTTACCCTTACCCTTGCTTTTACCCTTAGGCTTACCCTTACCTTTAGCCTTACCCTTACCCTTACCCTTACCCTTACCCTTACCCTTACCCTTACCCTTGCTTTTACCCTTAAACTTACCCTTACCCTTACCCTTACCCTTACCCTTACCCTTACCCTTACCCTTACCCTTACCCTCACCCTTGCTTTTACCCTTAAGCTTACCCTTACCCTTACCCTTACCCTTACCCTTACCCTTACCCTTACCCTTGCTTTTACCCTTAAGCTTACCCTTACCCTTACCCTTACCCTTACCCTTACCCTTGCTTTTACCCTTAGGCTTACCCTTACCCTTACCCTTACCCTTACCCCTGCTTTCACCCTTAAGCTTACCCTTACCCTTACCCTTACTCTTACCCTTACCCTTACCCTTACCCTTACCCTTGCTTTTACCCTTAGGCTTACCCTTACCTTTACCCTTACCCTTACCCTTACCCTTACCCTTACCCTTACCCTTACCCTTACCCTTACCCTTACCCTTACCCTTAACCTTACCCTTACCCTTGCTTTTACCCTTAAGCTCACCCTTACCCTTACCCTTACCCTTACCCTTACACTTACCCTTACCGTGACCCTTACCCTTGCTTTTACCCTTAAGCTTACCCTTACTCTTACCCTTACCCTTACCCTTAAGCTCACCCTTACCCTTACCCTTACCCTTACCCTTACCCTTACCCTTACCCTTGCTTTTACCCTTAAGCTTACCCTTACCCTTACCCTTACCCTTACCCTTACCCTTGCTTTTACCCTTAAGCTTACCCTTACCCTTACCCTTACCCTTAAGCTTACCCTTACCCTTACCCTTACCCTTACCCTTACCCTTACCCTTGCTTTTACCCTTAAGCTTACCCTTACCCTTACCCTTACCCTTACCCTAACCCTTACCCTTAGCCTTACCCTTACCCTTACCCTTACCCTTACCCTTACCCTTGCTTTTACCCTTAGGCTTACCCTTACCTTTACCCTTACCATTACCCTTACCCTTACCCTTACCCTTACCCTTACCCTTACCCTTACCCTTGCTTTTACCCTTAAGCTTACCCTTACCCTTACCCTTACCCTTACCCTTACCCTTACCCTTACCCTTACCCTTACCCTTACCCTTACCCTTACCCTTACCCTTACCCTTACCCTTACCCTTACCCTTACCCTTGCTTTTACCCTTAAGCTTACCCTTACCCTTACCCTTACCCTTACCCTTACCCTTACCCTTACCCT
Organism: Myrrha octodecimguttata; assembly: GCA_958510865.1. Taxonomy (NCBI): domain Eukaryota; kingdom Metazoa; phylum Arthropoda; class Insecta; order Coleoptera; family Coccinellidae; genus Myrrha; species Myrrha octodecimguttata. The sequence goes on along the minus strand of CAUEHS010000085.1, from coordinate 20,012 downwards.
TACCCTTACCCTTACCCTTACCCTTACTCTTACCCTTACCCTTACCCTTGCTTTTACCCTTAAGCTTACCCTTACCCTTACCCTTACTCTTACCCTTACCCTTACCCTTACCCTTACCCTTGCTTTTACCCTTAAGCTTACCCTTACCCTTACCTTTACCCTTACCCTTACCCTTACCCTTACCCTTACTCTTACCCTTACCCTTACCCTTACCCTTGCTTTTACCCTTAGGCTTACCCTTACCTTTAGCCTTACCCTTACCCTTACCCTTACCCTTACCCTTACCCTTACCCTTGCTTTTACCCTTAAGCTTACCCTTACCCTTACCCTTACCCTTACCCTTACCCTTACCCTTACCCTTACCCTTACCCTTGCTTTTACCCTTAAGCTTACCCTTACCCTTACCCTTACCCTTACACTTACCCTTGCTTTTACCCTTAGGCTTACCCTTACCCTTACCCTTACCCTTACCCTTAAGCTTACCCTTACCCTTACCCTTACCCTTACCCTCACCCTTACCCTTACACTTACCCTTACCCTTACCCTTACCCTTAACCTTACCCTTGCTTTTACCCTTAAGCTTACCCTTACCCTTACCCTTACTCTTACCCTTACCCTTACCCTTACCCTTACCCTTACCCTTGCTTCGACCCTTAGGCTTACCCTTACCTTTACCCTTACCCTTACCCTTACCCTTACCCTTACCCTTACCCTTACCCTTACCCTTACCCTTGCTTTTACCCTTAAGCTTACCCTTACCCTTACCCTTACCCTTACCCTTACCCTTACCCTTACCCTTGCTTTTACCCTTAAGCTTACCCTTACCCTTACCCTTACCCTTACCCTTACCCTTGCTTTTACCCTTAGGCTTACCCTTACCCTTACCCTTACCCTTACCCCTGCTTTTACCCTTAAGCTTACCCTTACCCTTACCCTTACTCTTACCCTTACCCTTACCCTTACCCTTACCCTTGCTTTTACCCTTAGGCTTACCCTTACCTTTACCCTTACCCTTACCCTTACCCTTACCCTTACCCTTACCCTTACCCTTACCCTTACCCTTAACCTTACCCTTACCCTTGCTTTTACCCTTAAGCTCACCCTTACCCTTACCCCTACCCTTACCCTTACACTTACCCTTACCCTGACCCTTACCCTTGCTTTTACCCTTAAGCTTACCCTTACTCTTACCCTTACCCTTACCCTTAAGCTTACCCTTACCCTTACCCTTACCCTTACCCTTACCCTTACCCTTACCCTTGCTTTTACCCTTAAGCTTACCCTTACCCTTACCCTTACCCTTACCCTTGCTTTTACCCTTAAGCTTACCCTTACCCTTACCCTTACCCTTAAGCTTACCCTTACCCTTACCCTTACCCTTACCCTTACCCTTACCCTTGCTTTTACCCTTAAGCTTACCCTTACCCTTACCCTTACCCTTACCCTAACCCTTACCCTTAGCCTTACCCTTACCCTTACCCTTACCCTTACCCTTACCCTTGCTTTTACCCTTAGGCTTACCCTTACCTTTACCCTTACCATTACCCTTACCCTTACCCTTACCCTTACCCTTACCCTTACCCTTACCCTTGCTTTTACCCTTAAGCTTACCCTTACCCTTACCCTTACCCTTACCCTTACCCTTACCCTTACCCTTACCCTTACCCTTACCCTTACCCTTACCCTTACCCTTACCCTTACCCTTACCCTTACCCTTGCTTTTACCCTTAAGCTTACCCTTACCCTTACCCTTACCCTTACCCTTACCCTTACCCTTACCCTTACCCTTACCCTTACCCTTACCCTTACCCTTACCCTTACCCTTACCCTTACCCTTACCCTTACCCTTACCCTTGCTTTTACCCTTAAGCTTACCCTTACCCTTACCCTTACTCTTACCCTTACCCTTACCCTTACCCTTGCTTTTACCCTTAAGCTTACCCTTACCCTTACCTTTACCCTTACCCTTACCCTTACCCTCACCCTTACCCTTACTCTTACCCTTACCCTTACCCTTACCCTTGCTTTTACCCTTAGGCTTACCCTTACCTTTAGCCTTACCCTTACCCTTACCCTTACCCTTACCCTTACCCTTACCCTTGCTTTTACCCTTAAGCTTACCCTTACCCTTACCCTTACCCTTACCCTTACCCTTACCCTTACCCTTACCCTTACCCTTGCTTTTACCCTTAAGCTTACCCTTACCCTTACCCTTACCCTTACACTTACCCTTGCTTTTACCCTTAGGCTTACCCTTACCCTTACCCTTACCCTTACCCTTAAGCTTACCCTTACCCTTACCCTTACCCTTACCCTCACCCTTACCCTTACACTTACCCTTACCCTTACCCTTACCCTTACCCTTACCCTTGCTTTTACCCTTAAGCTTACCCTTACCCTTACCCTTACTCTTACCCATACCCTTACCCTTACCCTTAACCTTACCCTTACCCTTGCTTTGACCCTTAGGCTTACCCTTACCTTTACCCTTACCCTTACCCTTACCCTTACCCTTACCCTTACCCTTACCCTTACCCTTACCCTTGCTTTTACCCTTAAGCTTACCCTTACCCTTACCCTTACCCTTACCCTTACCCTTACCCTTACCCTTGCTTTTACCCTTAAGCTTACCCTTACCCTTACCCTTACCCTTACCCTTACCCTTGCTTTTACCCTTAGGCTTACCCTTACCCTTACCCTTACCCTTACCCTTGCTTTTACCCTTAAGCTTACCCTTACCCTTACCCTTACCCTTACCCTTACCCTTACCCTTACCCTTATCCTTACCCTTACCCTTACCCTTACCCGTACCCTTACCCTTACCCTTACCCTTACCCTTACCCTTGCTTTTACCCTTAGGCTTAACCTTACCTTTACCCTTACCCTTACCCTTACCCTTACCCTTACTCTTACCCTTACCCTTACCCTTACCCTTACCCTTACCCTTACCCTTACCCTTACCCTTGCTTTTACCCTTAAGCTTACCCTTACCCTTACCCTTACCCTTACCCTTACCCTTACCCTTACCCTTACCCTTGCTTTTACCCTTAAGCTTACCCTTACCCTTACCCTTACCCTTACCCTCACCCTTACCCTTACCCTTACACTTGCTTATACCCTTAAGCTTACCCTTACCCTTACCCTTACCCTTACCCTTACCCTTACCCTTACCCTTACCCTTACCCTTACCCTTACCCTTACCCTTACCCTTACCCTTACCCTTACCCTTACCCTTACCCTTACCCTTACCCTTACCCTTGCTTTTACCCTTAGGCTTACCCTTACCTTTACCCTTACCCTTACCCTTACCCTTACCCTTACCCTTACCCTTACCCTTACCCTTACCCTTGCTTTTACCCTTAAGCTTACCCTTTCCCTTACCCTTACTCTTACCCTTACCCTAACCCTTACCCTTGCTTTTACCCTTAAGCTTACCCTTACCCTTACCCTTACCCTTACCCTTACCCTTACCCTTACCCTTACCCTTACCCTTACCCTTACCCTTACCCTTACCCTTACCCTTACCCTTACCCTTACCCTTACCCTTACCCTTACTTTTACCCTTAAGCTTACCCTTACCCTTACCCTTACCCTTACCCTTACCCTTACCCTTACCCTTATCCTTACCCTTGCTTTTACCCTTAAGCTTACCCTTACCCTTACCCTTACCCTTACCGTTACCCTTACCCTTACCCTTACCCTTACCCTTACCCTTGCTTTTACTCTTAGGCTTACCCTTACCTTTACCCTTACCCTTACCCTTACCCTTACCCTCACCCTTACACTTACCCTTGCTTTTACCCTTAAGCTTACCCTTACCCTTACCCTTACCCTCACCCTTACCCTTGCTTTTACCCTTAAGCTTACCCTTACCCTTACCCTTAACCTTACCCTTACCCTTGCTTTTACCCTTAGGCTTACCCTTACCCTTACCCTTACCCTTACCCTTACCCTTGCTTTTACCCTTAAGCTTACCCTTACCCTTACCCTTACTCTTACCCTTACCCTTACCCTTACCCTTACCCTTACCCTTACCCTTACCCTTACCCTTACCCTTACCCTTACCCTTGCTTTTACCCTTAGGCTTACCCTTACCTTTACCCTTACCCTAACCCTTACCCTTACCCTTACCCTTACCCTTACACTTACCCTTGCTTTTACCCTTAAGCTTACCCTTACCCTTACCCTTACCCTTACCCTTACCCTTACCCTTACCCTTACCCTTACCCTTACCCTTACCCTTGCTTTTACCCTTAAGCTCACCCTTACCCTTTCCCCTAACCCTTACCCTTACCCTTACCCTTACCCTTACCCTTACCCTTACCCTTACCCTTGCTTTTACCCTTAAGCTTACCCTTACCCTTACCCTTACCCTTACCCTTACCCTTACCCTTACCCTTACCCTTACCCTTACCCTTACCCTTACCCTTACCCTTACCCTTACCCTTACCCTTACCCTTGCTTTTACCCTTAGGCTTACCCTTACCTTTACCCTTACCCTCACCCTTACCCTTGCTTTTACCCTTAGGCTTACCCTTACCTTTACCCTTACCATTACCCTTACCCTTACCCTTACCCTTACCCTTACCCTTACCCTTACCCTTGCTTTTACCCTTAAGCTTACCCTTACCCTTACCCTTACCCTTACCCTTACCCTTACCCTTACTCTTACCCTTACCCTTACCCTTACCCTTACCCTTGCTTTTACCCTTAGGCTTACCCTTACCTTTACCCTTACCCTTACCCTTACCCTTACCCTTACCCTTACCCTTAACCTTACCCTTACCCTTGCTTTTACCTCTAAGCTCACCCTTACCCTTACCCTTACCTTTACCCTTACACTTACCCTTACCCTGACCCTTACCCTTGCTTTTACCCTTAAGCTTACCCTTACTCTTACCCTTACCCTTACCCTTAAGCTTACCCTTACCCTTACCCTTACCCTTACCCTTACCCTTACCCTTACCCTTGCTTTTACCCTTAAGCTTACCCTTACCCTTACCCTTACCCTTACCCTTGCTTTTACCCTTAAGCTTACCCTTACCCTTACCCTTACCCTTAAGCTTACCCTTACCCTTACCCTTACCCTTACCCTTACCCTTACCCTTGCTTTTACCCTTAAGCTTACCCTTACCCTTACCCTTACCCTTACCCTAACCCTTACCCTTAGCCTTACCCTTACCCTTACCCTTACCCTTACCCTTACCCTTGCTTTTACCCTTAGGCTTACCCTTACCTTTACCCTTACCATTACCCTTACCCTTACCCTTACCCTTACCCTTACCCTTACCCTTACCCTTGCTTTTACCCTTAAGCTTACCCTTACCCTTACCCTTACCCTTACCCTTACCCTTACCCTTACCCTTACCCTTACCCTTACCCTTACCCTTACCCTTACCCTTACCCTTACCCTTACCCTTACCCTTGCTTTTACCCTTAAGCTTACCCTTACCCTTACCCTTACCCTTACCCTTACCCTTACCCTTACCCTTACCCTTACCCTTACCCTTACCCTTACCCTTACCCTTACCCTTACCCTTACCCTTGCTTTTACCCTTAAGCTTACCCTTACCCTTACCCTTACTCTTACCCTTACCCTTACCCTTACCCTTACCCTTGCTTTTACCCTTAAGCTTACCCTTACCCTTACCTTTACCCTTACCCTTACCCTTACCCTTACCCTTACCCTTACTCTTACCCTTACCCTTACCCTTACCCTTGCTTTTACCCTTAGGCTTACCCTTACCTTTAGCCTTACCCTTACCCTTACCCTTACCCTTACCCTTACCCTTACCCTTGCTTTTACCCTTAAGCTTACCCTTACCCTTACCCTTACCCTTACCCTTACCCTTACCCTTACCCTTGCTTTTACCCTTAAGCTTACCCTTACCCTTACCCTTACCCTTACACTTACCCTTGCTTTTACCCTTAGGCTTACCCTTACCCTTACCCTTACCCTTACCCTTAAGCTTACCCTTACCCTTACCCTTACCCTTACCCTCACCCTTACCCTTACACTTACCCTTACCCTTACCCTTACCCTTACCCTTACCCTTGCTTTTACCCTTAAGCTTACCCTTACCCTTACCCTTACTCTTACCCTTACCCTTACCCTTACCCTTAACCTTACCCTTACCCTTGCTTTGACCCTTAGGCTTACCCTTATCTTTACCCTTACCCTTACCCTTACCCTTACCCTTACCCTTACCCTTACCCTTACCCTTACCCTTGCTTTGACCCTTAAGCTTACCCTTACCCTTACCCTTACCCTTACCCTTACCCTTACCCTTACCCTTACCCTTACCCTTGCTTTTACCCTTAAGCTTACCCTTACCCTTACCCTTACCCTTACCCTTACCTTTGCTTTTACCCTTAGGCTTACCCTTACCCTTACCCTTACCCTTACCCTAGCTTTTACCCTTAAGCTTACCCTTACCCTTACCCTTACCCTTACCCTTACCCTTACCCTTACCCTTACCCTTACCCTTACCCTTACCCTTACCCTTACCCTTACCCTTACCCTTACCCTTACCCTTACCCTTGCTTTTACCCTTAGGCTTAAGCTTACCTTTACCCTTACCCTTACCCTTACCCTTACCCTTACTCTTACCCTTACCCTTACCCTTACCCTTACCCTTACCCTTACCCTTACCCTTACCCTTACCCTTACCCTTGCTTTTACCCTTAAGCTTACCCTTACCCTTACCCTTACCCTTACCCTTACCCTTACCCTTACCCTTACCCTTGCTTTTACCCTTAAGCTTACCCTTACCCTTACCCTTACCCTTACCCTCACCCTTACCCTTACCCTTACACTTGCTTATACCCTTAAGCTTACCCTTACCCTTACCCTTACCCTTACCCTTACCCTTACCCTTACCCTTACCCTTACCCTTACACTTACCCTTACCCTTACCCTTACCCTTACCCTTACCCTTACCCTTACCCTTGCTTTTACCCTTAGGCTTACCCTTACCTTTACCCTTACCCTTACCCTTACCCTTACCCTTACCCTTACCCTTACTCTTACCCTTACCCTAACCCTTACCCTTGCTTTTACCCTTAAGCTTACCCTTACCCTTACCCTTACCCTTACCCTTACCCTTACCCTTACCCTTACCCTTACCCTTACCCTTACCCTTACCCTTACCCTTACCCTTACTTTTACCCTTAAGCTTACCCTTACCCTTACCCTTACCCTTACCCTTACCCTTACCCTTACCCTTATCCTTACCCTTGCTTTTACCCTTAAGCTTACCCTTACCCTTACCCTTACCCTTACCGTTACCCTTACCCTTACCCTTACCCTTACCCTTACCCTTGCTTTTACTCTTAGGCTTACCCTTACCTTTACCCTTACCCTTACCCTTACCCTTACCCTCACCCTTACCCTTACCCTTGCTTTTACCCTTAAGCTTACCCTTACCCTTACCCTTACCCTCACCCTTACCCTTGCTTTTACCCTTAAGCTTACCCTTACCCTTACCCTTAACCTTACCCTCACCCTTGCTTTTACCCTTAGGCTTACCCTTACCCTTACCCTTACCCTTACCCTTACCCTTGCTTTTACCCTTAAGCTTACCCTTACCCTTACCCTTACTCTTACCCTTACCCTTACCCTTACCCTTACCCTTACCCTTACCCTTACCCTTACCCTTACCCTTACCCTTACCCTTGCTTTTACCCTTAGGCTTACCCTTACCTTTACCCTTACCCTAACCCTTACCCTTACCCTTACCCTTACCCTTACACTTACCCTTGCTTTTACCCTTAAGCTTACCCTTACCCTTACCCTTACCCTTACCCTTACCCTTACCCTTACCCTTACCCTTACCCTTACCCTTACCCTTACCCTTGCTTTTACCCTTAAGCTCACCCTTACCCTTTCCCCTAACCCTTACCCTTACCCTTACCCTTACCCTTACCCTTACCCTTACCCTTGCTTTTACCCTTAAGCTTACCCTTACCCTTACCCTTACCCTTACCCTTACCCTTACCCTTACCCTTACCCTTACCCTTACCCTTACCCTTACCCTTACCCTTACCCTTACCCTTGCTTTTACCCTTAGGCTTACCCTTACCTTTACCCTTACCCTTACCCTTACCCTTACCCTTACCCTTACCCTTGCTTTTACCCTTAAGCTTACCCTTACCCTTACCCTTACCCTTAAGCTTACCCTTACCCTTACCCTTACCCTTACCCTTACCCTTACCCTTACCCTTACCCTTACCCTTACCCTTACCCTTACCCTTACCCTTACCCTTGCTTTTACCCTTAAGCTTACCCTTACCCTTACCCTTACCCTTACCCTTGCTTTTACCCTTAAGCTTACCCTTACCCTTGCCCTTACCCTTACCCCTACCTTTACCTTTACCCTTACCCTTACCCTTACCCTTACCCTTACCCTTACGCTTGCTTTTACCCTTAAGCTTACCCTTACCCTTACCCTTACCCTTACCCTTAAGCTTACCCTTACCCTTACCCTTACCCTTACCCTTACCCTCAACCTTACCCTTGCTTTTACCCTTAAGCTTACCCTTACCCTTACCCTCACCCTTACCCTCACCCTTACCCTTACCCTTACACTTGCTTATACCCTTAACCTTACCCTTACCCTTACCCTTACCCTTACCCTTACCCTTACCCTTACCCTTACCCTTACCCTTACCCTCACCCTTACCCTTGCTTTTACCCTTAGGCTTACCCTTACCTTTACCCTTACCCTTACCCTTACCCTTACCCTTACCCTTACCCTTACCCTTGCTTTTACCCTTAAGCTTACCCTTACCCTTACCCTTACTCTTACCCTCACCCTAACCCTTACCCTTGCTTTTACCCTTAAGCTTACCCTTACCCTTACCCTTACCCTTACCCTTACCCTTACCCTTACCCTTACCCTTACCCTTACCCTTACCCTTACCCTTACCCTTACCCTTACCCTTGCTTTTACCCTTAAGCTTACCCTTACCCTTACCCTTACCCTTACCCTTACCCTTACCCTTACCCTTATCCTTACCCTTGCTTTTACCCTTAAGCTCACCCTTACCCTTACCCTTGCCCTTACCCTTACCCTTACCCTTACCCTTACCCTTACCCTTGCTTTTACTCTTAGGCTTACCCTTACCTTTACCCTTACCCTTACCGTTACCCTTACCCTTACCCTCACCCTTACCCTTACCCTTACCCTTATCCTTAGCCTTGCTTTTACCCTTAAGCTTACCCTTACCCTTACCCTTACCCTTACCGTTACCCTTACCCTTACCCTTACCCTTACCCTTACCCTTGCTTTTACTCTTAGGCTTACCCTTACCTTTACCCTTACCCTTACCCTTACCCTTACCCTCACCCTTACCCTTACCCTTGCTTTTACCCTTAAGCTTACCCTTACCCTTACCCTTACCCTCACCCTTACCCTTGCTTTTACCCTTAAGCTTACCCTTACCCTTACCCTTAACCTTACCCTTACCCTTGCTTTTACCCTTAGGCTTACCCTTACCCTTACCCTTACCCTTGCTTTTACCCTTAAGCTTACCCTTACCCTTACCCTTACTCTTACCCTTACCCTTACCCTTACCCTTACCCTTACCCTTACCCTTACCCTTACCCTTACCCTTACCCTTACCCTTGCTTTTACCCTTAGGCTTACCCTTACCTTTACCCTTACCCTAACCCTTACCCTTACCCTTACCCTTACCCTTACACTTACCCTTGCTTTTACCCTTAAGCTTACCCTTACCCTTACCCTTACCCTTACCCTTACCCTTACCCTTACCCTTACCCTTACCCTTACCCTTACCCTTACCCTTGCTTTTACCCTTAAGCTCACCCTTACCCTTTCCCCTAACCCTTACCCTTACCCTTACCCTTACCCTTACCCTTACCCTTACCCTTGCTTTTACCCTTAAGCTTACCCTCACCCTTACCCTTACCCTTACCCTTACCCTTACCCTTACCCTTACCCTTACCCTTACCCTTACCCTTACCCTTACCCTTACCCTTGCTTTTACCCTTAGGCTTACCCTTACCTTTACCCTTACCCTTACCCTTACCCTTACCCTTACCCTTACCCTTGCTTTTACCCTTAAGCTTACCCTTACCCTTACCCTTACCCTTAAGCTTACCCTTACCCTTACCCTTACCCTTACCCTTACCCTTACCCTTACCCTTACCCTTACCCTTACCCTTACCCTTACCCTTACCCTTACCCTTACCCTTACCCTTACCCTTGCTTTTACCCTTAAGCTTACCCTTACCCTTACCCTTACCCTTACCCTTACCCTTGCTTTTACCCTTAAGCTTACCCTTACCCTTGCCCTTACCCTTACCCTTACCTTTACCTTTACCCTTACCCTTACCCTTACCCTTACCCTTACCCTTACCCTTGCTTTTACCCTTAAGCTTACCCTTACCCTTACCCTTACTCTTACCCTTAAGCTTACCCTTACCCTTACCCTTACCCTTACCCTTACCCTCAACCTTACCCTTGCTTTTACCCTTAAGCTTACCCTTACCCTTACCCTTACCCTCACCCTTACCCTCACCCTTACCCTCACCCTTACCCTTACCCTTACACTTGCTTATACCCTTAAGCTTACCCTTACCCTTACCCTTACCCTTACCCTTACCCTTACCCTCACCCTTACCCTTGCTTTTACCCTTAGGCTTACCCTTACCTTTACCCTTACCCTTACCCTTACCCTTACCCTTACCCTTACCCTTACCCTTGCTTTTACCCTTAAGCTTACCCTTACCCTTACCCTTACTCTTACCCTCACCCTAACCCTTACCCTTGCTTTTACCCTTAAGCTTACCCTTACCCTTACCCTTACCCTTACCCTTACCCTTACCCTTACCCTTACCCTTACCCTTACCCTTACCCTTACCCTTACCCTTACCCTTGCTTTTACCCTTAAGCTTACCCTTACCCTTACCCTTACCCTTACCCTTACCCTTACCCTTACCCTTATCCTTACCCTTGCTTTTACCCTTAAGCTCACCCTTACCCTTACCCTTACCCTTACCCTTACCCTTACCCTTACCCTTACCCTTACCCTTACCCTTACCCTTACCCTTGCTTTTACTCGTAGGCTTACCCTTACCTTTACCCTTACCCTTACCGTTACCCTTACCCTTACCCTCACCCTTACCCTTACCCTTGCTTTTACCCTTAAGCTTACCCTTACCCTTACCCTTACCCTTACCCTTACCCTTACCCTTACCCTTACCCTTACCCTTACCCTTGCTTTTACTCTTAAGCTTACCCTTACCCTTACCCTTACCCTTACCCTTACCCTTACCCTTACCCTTAACCTTACCCTTACCCCTGCTTTTACCCTTAAGCTTACCCTTACCCTTACCCTTACCCTTACCCTTGCTTTTACCCTTAAGCTTACCCTTACCCTTACCCTTACCCTTACCCTTAAGCTTACCCTTACCCTTACCCTTACCCTTACCCTTACCCTTACCCTTACCCTTACCCTTACCCTTACCCTTACCCTTACCCTTACCCTTACCCTTACCCTTACCCTTACCCTTACCCTTGCTTTTACCCTTAAGCTTACCCTTACCCTTACCCTTAACCTTACCCTTACCCTTACCCTTACCCTTACCCTTACCCTTGCTTTTACCCTTAGGCTTACCCTTACCTTTACCCTTACCCTTACCCTTATCCTTACCCTTACCCTTACCCTTACCCTTACCCTTACCTTTACCCTTACCCTTGCTTTTACCCTTAAGCTTACCCTTACCCTTACCCTTACCCTTACCCTTACCCTTACTCTTGCTTTTACCCTTAAGCTTACCCTTACCCTTACCCTTACCCTTACCCTTACCCTTGCTTTTACCCTTAGGCTTACCCTTACCCTTTCCCTTACCCTTACCCTTGCTTTTACCCTTAAGCTTACCCTTACCCTTACCCTTACCCTTACCCTTACCCTTACCCTTACCCTTACCCTTACCCTTACCCTTACCCTTACCCTTACCCTTACCCTTACCCTTACCCTTACCCTTACCCTAACCCTTACCCTTACCCTTACCCTTACCCTTACCCTTACCCTTGCTTTTACCCTTAGGCTTACCCTTACCTTTACCCTTACCCTTACCCTTACCCTTACCCTTACCCTTGCTTTTACCCTTAAGCTTACCCTTACCCTTACCCTTACCCTTACCCTTACCCTTACCCTTACCCTTACCCTTACCCTTACCCTTACCCTTACCCTTACCCTTACCCTTGCTTTTACCCTTAAACTTACCCTTACCTTTACCCTTACCCTTACCCTTACCCTTACCCTTACCCTCACCCTTGCTTTTACCTTTAAGCTTACCCTTACCCTTACCCTTACCCTTACCCTCACCCTTACCCTTGCTTTTACCCTTAAGCTTACCCTTACCCTTACCCTTACCCTTGCTTTTACCCTTAGGCTTACCCTTACCCTTACCCTTACCCTTACCCCTGCTTTTACCCTTAAGCTTACCCTTACCCTTACCCTTACTCTAACCCTTACCCTTACCCTTACCCTTACCCTTGCTTTTACCCTTAGGCTTACCCTTACCTTTACCCTTACCCTTACCCTTACCCTTACCCTTACCCTTACCCTTACCCTTACCCTTGCTTTTACCCTTAAGCTAACCCTTACACTTACCCTTACCCTTACCCTTACCCTTACCCTTACCCTTACCCTTAACCTTACCCTTACCCTTGCTTTTACCCTTAAGCTCACCCTTACCCTTAACCTTACCCTTACCCTTACACTTACCCTTACCCTGACCCTTACCCTTGCTTTTACCCTTAAGCTTACCCTTACTCTTACCCTTACCCTTACCCTTAAGCTTACCTTTACCCTTACCCTTACCCTTACCCTTACCCTTACCCTTACCCTTACCCTTGCTTTTACCCTTAAGCTCACCCTTACCCTTACCCTTACCCTTACCCTTACCCTTGCTTTTACCCTTAAGCTTACCCTTACCCTTACCCTTACCCTTAAGCTTACCCTTACCCTTACCCTTACCCTTACCCTTATCCTTACCCTTGCTTTTACCCTTAAGCTTACCCTTACCCTTACCCTTACCCTTACCCAAACCCTTACCCTTAGCCTTACCCTTACCCTTACCCTTACCCTTACCCTTACCCTTGCTTTTACCCTTAGGCTTACCCTTACATTTACCCTTACCATTACCCTTACCCTTACCCTTACCCTTACCCTTACCCTTACCCTTACCCTTGCTTTTACCCTTAAGCTTACCCTTACCCTTACCCTTACCCTTACCCTTACCCTTACCCTTACCCTTACCCTTACCCTTACCCTTACCCTTACCCTTGCTTTTACCCTTAAGCTTACCCTTACCCTTACCCTTACCCTTACCCTTACCCTTACCCTTACCCTTACCCTTACCCTTACCCTTACCCTTACCCTTACCCTTGCTTTTACCCTTAAGCTTACCCTTACCCTTACCCTTACTCTTACCCTTACCCTTACCCTTACCCTTACCCTTGCTTTTACCCTTAAGCTTACCCTTACCCTTACCTTCACCCTTACCCTTACCCTTACCCTTACCCTTACCCTTACCCTTACCCTTACTCTTACCCTTACCCTAACCCTTACCCTTGCTTTTACCCTTAGGCTTACCCTTACCTTTAGCCTTACCCTTACCCTTACCCTTACCCTTACCCTTAGCCTTACCCTTGCTTTTACCCTTAAGCTTACCCTTACCCTTACCCTTACCCTTACCCTTACCCTTACCCTTACCCTTACCCTTGCTTTTACCCTTAAGCTTACCCTTACCCTTACCCTTACCCTTACACTTACCCTTGCTTTTACCCTTAGGCTTACCCTTACCCTTACCCTTACCCTTACCCTTAAGCTTACCCTTACCCTTACCCTTACCCTTACCCTCACCCTTACCCTTACCCTTACCCTTACCCTTACCCTTACCCTTACCCTTACCCTTGCTTTTACCCTTAAGCTTACCCTTACCCTTACCCTTACTCTTACCCTTACCCTTACCCTTACACTTACCCTTACCCTTGCTTTACCCTTAGGCTTACCCTTACCTTTACCCTTACCCTTACCCTTAACCTTACCCTTACCCTTAACCCTTACCCTTACCCTTACCCTTACCCTTACCCTTGCTTTTACCCTTAAGCTTACCCTTACCCTTACCCTTACCCTTACCCTTACCCTTACCCTTACCCTTACCCTTGCTTTTACCCTTAAGCTTACCCTTACCCTTACCCTTACCCTTACCCTTACCCTTGCTTTTACCCTTAGGCTTACCCTTACCCTTACCCTTACCCTTACCCTTGCTTTTACCCTTAAGCTTACCCTTACCCTTACCCTTACCCTTACCCTTACCCTTACCCTTACCCTTACCCTTACCCTTACCCTTACCCTTACCCTTACCCTTACCCTTGCTTTTACCCTTAGGCTTAACCTTACCTTTACCCTTACCCTTACCCTTACCCTTACCCTTACTCTTACCCTTACCCTTACCCTCACCCTTACCCTTACCCTTACCCTTACCCTTACCCTTACCCTTACCCTTACCCTTGCTTTTACCCTTAAGCTTACCCTTACCCTTACCCTTACCCTTACCCTTACCCTTACCCTTACCCTTACCCTTGCTTTTACCCTTAAGCTTACCCTTACCCTTACCCTTACCCTTACCCTCACCCTTACCCTTACCCTTACACTTGCTTATACCCTTAAGCTTACCCTTACCCTTACCCTTACCCTTACCCTTACCCTTACCCTTACCCTTACCCTCACCCTTACCCTTACCCTTACCCTTGCTTTTACCCTTAGGCTTACCCTTACCTTTACCCTTACCCTTACCCTTACCCTTACCCTTACCCTTACCCTTACCCTTGCTTTTACCCTTAAGCTTACCCTTACCCTTACCCTTACTCTTACCCTTACCCTAACCCTTACCCTTGCTTTTACCCTTGAGCTTACCCTTACCCTTACCCTTACCCTTACCCTTACCCTTACCCTTACCCTTACCCTTACCCTTACCCTTACCCTTACCCTTACCCTTACCCTTACCCTTACCCTTGCTTTTACCCTTAAGCTTACCCTTACCCTTACCCTTACCCTTACCCTTACCCTTACCCTTACCCTTACCCTTACCCTTATCCTTACCCTTGCTTTTACCCTTAAGCTTACCCTTACCCTTACCCTTACCCTTACCCTTACCCTTACCCTTACCCTTACCCTTACCCTTGCTTTTACTCTTAGGCTTACCCTTACCTTTACCCTTACCCTTACCCTTACCCTTACCCTTACCCTTACCCTCACCCTTACCCTTACCCTTGCTTTTACCCTTAAGCTTACCCTTACCCTTACCCTTACCCTCACCCTTACCCTTGCTTTTACCCTTAAGCTTACCCTTACCCTTACCCTTAACCTTACCCTTACCCTTGCTTTTACCCTTAGGCTTACCCTTACCCTTACCCTTACCCTTACCCTTGCTTTTACCCTTAAGCTTACCCTTACCCTTACCCTTACTCTTACCCTTACCATTACCCTTACCCTTACCCTTACCCTTACCCTTACCCTTACCCTTGCTTTTACCCTTAGGCTCACCCTTACCTTTACCCTTACCCTAACCCTTACCCTTACCCTTACCCTTACACTTACCCTTGCTTTTACCCTTAAGCTTACCCTTGCCCTTACCCTTACCCTTACCCTTACCCTTACCCTTACCCTTACCCTTACCCTTAACCTTACCCTTACCCTTGCTTTTACCCTTAAGCTCACCCTTACCCTTACCCTTACCCTTACCCTTACCCTTACCCTTACCCTTACCCTTACCCTTGCTTTTACCCTTAAGCTTACCCTTACCCTTACCCTTACCCTTACCCTTACCATTACCCTTACCCTTACCCTTACCCTTACCCTTACCCTTACCTTTACCCTTACCCTTGCTTTTACCCTTAGGCTTACCCTTACCTTTACCCTTACCCTTACCCTTACCCTTACCCTTACCCTTGCTTTTACCCTTAAGCTTACCCTTACCCTTACCCTTACCCTTAAGCTTACCCTTACCCTTACCCTTACCCTTACCCTTACCCTTACCCTTACCCTTACCCTTACCCTTACCCTTACCCTTGCTTTTACCCTTAAGCTTACCCTTACCCTTACCCTTACCCTTACCCTTACCCTTGCTTTTACCCTTAAGCTTACCCTTACCCTTACCCTTACCCTTAAGCTTACCCTTACCCTTACCCTTACCCTTACCCTTACCTTTACCCTTACCCTTACCCTTACCCTTACCCTTACCCTTACCCTTACCCTTACCCTTGCTTTTACCCTTAAGCTTACCCTTACCCTTACCCTTACCCTTACCCTTAAGCTTACCCTTACCCTTACCCTTACCCTTACCCTTACCCTTAACCTTACCCTTGCTTTTACCCTTAAGCTTACCCTTACCCTTACCCTTACCCTTACCCTTAAGCTTACCCTTACCCTTACCCTTACCCTTACCCTTACCCTTGCTTTTACCCTTAAGCTTACCCTTACCCTTAGCCTTACCCTTACCCTTAAGCTTACCCTTACCCTTACCCTTACCCTTACCCTTACCCTTACCCTTACCCTTACCCTTACCCTAACCCTTACCCTTACCCTTGCTTTTACCCTTAAGCTTACCCTTACCCTTACCCTTTCCCTTACCCTTGCCTTTACCCTTAAGCTTACCCTTAAACTTACCCTTACCCTTACCCTTAAGCTTACCCTTACCCTTACCCTTACCCTTATCCTTACCCTTACCCTTTCCCTTACCCTTACCCTTACCCTTACCCTTACCCTTGCTTTTACCCTTAAGCTTACCCTTACCCTTACCCTTACCCTTACCCTTACCCTTACCCTTACCCTTACCCTTACCCTTGCTTTTACCCTTAGGCTTACCCTTACCTTTACCCTTACCCTTACCCTTACCCTTACCCTTACCCTTACCCTTACCCTTACCCTTACCCTTACCCTTGCTTTTACCCTTAAGCTTACCCTTACCCTTACCCTTACCCTTACCCTTACCCTTGCTTTTACCCTTAGGCTTACCCTTACCCTTACCCTTACCCTTACCCTTGCTTTTACCCTTAAGCTTACCCTTACCCTTACCCTTACCCTTACCCTTACCCTTACCCTTACCCTTACCCTTACCCTTACCCTTACCCTTACCCTTACCCTTACCCTTACCCTTGCTTTTACCCTTAAGCTTACCCTTACCCTTACCCTTACCCTTACCCTTACCCTTACCCTTACCCTTACCCTTACCCTTACCCTCACCCTTGCTTTTACCCTTAAGCTTACCCTTACCCTCACCCTTACCCTTACCCTTACCCTTACCCTTGCTTTTACCCTTAAGCTTACCCTTACCCTTACCCTTACCCTTACCCTTACCCTTGCTTTTACCCTTAGGCTTACCCTTACCCTTACCCTTACCCTTACCCTTACCCTTACCCTTACCCTTACCCTTGCTTTTACCCTTAAGCTTACCCTTACCCTTACCCTTACCCTTACCCTTACCCTTACCCTTACCCTTACCCTTACCCTCACCCTTGCTTTTACCCTTAAGCTTACCCTTACCCTTACCCTTACCCTTACCCTTACCCTTACCCTTACCCTTGCTTTTACCCTTAAGCTTACCCTTACCCTTACCCTTACCCTTACCCTTACCCTTGCTTTTACCCTTAGGCTTACCCTTACCCTTACCCTTACCCTTACCCTTGCTTTTACCCTTAAGCTTACCCTTACCCTTACCCTTACCCTTACTCTTACCCTTACCCTTACCCTTACCCTTACCCTTGCTTTTACCCTTAGGCTTACCCTTACCTTTACCCTTACCCTTACCCTTACCCTTACCCTTACCTTACCCTTACCCTTACCCTTACCCTTACCCTTACCCTTGCTTTTACCCTTAAGCTTACCCTTACCCTTACCCTTACCCTTACCCTTACCCTTACCCTTACCCTTACCCTTACCCTTACCCTTACCCTTACCCTTACCCTTACCCTTACCCTTACCCTTACCCTTACCCTTACCCTTACCCTTACCCTTACCCTTGCTTTTACCCTTAAGCTCACCCTTACCCTTACCCTTACCCTTACCCTTACCCTTACCCTTACTCTTACCCTTACCCTTGCTTTTACCCTTAAGCTTACCCTTACCCTTACCCTTACCCTTAAGCTTACCCTTACACTTACCCTTACCTTTACCCTTACCCTTACCCTTGCTTTTACCCTTAAGCTTACCCTTACCCTTACCCTTACCCTTACCCTTACCCTTGCTTTTACCCTTAAGCTTACCCTTACCCTTACCCTTACCCTTACCCTTAAGCTTACGCTTACCCTTACCCTTACCCTTACCCTTACCCTTACCCTTACCCTTGCTTTTACCCTTAAGCTTACCCTTACCCTTACCCTTACCCTTACCCTTACCCTTACCCTTACCCTTACCCTTACCCTTGCTTTTACCCTTAGGCTTACCCTTACCTTTACCCTTACCATTACCCTTACCCTTACCCTTACCCTTACCCTTACCCTTACCCTTGCTTTTACCCTTAAGCTTACCCTTACCCTTACCCTTACCCTTACCCTTACCCTTACCCTTGCTTTTACCCTTAAGCTTACCCTTACCCTTACCCTTACCCTTACCCTTACCCTTACCCTTACCCTTACCCTTACCCTTACCCTTACCCTTACCCTTACCCTTACCCTTACCCTTACCCTTACCCTTACCCTTACCCTTACCCTTACCCTTACCCTTACCCTTACCCTTGCTTTTACCCTTAAGCTTACCCTTACCCTTACCCTTACCCTTACCCTTACCCTTACCCTTGCTTTTACCCTTAAGCTTACCCTTACCCTTACTCTTACCCCTACCCTTACCCTTACCCTTACCCTTACCCTTACCCTTACCCTTACCCTTACCCTTACCCTTGCTTTTACCCTTAGGCTCACCCTCACCTTTACCCTTACCCTTACCCTTACCCTTACCCTCACCCTTACCCTTACCCTTGCTTTTACCCTTAAGCTTACCCTTACCCTTACCCTAACCCTTACCCTTAGCCTTACCCTTACCCTTGCTTTTACCCTTAAGCTTACCCTTACCCTTACCCTTACCCTTACCCTTGCTTTTACCCTTAGGCTTACCCTTACCCTTACCCTTACCCTTACCCTTAAGCTTACCCTTACCCTTACCCTTACCCTTACCCTTACCCTTACCCTTACCCTTACCCTTACCCTTGCTTTTACCCTTAAGCTTACCCTTACCTTTACCCTTACCCTTACCCTTACCCTTACCCTTACCCTTACCCTTACCCTTACCCTTACTTAGGGTAAGGGTAAGGGTAAGCTTAAGGGTAAAAGCAAGGGTAAGGGTAAGGGTAAGGGTAAGGGTAAGGGTAAGGGTAAGGGTAAGGGTAAGGGTAAGGGTAAGCTTAAGGGTAAGGGTGAGGGTAAGGGTAAGGGTAAGCTTAAGGGTAAAAGCAAGGGTAAGGGTAAGGGTAAGGGTAAGGGTAAGGGTAAGCTTAAGGGTAAGGGTAAGGGTAAGGGTAAGGGTAAGCTTAAGGGTAAAAGCAAGGGTAAGGTTAAGGGTAAGGGTAAGGGTAAGGGTAAGGGTAAGGGTAAGGGTAAGCTTAAGGGTAAGCTTAAGGGTAAGGGTAAGGGTAAGGGTAAGGGTAAGCTTAAGGGTAAAAGCAAGGGTAAGGGTAAGGGTAAGGGTAAGGGTAAGGGTAAGGGTAAGGGTAAGGGTAAGGGTAAGGGTAAGGGTAAGGGTAAGGGTAAGGGTAAGGGTAAGGGTAAGCTTAAGGGTAAGGGTAAGGGTAAGGGTAAGCTTAAGGGTAAAAGCAAGGGTAAGGGTAAGGGTAAGGGTAAGGGTAAACGTAAGCTTAAGGGTAAAAGCAAGGGTAAGGGTAAGGGTAAGGGTAAGGGTAAGGGTAAGGGTAAGGGTAAGGGTAAGGGTAAGGGTAAGGGTAAGGGTAAGGGTAAGCTTAAGGGTAAGGGAAAGGGTAAGGGTAA
>CAUEHS010000084.1:0-24600 GCA_958510865.1 Myrrha octodecimguttata | reverse complement strand
AACTTTCGAAACAACTGAGATACAGGGTGTTCTTCGTCAAATGACAGGTATAGTATCTTTCGAACCAATGCTCTGATTCGACTGAAATTTTCACCAATCATTCCTCTTCACAATCCAGAATAACGTTCCAAAAATAAAAGTCTAACTTTCGAAACAACTGAGATACAGGGTGTTCTTCGTCAAATGACAGGTATAGTATCTTTCGAACCAATGCTCTGATTCGACTGAAATTTTCACCAATCATTCCTCTTCACAATCCAGAATAACGTTCCAAAAATAAAAAGTCTAACTTTCGAAACAACTGAGATACAGGGTGTTCTTCGTCAAATGACAAGTATAGTATCTTTCGAACCAATGCTCTGATTCGACTGAAATTTTCACCAATCATTTCTCTTCACAATCCAGAATAACGTTCCAAAAATAAAAAGTCTAACTTTCGAAACAACTGAGATACAGGGTGTTCTTCGTCAAATGACAAGTATAGTATCTTTCGAACCAATGCTCTGATTCGACTAAAATTTTCACCAATCATTCCTCTTCACAATCCAGAATAACGATTCAAAAATAAAAAGTCTAACTTTCGAAACAACTGAGATACAGGGTGTTCTTCGTCAAATGACAGGTATAGTATCTTTCGAACCAATGCTCTGATTCGACTGAAATTTTCACCAATCATTCCTCTTCACAATCCAGAATAACGATTCAAAAATAAAAAGTCTAACTTTCGAAACAACTGAGATACAGGGTGTTCTTCGTCAAATGACAGGTATAGTATCTTTCGAACCAATGCTCTGATTCGACTGAAATTTTCACCAATCATTCCTCTTCACAATCCAGAATAACGTTCCAAAAATAAAAAGTCTAACTTTCGAAACAACTGAGATACAGGGTGTTCTTCGTCAAATGACAAGTATAGTATCTTTCGAACCAATGCTCTGATTCGACTGAAATTTTCACCAATCATTCCTCTTCACAATCCAGAATAACGTTCCAAAAATAAAAAGTCTAACTTTCGAAACAACTGAGATACAGGGTGTTCTTCGTCAAATGACAAGTACAGTATCTTTCGAACCAATGCTCTGATTCGACTGAAATTTTCACCAATCATTCCTCTTCACAATCCAGAATAACGTTCCAAAAATAAAAAGTCTAACTTTCGAAACAACTGAGATACAGGGTGTTCTTCGTCAAATGACAGGTATAGTATCTTTCGAACCAATGCTCTGATTCGACTGAAATTTTCACCAATCATTCCTCTTCACAATCCAGAATAACGATTCAAAAATAAAAAGTCAAACTTTCGAAACAACTGAGATACAGGGTGTTCTTCGTCAAATGACAGGTATAGTATCTTTCGAACCAATGCTCTGATTCGACTGAAATTTTCACCAATCATTCCTCTTCACAATCCAGAATAACGTTCCAAAAATAAAAAGTCTAAATTTCGAAACAACTGAGATACAGGGTGTTCTTCGTCAAATGACAAGTATAGTATCTTTCGAACCAATGCTCTGATTCGACTGAAATTTTCACCAATCATTCCTCTTCACAATCCAGAATAACGATTCAAAAATAAAAAGTCTAACTTTCGAAAGAACTGAGATACAGGGTGTTCTTCGTCAAATGACAGTTATAGTATCTTTCGAACCAATGCTCTGATTCGACTGAAATTTTCACCAATCATTCCTCTTCACAATCCAGAATAACGTTCCAAAAATAAAAAGTCTAACTTTCGAAACAACTGAGATACAGGGTGTTCTTCGTCAAATGACAGGTATAGTATCTTTCGAATCAATGCTCTGATTCGACTGAAATTTTCACCAATCATTCCTCTTCACAATCCAGAATAACATTCCAAAAATAAAAAGTCTAACTTTCGAAACAACTGAGATACAGGGTGTTCTTCGTCAAATGACAGGTATAGTATCTTTCGAACCAATGCTCTGATTCGACTGAAATTTTCACCAATCATTCCTCTTCACAATCCAGAATAACGTTCCAAAAATAAAAAGTCTAACTTTCGAAACAACTGAGATACAGGGTGTTCTTCGTCAAATGACAGGTATAGTATCTTTCGAACCAATGCTCTGATTCGACTGAAATTTTCACCAATCATTCCTCTTCACAATCCAGAATAACGATTCAAAAATAAAAAGTCAAACTTTCGAAACAACTGAGATACAGGGTGTTCTTCGTCAAATGACAGGTATAGTATCTTTCGAACCAATGCTCTGATTCGACTGAAATTTTCACCAATCATTCCTCTTCACAATCCAGAATAACGTTCCAAAAATAAAAAGTCTAAATTTCGAAACAACTGAGATACAGGGTGTTCTTCGTCAAATGACAAGTATAGTATCTTTCGAACCAATGCTCTGATTCGACTGAAATTTTCACCAATCATTCCTCTTCACAATCCAGAATAACGATTCAAAAATAAAAAGTCTTACTTTCGAAACAACTGAGATACAGGGTGTTCTTCGTCAAATGACAGTTATAGTATCTTTCGAACCAATGCTCTGATTCGACTGAAATTTTCACCAATCATTCCTCTTCACAATCCAGAATAACGTTCCAAAAATAAAAAGTCTAACTTTCGAAACAACTGAGATACAGGGTGTTCTTCGTCAAATGACAGGTATAGTATCTTTCGAATCAATGCTCTGATTCGACTGAAATTTTCACCAATCATTCCTCTTCACAATCCAGAATAACGTTCCAAAAATAAAAAGTCTAACTTTCGAAACAACTGAGATACAGGGTGTTCTTCGTCAAATGACAGGTATAGTATCTTTCGAACCAATGCTCTGATTCGACTGAAATTTTCACCAATCATTCCTCTTCACAATCCAGAATAACGTTCCAAAAATAAAAAGTCTAACTTTCGAAACAACTGAGATACAGGGTGTTCTTCGTCAAATGACAGGTATAGTATCTTTCGAACCAATGCTCTGATTCGACTGAAATTTTCACCAATCATTCCTCTTCACAATCCAGAATAACGTTCCAAAAATAAAAAGTCTAACTTTCGAAACAACTGAGATACAGGGTGTTCTTCGTCAAATGACAAGTATTGTATCTTTCGAACCAATGCTCTGATTCGACTGAAATTTTCACCAATCATTTCTCTTCACAATCCAGAATAACGTTCCAAAAATAAAAAGTCTAACTTTCGAAACAACTGAGATACAGGGTGTTCTTCGTCAAATGACAAGTATAGTATCTTTCGAACCAATGCTCTGATTCGACTAAAATTTTCACCAATCATTCCTCTTCACAATCCAGAATAACGATTCAAAAATAAAAAGTCTAACTTTCGAAACAACTGAGATACAGGGTGTTCTTCGTCAAATGACAGGTATAGTATCTTTCGAACCAATGCTCTGATTCGACTGAAATTTTCACCAATCATTCCTCTTCACAATCCAGAATAACGTTCCAAAAATAAAAAGTCTAACTTTCGAAACAACTGAGATACAGGGTGTTCTTCGTCAAATGACAGGTATAGTATCTTTCGAACCAATGCTCTGATTTGACTGAAATTTTCACCAATCATTCCTCTTCACAATCCAGAATAACGATTCAAAAATAAAAAGTCTAACTTTCGAAACAACTGAGATACAGGGTGTTCTTCGTCAAATGACAGGTATAGTATCTTTCGAACCAAAGCTCTGATTCGACTGAAATTTTCACCAATCATTCCTCTTCACAATCCAGAATAACGTTCCAAAAATAAAAAGTCTAACTTTCGAAACAACTGAGATACAGGGTGTTCTTCGTCAAATGACAGGTATAGTATCTTTCGAACCAATGCTCTGATTCGACTGAAATTTTCACCAATCATTCCTCTTCACAATCCAGAATAACGTTCCAAAAATAAAAAGTCTAACTTTCGAAACAACTGAGATACCGGGTGTTCTTCGTCAAATGACAGGTATAGTATCTTTCGAACCAATGCTCTGATTCGACTGAAATTTTCACCAATCATTCCTCTTCACAATCCAGAATAACGATTCAAAAATAAAAATTCTAACTTTCGAAACAACTGAGATACAGGGTGTTCTTCGTCAAATGACAGGTATAGTATCTTTCGAACCAATGCTCTGATTCGACTGAAATTTTCACCAATCATTCCTCTTCACAATCCAGAATAACGTTCCAAAAATAAAAAGTCTAACTTTCGAAACAACTGAGATACAGGGTGTTCTTCGTCAAATGACAAGTATAGTATCTTTCGAACCAATGCTCTGATTCGACTGAAATTTTCACCAATCATTCCTCTTCACAATCCAGAATAACGTTCCAAAAATAAAAAGTCTAACTTTCGAAACAACTGAGATACAGGGTGTTCTTCGTCAAATGACAAGTATAGTATCTTTCGAACCAATGCTCTGATTCGACTGAAATTTTCACCAATCATTCCTCTTCACAATCCAGAATAACGTTCCAAAAATAAAAAGTCTAACTTTCGAAACAACTGAGATACAGGGTGTTCTTCGTCAAATGACAAGTATAGTATCTTTCGAACCAATGCTCTGATTCGACTGAAATTTTCACCAATCATTCCTCTTCACAATCCAGAATAACGATTCAATAATAAAAAGTCTAACTTTCGAAACAACTGAGATACAGGGTGTTCTTCGTCAAATGACAAGTATAGTATCTTTCGAACCAATGCTCTGATTCGACTGAAATTTTCACCAATCATTCCTCTTCACAATCCAGAATAACGTTCCAAAAATAAAAAGTCTAACTTTCGAAACAACTGAGATACAGGGTGTTCTTCGTCAAATGACAAGTATAGTATCTTTCGAACCAATGCTCTGATTCGTCTGAAATTTTCACCAATCATTCCTCTTCACAATCCAGAATAACGTTCCAAAAATAAAAAGTCTAACTTTCGAAACAACTGAGATACAGGGTGTTCTTCGTCAAATGACAAGTATAGTATCTTTCGAACCAATGCTCTGATTCGACTGAAATTTTCACCAATCATTCCTCTTCACAATCCAGAATAACGATTCAAAAATAAAAAGTCTATCTTTCGAAACAACTGAGATACAGGGTGTTCTTCGTCAAATGACAGGTATAGTATCTTTCGAACCAATGCTCTGATTCGACTGAAATTTTCACCAATCATTCCTCTTCACAATCCAGAATAACGATTCAAAAATAAAAAGTCTAACTTTCGAAACAACTGAGATACAGGGTGTTCTTCGTCAAATGACAGGTATAGTATCTTTCGAACCAAAGCTCTGATTCGACTGAAATTTTCACCAATCATTCCTCTTCACAATCCAGAATAACGTTCCAAAAATAAAAAGTCTAGCTTTCGAAACAACTGAGATACAGGGTGTTCTTCGTCAAATGACAGGTATAGTATCTTTCGAACCAATGCTCTGATTCGACTGAAATTTTCACCAATCATTCCTCTTCACAATCCAGAATAACGTTCCAAAAATAAAAAGTCTTACTTTCGAAACAACTGAGATACAGGGTGTTCTTCGTCAAATGACAGGTATAGTATCTTTCGAACCAATGCTCTGATTCGACTGAAATTTTCACCAATCATTCCTCTTCACAATCCAGAATAACGATTCAAAAATAAAAATTCTAACTTTCGAAACAACTGAGATACAGGGTGTTCTTCGTCAAATGACAGGTATAGTATCTTTCGAACCAATGCTCTGATTCGACTGAAATTTTCACCAATCATTCCTCTTCACAATCCAGAATAACGTTCCAAAAATAAGAATTCTTACTTTCGAAACAACTGAGATACAGGGTGTTCTTCGTCAAATGACAAGTATAGTATCTTTCGAACCAATGCTCTGATTCGACTGAAATTTTCACCAATCATTCCTCTTCACAATCCAGAATAACGTTCCAAAAATAAAAAGTCTAACTTTCGAAACAACTGAGATACAGGGTGTTCTTCGTCAAATGACAAGTATAGTATCTTTCGAACCAACCCCAGTAGCACACAAATATTGGACCAATATTGGGCCAATATTGTGAAAATATTGGCCCAACATAGTTTCTCGATATTGGCCCAATAAAGAATGTTGACTTTTTGCAATATTGGGCCAATATTGGATACCAACATAGGCCCAATATTGGACATCCATATTGGCCCAATATATGATACCAATATTGGCCCAATAATGAATGTTGACTTTTTGCAATATTGGGCCAACATTGGATACCGATTTAAGCCCAATATTGGACATCCATATTGGCCCAATATTGGACATCCATATTGGCCCAATATTGGACATCCATATTGGCCCAATATTGGACATCCATATTGGCCCAATATATGATACCAATATTGGCCCAATAATGAATGTTGACTTTTTGCAATATTGGGCCAACATTGGACACCAATATAAGCCTAATATTGAATATCTATATTGGCTCAACATCGAATACCAATATTGGCCCAATAAAGAATGTTGACTTTTTGCAATATTGGGCCAACATTGGAAACCAATATAAGCCCAATATTGAATATCTATATTGGCCCAACATCGAATACCGATATTGACCCAATAAAGAATGTTGACCTTTTGCAATATTGGGCCAACATTGGTTACCAACATAAGCCCAATATTGGAAATATACATTGGTCAAATATAGAATACCAATATTGGCCCAATATTGGATACCAATATTGGCCCAATATTGGAAACCAATATTGGCCCAATATTCAAAAAGTAAAAAAATAATATTATAAATATAATCGCGTTTTTCAAGTACACACAGAATCAACCCACTACGAAACTCATGACCAACCACCACCCCCCATCACCGACCTTCCTGAAACCCACCAACTTGAGACTCTGACGTACGAACCACCTACAGAAATACGAGAAACCACCAACCTGAAAAATCCAACACCAACCAATCGTCCGCTGCGGGAATAGAACCCGGACAATCTGCGCCGCAAGTATAAAGCTCTACCATTGGGCTACCCATGACCATACGAATTCAGGCTTATGATGCGTAATATTACATTGTATTTGTTTTGATTACGACCAACGCTGAATAACTCTGAACTGTTTTTGTATTGATTTAGTTGGTTAGATAAGTATTTCAGGAAAATTTTCACTTTAATAGAATATTAAGCTTTTCAAACCGTGTTAAGGAGAGGTAGGTTTATTATTGCTGCTGATTATTATGCTTGTGTGAGTAAGGAGACCGCGTTATTTGATATTTCACTCATTTCAGTGAAATTTCTTGATTATTAATGTATGGAAGTATGAATCTTCAAAATATGGAGGTTTGTTTTTTTTACTTCATTATTCATCAATTACAATGTATTCCGCACGCGTTGAAGAGAGCAAGAAAACAAAGCATTCAAAATCTGATGAGGATGAAAATTATCAATTTCAACCAACAAAAAACGGAAGGTCCTGGAAAATCCGTTTTAGGCGACCATCGAACTGATGACGTCATTAAGAAGTTCGCTAAAATGGAATATAATATTGCGTGTGACGTCACCGGTGTCACCGCTACGGCGCTAAAATACCAGTTATAAAAGATTTAACAGTATTCGAACTTATGTTTTCGACTTTTACGAACTGTTTTCTAAAATGTTTGCGTGTGACGTCACTATTGTGACGCTAAAATATGAATAGTTCAAAAGACACGAAAAATGTTTGAAAGATAGGCACGTCAAATTTCAGCTATAAAATATCTTATTATCACAATATAAAGTACACTCGACTGTGATCTCGTATTCCTTTCATTCATTTTTATATGTAGAATAATTCGTGGGATTGGAATTCATTTCTTCTCTTTTCGGTAGGTACTGTTTTGTTGCTTCGTCAAGCTCTCTAATATAGAATACTTAGTGAAACAACATGAATAAATCAACATAGTATAGGAATTCAAAAACTTATTTTCTTACCTCCGAAGCAGTTGATGTGTTGATGTGGTAGTGGTTCCTGTTCATCCAAAAAGTTATTCATCTGAGAATCGAAGAACAGGATTTAATTCATATGTTCGTCACGTCATATGTCAGTTTTGTTTATCTTTCCGATTCAATATCGATGAAAATACTGTTTCAATTCAAATAACTGCTTCCGAGGTAGGAAAATAAGTTTTTGAAATCCTATACTATGTTGATTTATTCATAAGTATTCTATATTAAAAAGCTTGAAGAAGCAACAAAACAGTCGCGAAACGTCGCTTGAAGGAATGAATTAGTTAAATTCAAAAAAAATGTTTTTTACTGCATTTCATTTGTCAAGGAAAAATAGAAGGTTTAAGTAAAATCTGTGGCATTATTGTTTTCTATGCACAATTCTAACAAGCATGCGTATGGACTTAAATCTGGTTATTTTCCGTTGATGTGAAATGTTAGTTGAAACACGTGGTAAGTTTTTGATATATAATATAGAATAAATGCTACTGATGATTCTAAATCGAAAGATAGAAGATGAAACACTGTGTCTAGTATTGTTTTTAGGTTGTATTTCATTTTTTTACCCTTTTCTAAGGTTTTTTACTTTGATCATTATATGCCAGTTGATATAATAATTTTGTCATTGAAGACGTAGTACGTCGACGACATAAAAAGTATATCGAAAGATATCAAATCAATATCGAAAGATATTATTATGTAAAGGTTAATACAGAAAAATCTGTATTTAATTGTTGAATGAATTAGTGTCTCATTTCCAACCTATTTCAATCCCATAAATTATTTCGAATATAAACTAAACTGTTAATGGAATTATCGTTCCTCTACGAGATGAACAATGCACGCCAATATTCAATATACTTGTTCTAACTCTGAGCTTGTTTCGCACTTACAGAATATTCTCATCGTATTTCACCCATATGAAGGTAAATTATTTTCTATAGGTTAATACGTATAAGGGGTTATCTGTGCGCAGAAAATTAAGTCACACTCATCGTTGCACCTGAATATAGTATTGAAATAATTTATAAACCCTAACAAAGTATCTGTTATATTTTGCATTTCTAACGAATAATTCTTAGAAATAATTCCCTTGTTATTGCCTCAGGGCTATTTGACAACCGAAAGTGGCACCCGTCTACCAGATGTTATTTTATTGCCCCTTGCAAGGGTTTGTCACTTATCGTTTTTCGATGTTTTGTCGCTCAGAGCTCGAACTATTTTTTCAATTCATCATTTGGAAAGGGGTTTGCTTCAATCAATCTGTAAATGTTTTAATCAATTGTCATACAATTTGTTTTATAACGATATAGTAGCTCCTAGAGCTATTAGCTCGCTCTGTCGTCATTCGTCATCGTACCTGAACTTACGGGGAACCTGTAACCCCTTAATGATGCTCTCGTTCTACATTGAATGGAGGCATTTTGCACAGATAGCTTTTCAATCGCCTATGGTTTTCTATCCTTTTACTTTCTTATTTAACGGTTCGAATGAATATGTATTCGGTAATTTCCACTGTATTTAAGCGCTTGTTCTGGGGAACAACGCGTTATCGTCTCGTCACAATGTCTGCAACTCTCGAATTTTGAGCTGAAATTGGTCTCAAACGACTAGGTTAGACTCAAATTTGATTCTGTCCGTCCGGCCGTGTGCGTTCTAACTTTCGAAAGAAAGGACCTAGAGTTTTGAATTTCTCAGGTTGGGCTTAGATCCTGAAAATCTCGGCTGAGTTCGTTATTGGACCAAATCGACCAAACAGTTTTGGAGTATATTAAATTTTGAGGTTAATTTCTCGATATTTCATGGAGAACTGATTCGATCGAATTGAAATTTCGTGACAAGTTCTTGAATACCAACAAACAAATAAGTGTGGAGTTTCGTATGGATCTAATTGTTAAAAAATTTATAGAAATAATTATTCAAAAATTTTCGAAATTTTCATTGGAAATTTCTTTTTCTCGGAAAGTGTTGATCAGATTTCAACTGAATTTGGCACATATATCTTAGAATCAGTCTTCCAACAAGAACGTTTCAAATTTCAATTCGATACGATATTTACTTTCGGAGAAATATGACAAAAATTTTGACGTTATTTCCTCAACATATCAAGAAAAACAAATGCGATCAGATCGAAACATCGTAATAAGTTGAGGGATACCAAAGCGAAACCTTCCGCAAAATTTCGTATGGATCCAGTGGTTAAAAAATTTAAAGAAAATGTTTACCCGAAAATGTTTGAAATTTTTGTGGAAATATTTTTTTTTCTCGGAACATTTTGATCAGATTTTAATGAAATCCGTCACAGGCCTTGGAATCAATATTCAAAAACGGAATTTCAAATTTAAACTTGAGATATTTGCTTTCGGGGATATATGAAAAAAAATTGTCAAATTTCGTTGTTTGAAATTACCTGGATATGTCGAGAAGAACATATGCGACCACATCGAAACATCGTAATTACTCGGAGAATATATTAATGCGAACCAAGAAAAAATTGTTTTTCTAAAATTATTCACATATTTATCGAAAAAACAATTGTTTTTTCTAATTTATTGAATAGATTTCGATGAAATTCAGCGCCGACTTTGAAGTGAGTATTCTACAACAGTTTTTTCCAATTTCAATTTGATCTAATATTTATTTCCGGAGATATTAAGAAAAAAATATGTAAAATTTCGTTGTTATTTGAAATTTTCAGAATATTTCCTTAATATCTCGATGACTATCGACACGATCAGATTGAAAATTGGGATAAAGCTTGAAATCAATATTTCAAAACAGCGCTTCGAATTTCAGTTTGATCCGATATTTATATTCGGAGATATTGGAAGATTGAGGTTATTTCCTCAATATTCCAAGAAGAACAGAAGCGAACAGATTCAAACTATGTAGTAAGTAGAAAAATACTTAAAACTGGCAAATTTTGTTAGGATCGTAGGGGTGGAAAACTGTAAAAATGTATTCAAATATTTTGGGAATTTTTGTTGAAGAATTTTTCAACCGGAAGCTTTTCATCAGATTTCAATAAAATTGGTGAGAACCTCGATTCAGTATTTTACAACAGTGTTTCAAAGTTCAGTTCCATCTGATATTTATCTTTGGAGATATTGAGAAAAAAAATGTGTCGAATTTCTTGTAATTAATTATATATATATATATATATGTGGCGTCATTGGATGGTTTCACCCATTCGCGAATTCAGCTTTCGGAATTGAACCGGTTCAACAAAAAAAATCAAGTCTCTAAATGTCTTTTCATTTTACGTTTGGCAGTTAGGCCGACCTTAACTATAAAAAATCTAGAAAAGCACTGACGTAAAGTCAGCAGCTTTTACGCGCTTGTTCACAGTGCGGAATGGTGACTTGGAAATTTCAGTGAAATTTCAATGAAATATAAAAATTTTCGAAAAAAAAAATTTTCTTCTCCAATTTTTCCATGGATAATTCTTCCCATTGACACTGTGCATCTTCCAACCAAGTTTCCTTTCGGTCAGATAAATATTTTTCGAGTTATTGAGAAATCAAAATTTCAAATGACTGTAGCACAAAAACCATTCGGCAGATTTGGCCCATTAACGAAATTAACCGAGATATTCAGGCTCGTAACCAAATCTGAAAATTTCAAGACTCTAGGTAGTTCCTTTCGAGAGTTACAGCGCACACGGCCGAAAGGACGGCCCAACGCCAGAATCAATTTTGACCACGGATTCTTCATCAGTGAGTCCAACCTAGTCGTTTGATGACCATTTATGCTCAAAATTCGAAAATAACAGACATCGTGACGAAATAATGATGCATGTTCCCCAAAACAAGCCCGTAAAAAGATTCGTTGCACACTAATGAATTAGGAAGTGAAGGGATGGAACAACTATCGGGATGCAGAAAGGAATATTATGTAAAAATAAAATGTGAATCGAAGAATGAAACGCGACAACTCCTTGAAATGTAAGCAAAGGGCAATAAAACAGCATCTGGTTAGACGGAAGCCACTCTCGGGCGATAAATGGCCCTGAGGCTATAACAAGGGAATGTTTTTCGAGATTTATTCGTTGGAAATTAATATAACTAATACTTATTTTAAGGATTTATTGATTAGTTCAACCTCAACAGGTGTGATGATCAGGGTGACTTAATTTTTTGTGCACAGATAATAACCTATATTATGGAGTTATGTACCTTCATTGGTGAAATACGTTGAAAGTATTCTGTAAGTGCGAAATACCCTTAGAAGTAGCATAAATGAATTTATTCCTGAATATTCGATTAATACTGAGTTACTTGATTTCCTATTTTTTAATATACAATAATTTGTTTTAACTGGCCCCAATCGCCTGAATAAATTGCAGAATTTTCTTTTGACTCGAACACGCGTTAGATTGAATATCTCCTCTAGACTCTAGACAATAAGATAATCAAAATTGTTCGGAATTTCGGCTTGTGTAGTATCAGAATACTTATCTGGATAGCTTTCAGTTCGGATTAATATCTCCAAAATGAAGTCCCCTGAAACAGTGGAAAGCTTAGTCGGTAAATTCATGAGAATTGATGTATTTACCCATCAGTTCAGATGAAATTCTACTATTACATGTACAAAATGCTTCGATATATCGTCCAAAATAATCAACCTGAAAGGAATAATATAACCAAAAGTATTCGATTTTTCAAGGGAATTCAGAAATCTTACAGTATATTCTTCTAGAGTATGTCCATTGCAAGCCTCCAAAGTTTGCCATTAACCGAAGTTCCACAGGAAAACGATTCACACTCATAATCCCCTTGTCCCTTTATTCGGCCAATATTGGTAGCAATGTAATTTACAATACTGTCGAAAAACTATACCAAATATTGGACCAATATTGGCGATATCATTGATAAACAATATTGGCGCAATCCACTCATTTCAATATTCGGCCAATATTGGTAGCAATGTAATTTACAATATTGGTCAAGAAACTATGCCCAGTATTGGCGATACCATTGATAAACGATATTGGCGCAATATACTAATCCCAATATTGGGCCAATATTGGTAGCAATGTTATTTACAATATTGGCCAAAAAACTATGCCCCATATTGGACCAATATTGACGATACGGTGGAAAACAATATTGGCGCAATCCACTCATCCCAATATTGGGCCAATATTGGTAGCAATGTTATTTTCAATATTGGCTAACACCCCATTCCCAATATCGGACTGATATTGGCGATACATTGACAAACAATATTGGCGCAATCCACTTATCCCGATATTGGGCCAATATCGGTAGCAATGTAATTTACAATATTGGCCAAAAAACTATGCCCAATGTTGGACCAATATTGGCGATACCATGGATAAACAATATTGGCGCCATCCACTCATCTCAATATTGGGCTAATATTGGTAGCAATGTAATTTTCAGTATTGGCCAAAAGAACTTTTCCACCAATATTGGCGATACGTTTGATGAACAATATTGGCGCAATCCACTTACACCTATATTGGACCAATATTGGTAGCAATGTGATTAACAATATTGGCAAAAAAACCATGCCCAATATAGGACCAATATTGGCGATACCATCGATAAACAATATTGGCGCAATCCACTTATCCCGATATTGGGCCAATATTGGTAGCAATGTGATTTAAAATATTGGCTTAGAACCTATGCCCAATATTAGACCAATATTGGCGAAACCATTGATTAACAATATTGGCGCAATCCACTCATCCCGATATTGGGCCAATATTGGTAATAATGTGATTCACAATATTGGGTGAAAAACTATGCCCAATATTGGACCAATATTGGCGATTCCATCGATAAACAATATTGGCGCAATCCACTTATTCCGGTATTGGGCCAATATTGGTAGCAATGTGATT
The DNA here is from genome assembly GCA_958510865.1 of Myrrha octodecimguttata. Classification (NCBI taxonomy): domain Eukaryota; kingdom Metazoa; phylum Arthropoda; class Insecta; order Coleoptera; family Coccinellidae; genus Myrrha; species Myrrha octodecimguttata. The sequence continues at coordinate 10,801 of CAUEHS010000084.1, read as the reverse complement.
TACAATATTGACTTATAACCTATGCCCAATATTGGACCAATATTGGCGAAACCATTGATTAACAATATTGGCGCAATCCACTTATCCCGATATTGGGCCAATATTGGTACCAATGTGATTCACAACATTGGCTAAAAAACTATGCCGAATATTGGACCAATATTGGCGATACCATTGATAAACAATATTGGCGCAATCCACTTATCCCGATAATGGGCCAATATTGGTAGCAATTTGATTTACAATATTGGCTAATAACTTATGCCCAATATTGGACCAATATTGGCATTACCCTTGATAAACAATATTGGCACAATCCACTCGTCCCAATATTGGGCCAATATTGGCAAAAGTACTAATTCACAATATTGGCCTTATCACAAATTTCGATATTGGGCCAACATTGGCGTATACTCGTTTTTCGATGTACGATGAATCTATATTGGGCCAATATTGAATCAATGTTTAGCCAAGATTGTGTGCTACTGGGGAATGCTCTGATTCGACTGAAATTTTCACCAATCATTCCTCTTCACAATCCAGAATAACGTTCCAAAAATAAAAAGTCTAACTTTCGAAACAACTGAGATACAGGGTGTTCTTCGTCAAATGACAAGTATAGTATCTTTCGAACCAATGCTCTGATTCGACTGAAATTTTCACCAATCATTCCTCTTCACAATCCAGAATAACGATTCAAATATAAAAAGTCTAACTTTCGAAACAACTGAGATACAGGGTGTTCTTCGTCAAATGACAGGTATAGTATCTTTCGAACCAATGCTCTGATTCGACTGAAATTTTCACCAATCATTCCTCTTCACAATCCAGAATAACGTTCCAAAAATAAAAAGTCTAACTTTCGAAACAACTGAGATACAGGGTGTTCTTCGTCAAATGACAAGTATAGTATCTTTCGAACCAATGCTCTGATTCGACTGAAATTTTCACTAATCATTCCTCTTCACAATCCAGAATAACGTTCCAAAAATAAAAAGTCTAACTTTCGAAACAACTGAGATACAGGGTGTTCTTCGTCAAATGACAAGTACAGTATCTTTCGAACCAATGCTCTGATTCGACTGAAATTTTCACCAATCATTCCTCTTCACAATCCAGAATAACGTTCCAAAAATAAAAAGTCTAACTTTCGAAACAACTGAGATACAGGGTGTTCTTCGTCAAATGACAGGTATAGTATCTTTCGAACCAATGCTCTGATTCGACTGAAATTTTCACCAATCATTCCTCTTCACAATCCAGAATAACGATTCAAAAATAAAAAGTCAAACTTTCGAAACAACTGAGATACAGGGTGTTCTTCGTCAAATGACAGGTATAGTATCTTTCGAACCAATGCTCTGATTCGACTGAAATTTTCACCAATCATTCCTCTTCACAATCCAGAATAAAGTTCCAAAAATAAAAAGTCTAAATTTCGAAACAACTGAGATACAGGGTGTTCTTCGTCAAATGACAAGTATAGTATCTTTCGAACCAATGCTCTGATTCGACTGAAATTTTCACCAATCATTCCTCTTCACAATCCAGAATAACGATTCAAAAATAAAAAGTCTAACTTTCGAAACAACTGAGATACAGGGTGTTCTTCGTCAAATGACAGTTATAGTATCTTTCGAACCAATGCTCTGATTCGACTGAAATTTTCACCAATCATTCCTCTTCACAATCCAGAATAACGTTCCAAAAATAAAAAGTCTAACTTTCGAAACAACTGAGATACAGGGTGTTCTTCGTCAAATGACAGGTATAGTATCTTTCGAATCAATGCTCTGATTCGACTGAAATTTTCACCAATCATTCCTCTTCACAATCCAGAATAACGTTCCAAAAATAAAAAGTCTAACTTCCGAAACAACTGAGATACAGGGTGTTCTTCGTCAAATGACAGGTATAGTATCTTTCGAACCAATGCTCTGATTCGACTGAAATTTTCACCAATCATTCCTCTTCACAATCCAGAATAACGTTCCAAAAATAAAAAGTCTAACTTTCGAAACAACTGAGATACAGGGTGTTCTTCGTCAAATGACAGGTATAGTATCTTTCGAACCAATGCTCTGATTCGACTGAAATTTTCACCAATCATTCCTCTTCACAATCCAGAATAACGTTCCAAAAATAAAAAGTCTAACTTTCGAAACAACTGAGATACAGGGTGTTCTTCGTCAAATGACAAGTATAGTATCTTTCGAACCAATGCTCTGATTCGACTGAAATTTTCACCAATCATTTCTCTTCACAATCCAGAATAACGTTCCAAAAATAAAAAGTCTAACTTTCGAAACAACTGAGATACAGGGTGTTCTTCGTCAAATGACAAGTATAGTATCTTTCGAACCAATGCTCTGATTCGACTAAAATTTTCACCAATCATTCCTCTTCACAATCCAGAATAACGATTCAAAAATAAAAAGTCTAACTTTCGAAACAACTGAGATACAGGGTGTTCTTCGTCAAATGACAGGTATAGTATCTTTCGAACCAATGCTCTGATTCGACTGAAATTTTCACCAATCATTCCTCTTCACAATCCAGAATAACGTTCCAAAAATAAAAAGTCTAACTTTCGAAACAACTAAGATACAGGGTGTTCTTCGTCAAATGACAAGTATAGTATCTTTCGAACCAATGCTCTGATTCGACTGAAATTTTCACCAATCATTCCTCTTCACAATCCAGAATAACGATTCAAAAATAAAAAGTCTAACTTTCGAAACAACTGAGATACAGGGTGTTCTTCGTCAAATGACAGGTATAGTATCTTTCGAACCAATGCTCTGATTCGACTGAAATTTTCACCAATCATTCCTCTTCACAATCCAGAATAACGTTCCAAAAATAAAAAGTCTAACTTTCGAAACAACTGAGATACAGGGTGTTCTTCGTCAAATGACAAGTATAGTATCTTTCGAACCAATGCTCTGATTCGACTGAAATTTTCACCAATCATTCCTCTTCACAATCCAGAATAACGTTCCAAAAATAAAAAGTCTAACTTTCGAAACAACTGAGATACACGGTGTTCTTCGTCAAATGACAAGTATAGTATCTTTCGAACCAATGCTCTGATTCGACTGAAATTTTCACCAATCATTCCTCTTCACAATCCAGAATAACGTTCCAAAAATAAAAAGTCTAACTTTCGAAACAACTGAGATACAGGGTGTTCTTCGTCAAATGACAAGTATAGTATCTCTCGAACCAATGCTCTGATTCGACTGAAATTTTCACCAATCATTTCTCTTCACAATCCAGAATAACGATTCAAAAATAAAAAGTCTAACTTTCGAAACAACTGAGATACAGGGTGTTCTTCGTCAAATGACAGGTATAGTATCTTTCGAACCAATGCTCTGATTCGACTGAAATTTTCACCAATCGTTCCTCTTCACAATCCAGAATAACGTTCCAAAAATAAAAAGTCTAACTTTCGAAACAACTGAGATACAGGGTGTTCTTCGTCAAATGACAAGTATAGTATCTTTCGAACCATTGCTCTGATTCGACTGAAATTTTCACCAATCATTCCTCTTCACAATCCAGAATAACGATTCAAAAATAAAAAGTCTTACTTTCGAAACAACTGAGATACAGGGTGTTCTTCGTCAAATGACAAGTATAGTTTCTTTCGAACCAATGCTCTGATTCGACTGAAATTTTCACCAATCATTCCTCTTCACAATCCAGAATAACGTTCCAAAAATAAAAAGTCTAACTTTCGAAACAACTGAGATACAGGGTGTTCTTCGTCAAATGACAGGTATAGTATCTTTCGAACCAATGCTCTGATTCGACTGAAATTTTCACCAATCATTCCTCTTCACAATTCAGAATAACGTTCCAAAAATAAGAAGTCTAACTTTCGAAACAACTGAGATACAGGGTGTTCTTCGTCAAATGACAGGTATAGTATCTTTCGAACCAATGCTCTGATTCGACTGAAATTTTCACCAATCATTCCTCTTCACAATCCAGAATAACGTTCCAAAAATAAAAAGTCTAACTTTCGAAACAACTGAGATACAGGGTGTTCTTCGTCAAATGACAGGTATAGTATCTTTCGAACCAATGCTCTGATTCGACTGAAATTTTCACCAATCATTCCTCTTCACAATCCAGAATAACGTTTCAAAAATAAAAAGTCTAACTTTCGAAACAACTGAGATACCGGGTGTTCTTCGTCGAATGACAGGTATAGTATCTTTCGAACCAATGCTCTGATTCGACTGAAATTTTCACCAATCATTCCTCTTCACAATCCAGAATAACGTTCCAAAAATAAAAAGTCTAACTCTCGAAACAACTGAGATACAGGGTGTTCTTCGTCAAATGACAAGTATAGTATCTTTCGAACCAATGCTCTGATTCGACTGAAATTTTCACCAATCATTCCTCTTCACAATCCAGAATAACGTTCCAAAAATAAAAAGTCTAACTTTCGAAACAACTGAGATACAGGGTGTTCTTCGTCAAATGACAGGTATAGTATCTTTCGAACCAATGCTCTGATTCGACTGAAATTTTCACCAATCATTCCTCTTCACAATCCAGAATAACGTTCCAAAAATAAAAAGTCTAACTTTCGAAACAACTGAGATACAGGGTGTTCTTCGTCAAATGACAGGTATAGTATCTTTCGAACCAATGCTCTGATTCGACTGAAATTTTCACCAATCATTCCTCTTCACAATCCAGAATAACGTTCCAAAAATAAAAAGTCTAACTTTCGAAACAACTGAGATACAGGGTGTTCTTCGTTAAATGACAGGTATAGTATCTTTCGAACCAATGCTCTGATTCGACTGAAATTTTCACCAATCATTCCTCTTCACAATCCAGAATAACGATTCAAAAATAAAAAGTCTAACTTTCGAAACAACTGAGATACAGGGTGTTCTTCGTCAAATGACAGGTATAGTATCTTTCGAACCAATGCTCTGATTCGACTGAAATTTTCACCAATCATTCCTCTTCACAATCCAGAATAACGTTCCAAAAATAAAAAGTCTAAATTTCGAAACAACTGAGATACAGGGTGTTCTTCGTCAAATGACAAGTATAGTATCTTTCGAACCAATGCTCTGATTCGACTGAAATTTTCACCAATCATTCCTCTTCACAATCCAGAATAACGATTCAAAAATAAAAAGTCTAACTTTCGAAACAACTGAGATACAGGGTGTTCTTCGTCAAATGACAGGTATAGTATCTTTCGAACCAATGCTCTGATTCGACTGAAATTTTCACCAATCATTCCTCTTCACAATCCAGAATAACGTTCCAAAAATAAAAAGTCTAACTTTCGAAACAACTGAGATACAGGGTGTTCTTCGTCAAATGACAGGTATAGTATCTTTCGAACCAATGCTCTGATTCGACTGAAATTTTCACCAATCATTCCTTTTCACAATCCAGAATAACATTCCAAAAATAAAAAGTCTAACTTTCGAAACAACTGAGATACAGGGTGTTCTTCGTCAAATGACAAGTATAGTATCTTTCGAACCAATGCTCTGATTCGACTGAAATTTTCACCAATCATTCCTCTTCACAATCCAGAATAACGATTCAAAAATAAAAAGTCTAACTTTCGAAACAACTGAGATACAGGGTGTTCTTCGTCAAATGACAGGTATAGTATCTTTCGAACCAATGCTCTGATTCGACTGAAATTTTCACCAATCATTCCTCTTCACAATCCAGAATAACGTTCCAAAAATAAAAAGTCTAACTTTCGAAACAACTGAGATACAGGGTGTTCTTCGTCAAATGACAAGTATAGTATCTTTCGAACCAATGCTCTGATTCGACTGAAATTTTCACCAATCATTCCTCTTCACAATCCAGAATAACGTTCCAAAAATAAAAAGTCTAACCTTCGAAACAACTGAGATACAGGGTGTTCTTCGTCAAATGACAAGTATAGTATCTTTCGAACCAATGCTCTGATTCGACTGAAATTTTCACCAATCATTCCTCTTCACAATCCAGAATAACGTTCCAAAAATAAAAAGTCTAACTTTCGAAACAACTGAGATACAGGGTGTTCTTCGTCAAATGACAGGTATAGTATCTTTCGAACCAAAGCTCTGATTCGACTGAAATTTTCACCAATCATTCCTCTTCACAATCCAGAATAACGTTCCAAAAATAAAAAGTCTAACTTTCGAAACAACTGAGATACAGGGTGTTCTTCGTCAAATGACAGGTATAGTATCTTTCGAACCAATGCTCTGATTCGACTGAAATTTTCACCAATCATTCCTCTTCACAATCCAGAATAACGTTCCAAAAATAAAAAGTCTAACTTTCGAAACAACTGAGATACAGGGTGTTCTTCGTCAAATGACAGGTATAGTATCTTTCGAACCAATGCTCTGATTCGACTGAAATTTTCACCAATCATTCCTCTTCACAATCCAGAATAACGTTCCAAAAATAAAAAGTCTAACTTTCGAAACAACTGAGATACCGGGTGTTCTTCGTCGAATGACAGGTATAGTATCTTTCGAACCAATGCTCTGATTCGACTGAAATTTTCACCAATCATTCCTCTTCACAATCCAGAATAACGTTCCAAAAATAAAAAGTCTAACTCTCGAAACAACTGAGATACAGGGTGTTCTTCGTCAAATGACGAGTATAGTATCTTTCGAACCAATGCTCTGATTCGACTGAAATTTTCACCAATCATTCCTCTTCACAATCCAGAATAACGTTCCAAAAATAAAAAGTCTAACTTTCGAAACAACTGAGATACAGGGTGTTCTTCGTCAAATGACAGGTATAGTATCTTTCGAACCAATGCTCTGATTCGACTGAAATTTTCACCAATCATTCCTCTTCAAAATCCAGAATAACGTTCCAAAAATAAAAAGTCTAACTTTCGAAACAACTGAGATACAGGGTGTTCTTCGTCAAATGACAGGTATAGTATCTTTCGAACCAATGCTCTGATTCGACTGAAATTTTCACCAATCATTCCTCTTCACAATCCAGAATAACGTTCCAAAAATAAAAAGTCTAACTTTCGAAACAACTGAGATACAGGGTGTTCTTCGTCAAATGACAGGTATAGTATCTTTCGAACCAATGCTCTGATTCGACTGAAATTTTCACCAATCATTCCTCTTCACAATCCAGAATAACGTTCCAAAAATAAAAAGTCTAACTTTCGAAACAACTGAGATACAGGGTGTTCTTCGTCAAATGACAGGTATAGTATCTTTCGAACCAATGCTCTGATTCGACTGAAATTTTCACCAATCATTCCTCTTCACAATCCAGAATAACGTTCCAAAAATAAAAAGTCTAACTTTCGAAACAACTGAGATACAGGGTGTTCTTCGTCAAATGACAGGTATAGTATCTTTCGAACCAATGCTCTGATTCGACTGAAATTTTCACCAATCATTCCTCTTCACAATCCAGAATAACGATTCAAAAATAAAAATTCTAACTTTCGAAACAACTGAGATACAGGGTGTTCTTCGTCAAATGACAGGTATAGTATCTTTCGAACCAATGCTCTGATTCGACTGAAATTTTCACCAATCATTCCTATTCACAATCCAGAATAACGTTCCAAAAATAAAAAGTCTAACTTTCGAAACAACTGAGATACAGGGTGTTCTTCGTCAAATGACAAGTATAGTATCTTTCGAACCAATGCTCTGATTCGACTGAAATTTTCACCAATCATTCCTCTTCACAATCCAGAATAACGTTCCAAAAATAAAAAGTCTAACTTTCGAAACAACTGAGATACAGGGTGTTCTTCGTCAAATGACAAGTATAGTATCTTTCGAACCAATGCTCTGATTCGACTGAAATTTTCACCAATCATTCCTCTTCACAATCCAGAATAACGTTCCAAAAATAAAAAGTCTAACTTTCGAAACAACTGAGATACAGGGTGTTCTTCGTCAAATGACAAGTATAGTATCTTTCGAACCAATGCTCTGATTCGACTGAAATTTTCACCAATCATTCCTCTTCACAATCCAGAATAACGATTCAAAAATAAAAAGTCTAACTTTCGAAACAACTGAGATACAGGGTGTTCTTCGTCAAATGACAGGTATAGTATCTTTCGAACCAATGCTCTGATTCGACTGAAATTTTCACCAATCATTCCTCTTCACAATCCAGAATAACGTTCCAAAAATAAAAAGTCTAACTTTCGAAACAACTGAGATACAGGGTGTTCTTCGTCAAATGACAAGTATAGTATCTTTCGAACCAATGCTCTGATTCGACTGAAATTTTCACCAATCATTCCTCTTCACAATCCAGAATAACGTTCCAAAAATAAAAAGTCTAACTTTCGAAACAACTGAGATACAGGGTGTTCTTCGTCAAATGACAAGTACAGTATCTTTCGAACCAATGCTCTGATTCGACTGAAATTTTCACCAATCATTCCTCTTCACAATCCAGAATAACGTTCCAAAAATAAAAAGTCTAACTTTCGAAACAACTGAGATACAGGGTGTTCTTCGTCAAATGACAGGTATAGTATCTTTCGAACCAATGCTCTGATTCGACTGAAATTTTCACCAATCATTCCTCTTCACAATCCAGAATAACGATTCAAAAATAAAAAGTCAAACTTTCGAAACAACTGAGATACAGGGTGTTCTTCGTCAAATGACAGGTATAGTATCTTTCGAACCAATGCTCTGATTCGACTGAAATTTTCACCAATCATTCCTCTTCACAATCCAGAATAACGTTCCAAAAATAAAAAGTCTAAATTTCGAAACAACTGAGATACAGGGTGTTCTTCGTCAAATGACAAGTATAGTATCTTTCGAACCAATGCTCTGATTCGACTGAAATTTTCACCAATCATTCCTCTTCACAATCCAGAATAACGATTCAAAAATAAAAAGTCTAACTTTCGAAACAACTGAGATACAGGGTGTTCTTCGTCAAATGACAGTTATAGTATCTTTCGAACCAATGCTCTGATTCGACTGAAATTTTCACCAATCATTCCTCTTCACAATCCAGAATAACGTTCCAAAAATAAAAAGTCTAACTTTCGAAACAACTGAGATACAGGGTTGTTCTTCGTCAAATGACAGGTATAGTATCTTTCGAATCAATGCTCTGATTCGACTGAAATTTTCACCAATCATTCCTCTTCACAATCCAGAATAACGTTCCAAAAATAAAAAGTCTAACTTTCGAAACAACTGAGATACAGGGTGTTCTTCGTCAAATGACAGGTATAGTATCTTTCGAACCAATGCTCTGATTCGACTGAAATTTTCACCAATCATTCCTCTTCACAATCCAGAATAACGTTCCAAAAATAAAAAGTCTAACTTTCGAAACAACTGAGATACAGGGTGTTCTTCGTCAAATGACAGGTATAGTATCTTTCGAACCAATGCTCTGATTCGACTGAAATTTTCACCAATCATTCCTCTTCACAATCCAGAATAACGTTCCAAAAATAAAAAGTCTAACTTTCGAAACAACTGAGATACAGGGTGTTCTTCGTCAAATGACAAGTATAGTATCTTTCGAACCAATGCTCTGATTCGACTGAAATTTTCACCAATCATTTCTCTTCACAATCCAGAATAACGTTCCAAAAATAAAAAGTCTAACTTTCGAAACAACTGAGATACAGGGGTGTTCTTCGTCAAATGACAAGTATAGTATCTTTCGAACCAATGCTCTGATTCGACTAAAATTTTCACCAATCATTCCTCTTCACAATCCAGAATAACGATTCAAAAATAAAAAGTCTAACTTTCGAAACAACTGAGATACAGGGTGTTCTTCGTCAAATGACAGGTATAGTATCTTTCGAACCCAATGCTCTGATTCGACTGAAATTTTCACCAATCATTCCTCTTCACAATCCAGAATAACGATTCAAAAATAAAAAGTCTAACTTTCGAAACAACTGAGATACAGGGTGTTCTTCGTCAAATGACAGGTATAGTATCTTTCGAACCAATGCTCTGATTCGACTGAAATTTTCACCAATCATTCCTCTTCACAATCCAGAATAACGTTCCAAAAATAAAAAGTCTAACTTTCGAAACAACTGAGATACAGGGTGTTCTTCGTCAAATGACAAGTATAGTATCTTTCGAACCAATGCTCTGATTCGACTGAAATTTTCACCAATCATTCCTCTTCACAATCCAGAATAACGTTCCAAAAATAAAAAGTCTAACTTTCGAAACAACTGAGATACAGGGTGTTCTTCGTCAAATGACAAGTACAGTATCTTTCGAACCAATGCTCTGATTCGACTGAAATTTTCACCAATCATTCCTCTTCACAATCCAGAATAACGTTCCAAAAATAAAAAGTCTAACTTTCGAAACAACTGAGATACAGGGTGTTCTTCGTCAAATGACAGGTATAGTATCTTTCGAACCAATGCTCTGATTCGACTGAAATTTTCACCAATCATTCCCTCTTCACAATCCAGAATAACGATTCAAAAATAAAAAGTCAAACTTTCGAAACAACTGAGATACAGGGTGTTCTTCGTCAAATGACAGGTATGGTATCTTTCGAACCAATGCTCTGATTCGACTGAAATTTTCACCAATCATTCCTCTTCACAATCCAGAATAACGTTCCAAAAATAAAAAGTCTAATTTCGAAACAACATGGAGATACAGGGTGTTCTTCGTCAAATGACAAGTATAGTATCTTTCGAACCAATGCTCTGATTCGACTGAAATTTATCACCAATCATTCCTCTTCACAATCCAGAATAACGATCTCAAAAATAAAAAGTCTA